>OZ012737.1:416864645-417439645 GCA_963859935.3 Lathyrus sativus
TTAACCTATATGGTTAACCGATTAACCAATGTAATTTTTGCCTCTGTACGTGATTTTTCAATGCAGAGCCATTTGGGGTCTAATTTTTGTCATTTGGAAATTCATTTTTACACTTGGGAAGGATCTAGAAGCATTTTGAAATTTGGATTAGTTTTCAAATTAATTCAATTCCCTCGTAAATCCCACTCCTAATTCCATTCCAAATTTCCCAATCCACTTTCCAAACCTTTCTTTGGATCCAAGCCAAAAGGGTACTTAAGTGATTCACTCAAAACCGCACTCATCTAACCTTCATTTTTCACTTTCATTTCATAATTGATCTCACTTTTCTCTCAATTCTCTAAATTTCCTAGATAGCCAAAACCTTCACAAAGCTCTTTTATACTTGAATTCCTTAATTCTTCATTGGAATCATTGATTTCTTAAGCTTAAACCTTCATCTATCATCTCAATTGGATCATTTTCTTCATTCAATTTTCGTGCAAATTCAGATCTGAAATTTGAAGTGAAGCTAGAAGTGATTATTTGAAGCAATTTGGCTCTTGAAGTATTCCAGGTTTCTTGCTTCGATCTACTCATTTCTAGCAAATCAATATTAACCGAAGCAAATCTCCGCTTCGTAGGTTGGAAATTCTTGATCCGATTCTGTTTTTAGCTTAATTGCATGTTCATCATGATGATTTTCATTTTTGATTGATTTGCTGCATTTTGATTCATATGATCTGTGTTGATGCTGTTTGGATCTGTATACATGCTGTTGGAATCATGGCTTTTTGATTTAATTTTGTGCTTAAGTGATTATGTGATCATTGGTATGTTTGGAAAAGTGATAAGCTGTTGAAAAGTGATTCTGCTTTGTTGTTTTATGCTGTCAGCACAGTGTTAATCGGTTAACGCATATGGTTAACCGATTAACCAGTTCAAATATTCATATTTTTCAAAGTTTTCACAGTGTTAATCGGTTAACGCATATGGTTAACCGATTAACCAGTTCAAATTTTCAGATTTTTCAATGTTTTCACAATGTTAATTGGTTAACGCATATGGTTAACCGATTAACCAATTCAAATGTTCAAATTTTTTAAACGTTAACAGTGTGTTAACCGATTAACCTTGGGGGTTAACTGATTAACACTGTGCTGGCAGGCCTGTTTTGCTACTTTGTTTGATTATTCACATGTCGTTTCACTTCGAATCTTCCTAAATTGATATGATGCATTAGGAATGAAATGTTTTTGGTGTTTGCCACTGTTTGTGTTTGGTTGATCATGATTTTGTCGATACTTGTGTTCATTTTCCACTTGGATGCATACTTATGGATGTGGTTGAAAGTGATGACTCTTTGCATGTTCATTTGTTTCCATCTTTGGCTTTCCTTTCCATGTTTGCATCATTCTCGCATCGCTGTTGAGGTCGAGACGAGCTTGTGGTGGCTGCTTCCCCACACACCTTTTCCTCCCTCCCAGCATTCTAAGTGTGCATTTATGTATTTGTATGTTGCATTCTATTATATTTTCTCCTTTTGGTCTTTCCTTGCCATGTTCCCCTTAGGACCTAACCTTCCTTGTTTAAGGATGGTTATAGACATTAGGAATCGAGCTATGCATGCTAACAATAGGTAGTTCCCTTTTGTATCCCAACTCTTAGTCCACTTTGCATGACAACTTTTAGGATTGATATAGTCTCCCTTTAGTGCGTCCTTTCTCTTCTCATCTTCAAACAATTCTAACTCACTTAATAACGATTAACGAATGTTGCGCGCTACGAGCCTTAAGCTACTTGGGAAATGATGATTGGGTGGTTGCCTCTCAATTGTCTAGAATGTTAAAATATGTCCTTTGGACGATATGCAATGCATTTGCTCCTAGGTCATAGTCTTTAGTGTGGCATGAGTTACAAATCAAATTCAAAGCACTTCTTCTCTAAAAAACACAAAAACACTTCAAACTTTTTTTCATTCTTCGGGATCTTAATCTAGGAAATCTTTTCAGATAAAAGAGTGTTGTCAACTCTTAGTTCTATCGCAAACGGTAACGCCTAAGTCTCCAATGGTCGAGCTGCATACACCAACCGCTAGAACTACTTGTTAACCCTACTCGGGCCTAAAAACTCTTGAACAAGCCTGTGTTCTCGTTAGCCCAAACTACTTTTTCTCTGATCTTTCATACCATATGAAAGTACGTAGGCACAAGACGCAATATCTTGGCGAGAAACCTTCCCCTTTTCTCCCGTAGTTAGCCGAACTACGTTGACTTTGACTTTCCCATTGCACGAGGGAATACGTAGGCATAGAGCGGCGATGCTCTTCCGAGTCTCTTTTCTTTTCTTTTTATCCTGAAGCCTTTAGCGTAGATAGTTAAACACACCCTTAGATAGACAACAAGCGTGGATCCCGTCGAGTACGACAGACGTGAGGGGTGCTAATACCTTCCCCTTTGCGTAACCGACTCCCGAATCCAGGACATGGTTGCGATGACCTTGTCTTTTCCTTTTTCGTTAGGTTTTTTCGATTGTTTCCTTTCCCTCTCTTTGGGAAAAATAATGAAAGGTGGCAACTCTTCAGTTTTTCGCAATTGCGACAGCTGGAGACTCTGCTGGGGACTCTGGTTCCCTATGCGAGTCAATCCTAGCGCTTGCTTGTTTATCCTTGGGTGTTGTATATATGTGTTTTATTTACTGTCGCATTTTACTTTCCCGCATTTATTTTCAGCATCATATATCATTATTGTTGTGCTGTGGGGAGGGAATGTTCCATTGAGAGATAAGCCGGACCTGGGCTTGAGTACAAACATAGCATTAGAAGTGGAAAGTAGTGGTGAACCTGTATGTTAGGCATGCACTAGTTCCCACGAAATTCGCGCTCAGGAGAGATTTTCTTTGATGACTTTCTTTCCAGCCCAGTGGGCCGTTGAGAGGATTTCAGATCTGAGGGTTTTCGACTCTGGGGATCGATCATCTGTGATTCAACTAAGTGAGGCCTCTTCGGGAGATGATGATGCCAAACCAGAAATGGTGAACTTATCATCATTTCTCGAAAGTTTGTGATGATGATGAACGCATAGGATGTCGAACCTTATCAGTGGATAGGTCCATACCTGTGAGAGGGATTGGGTTATGCAGGAAACCTTGACTTTCAGACTACCCGATTTCTTTACAGTGTGAATCTGTGTTCTTGGTACAAGGGTCCTATTGTTAGTGTTATGCTAAAATGGAGCGATGGTTCTTCTCGATCTACAACACAATAATCTTGATCCCTTGTTTGCATTTTCATGTGCATTTTCATATTACATTTCATTAACATGTATTTATGTTGCAGGTGCATATTTCCCCCTGATTCTAGTGTTCTTTCATCTGACATGGAGCCCTTAAGGAGGACATTGGCCTACAAATTTCCAACACCTGATATTGGAGCTTTGCGGAGTTTGATTTCTTTAGCTGACAAGAAAGTTATGGAAGACTTTAGACAGTCCTATGGGAGGCTTTTGAGCATTGTATGTAAACCTTCTTTGAATGAGTTGAATGGTCTTCAAACTCTATTGCAGTTCTATGATCCTCAGTTGAGAGGCCTTACTTTTCAGAGTTAAGTGTTGGCTCCAACGTTAGAGGAATTCTCTACACTGCTAGGAGTGCCTATTCTTAACCATATATCGTTCTATCATACTAAGGATGAGCCAAATCTGGCTAAGCTTGCTGAAGCTTTACATTTAGATGCCTCTGAGTTGGCAGGGAAAGTAGCTAAGAGAAATGGAATATTTGGGTTTTCGTTACCTTTTTTGGTGGATAAAGCTCGTCATTTTGCCAAGGAGGGTTGTTGGCTGGTGTTCAGTGCTATCTTGGCCCTGTGTATCTATGGTATTCTGTTGTTCCCTAATATTCCAGACTTCGTAGATGTGGATGCATTCCTTATCTTTGCTTCAAGGAATCCTATACCTACGGTGTTAGGTAATGTTTATCATTCCATACACTATAAGAATGAGAACAGAAGAGGGAAGAGTGTATCTTGTTGTGCACCTTTACTCTATCTATGGTTTGTAAGCCATCTTCCCAAGACTGGTCTGTTCTCTGATACTGCAGGTACATCGGAATGGTCCGAATGTTTGATGAGATTGTCTACTGAAGATATTGTCTGGTTTGATAGGGACATGCTGGGTATCGAGATTATTTATAGTTGTGGAAGCTTTCCTAACGTCCCGTTGGTCGGAAGGAAGGGTTGCATAAACTATAACCCGTCCATTGCAATCAGGCAATTTGGGTATGCATTAAGGAGTCCTCTGAAGGATGAAGAGATACATGAATCTTTGTATCTCACTGGGTTATTGGAGGGGGATACCTTAGCCAGAGTTGAGCATGCTTGGAGCAATGTCCATAAAAGAGGGAAGGTTTCCTTAGGGAAGAGCAATAGTCGAGCCTACGAACCCTATTTGGTTTGGATTCAGAGCAGAGCCGAGAAGTTGATGATGCCTTACCCATCTGCTAAGCCTTTGTGCCCTCTTGTGATTGAAGAACCCACTATGGTTGACATTCAGAAGTACAATCAGTTATTGTTTGAGAAGGAAGAGTTGAGAAGGCTAACGAGGAATTGGAGAAAAAAATAATTTAGCTTCGAAGGGAGAAGAATGAGGTTGTTCATTCCTTCAAGAAACAAACTGGGCTTGTAAACAAATTGGGTATGGATCTGACCAAGGAGACCAATTCTCGGGAGAGTTTGGGTTTGGATATCAAGGTTGTTAGTAGTGTTCTTGCTTCCAAGAAGAAAGATTTAGACAGAGCTTACTTAACGATTTCTAAGTTCGACAACCAATGGAATGCTACACTCACCAACTATGAAGAGTGCGAAGACAAGTTGAAGCTACAGATCAACAAGTTGAAGATGCAGCTCAATGCCAAAGACGAGAAGATTGCAGCAGAGGCATCACTCAGACGAGATAGTGAGTACAGACTGAACGAGGCTATTGCAAACTTGAAGGACTGCAGATTGAGAGATGATTCCAAAAGATGCAAGATCGTGGCATGCTTTGGGGAAGGAGCTTGGGAAGATCATGTTAGGAGTCTGCAGCATACTCTTAGCCAGCGAGAGCAACTTATTCAAGGACTACTTGCTAGACCAGATCATCCTGAGACGCGAGAGTTGCTAGAGGACTTCCGATCTCGTCATCCAGCTTGACTATCTTGTTTATCTTTTTGTAGCTTGATGCTTATCGCTCGTTGTAATGACCATCACCAGGCTTGTTGGTTGACGTCTTTTTCTTTTGTACTCAGTTGTTGCTTGTACATTTCCTGTTGGCCTATGATTATATATGAGGAGGTTCTGTTATATGATTGTTTGTAGGGTTCTCCATTGTTGTGTTTCTCCCGGAAACTAGAATCGAGGGGGAAATTTCCTTGTTGCATACATACATGTCTGCATTTTTGCATTTTCACATTGCAGGTGTATCGGAACTGTTTATCTTAGTTTCCTGTGGTTCGTAGTGTGTTTCAGGATTGCCAGTCAAACAACTCACCGGTATGCAACTAGGGGGAACCAGAAGAGAGTAATGGAGCAGATGCAAGCAGAGATGCAGGAAATGAGGGACTGGATGGCCCAGTTCATGGAAGTAATGTAGGGAGTGGCTAATGGACAAGATCAACTTCGTACTTTAGTGCAACGCCTAATTGCACGTGTTGATGGCAACGATGTGTTGCATGGTGGGAACGCTGCTAATCCTCCACATGTTGAGACTCCTCGAGCTGATAACTCCATGCCTACTTTGGTTATCCCTACCGCTGGAGGGAGTGGTAATGCTGCTGGTGCCGGTAATACTGCAGGGTTCAACAACACTGGTTTTTGTAATGGTGGTAATGGTAATGGGAATGGTTATGGTCGCAACACCACTTATGCTATACATGGTAATGTGGATCACCTCTGGAACGAAGACATGCAAGATGATGTGTTCTCATCGAGGGTTGTGGCTGCTGAGTTACCCTCTGAAGCTGATAAGAGGATCAAGATGATTGAAGAGAAAATGAAGTCCCTTGAGAGTCAAAATTCTATGGGCCTTGATATGGCTAATTTGGGACTGATCCCGGACCTGAGAGTGCCGCCGAAGTTCAAAGTCCCAGAATTTGGCAAATATAAGGGTACCACCTACCTGGGAGCTCATATGAGATCCTACTACCGTAAGAAGTCTTCCTACTCAGACGATGAGAAATTGCTCATGCATTTCTTCCAAGACAGTTTGTCTGGTCCTTCGTTGGAATGGTACATGAGTCTGGAACCCGTGAATGTCCGCAGTTGGAAGGACTTGGTCGAGGCCTTTATGAAACATTATCAATACAACATCGACCTTGCTCCTAACAGGGTCCAGCTTCAGAATCTTTCAGAAAGGAACAATGAGTGTTTCAAAGAATATGCCCAAAGGTGGCGGGAGTTATCAGCCAAGGTGCAGCCGCCTATGGTGGAACGTGAGCTCATTGATATGTTTGTCGCCACTTTTCTCGGTGTTTATTACGAGAAGCTCATTAGTAGTATGTCAGGTAGTTTCTCTGACTTAATCATCACCGGAGAGAGGGTGGAAAATGGTATCAAGTTAGGGAAGATAAGTGCTGGTGAGATGCCCTCAGCTGGAGGAGGTAAGAAAGTATTCGGTAACAAGAAATGAGAAGGAGATACCAATTCAGTGTCCAGCTCACGTGGGAGAGGTAGAGGGCAGAATCGGCAGCAACAGCAGGTTGCTAGTATTACAATTCTCGTAGTTCAGCAACAACAACAACAACAACCGCATCAGGGTTATAGAAGATATCAAGACCTAGGCCGGGCGGCAGTGAATAGACATTTTGATGCGCCTCCCATGGCGTATTCTCAGCTTTTGCAAGCGTTGTTGCAGCTGTAGTTGATTCAAAAGAGGACCATAGCTCCCCTGACTGGGCCTCCTGTTAGAACACATATTGGTTCTTAATAATATCTCTATGTTTTGATGATAACTATTATGAAATTTTGTAATTAAGAACTATATACTCTAAAATTTGCTTAAGAGTTTTTACTGCAGATATTAAAGTAATTATCACTCAAGAAGCAAATCAGAACTGAACATAAGAAATATGCTAGACTCTGAAGCGCCAGATGCATCTATTAGAAGATTCTGAATGATGCCAACAGAAGATCCTGAGCGTAGCCTCCAGAAGGATCTGAGGCAGAAGCTCCAGAAGAATCTGAAGCAAGTCAGAAGCATCTGAACCAAAGAAGAATTCTGTATGAAGAGTTTTCAAGCATAGTTACTACAGAAGATTCTGAAAGTACTAAAGCTACCAGTACTGAGGACCTGACTCAAATATGCTCTGAACTTATACATGCTAAAAGCACACCTGCTGCAAAGACTCTGATTCAACAAAACTCTGATCAACATCAGAAGGATTTGATCAAATTAGACTCTGATGATTCTTGCTGAAAATTGATGAAGAAGAATTCAAAGATTATGTCTGTTGGAATATCTAAACGAATCTTTCTTTATTCATGCTAGACACAAGAACACAGACAAAAAGGATTTCTCTGTGCTTTCTTCTTCTAGGAAAGGTCACTTGGTGTGAAGACAAAAAGGCTCATACCTTTTGGTACACTCTTCTCAATGTGAATTACTCTTGGATTAATGTGCCTATAAAAGCAAGTCTTCAACCATCTTCTTCAGTTGACGTTTTACCTGAAAAGAAATCAATATCCAAAGCTCTCATACAATTCACATTCTTTCTAGAATTAATTTCTTTGTTCTTAATATTAAGTGAAAAATCACAGTTGTGATAAAGCTTTATTAGAAGCAATTTTAACACTTGTATTTGTTATTACATTTTATTGTAAGAAAACCTTAAGAAGATCCAGTTAGGATCAGTAGTTCTTGAGAAGACTTTGAACAGTTGTTCTTAGTGCTTACTATTGTAATCAGTTGATTAAATAGCGGATTAAGTCCATGATTGAGAAAGGAAAATCACTCTAGGAAGGGTGGACTGAAGTAGTTGAGTTCAACGAACCAGGATAAAAATACTTGAGTTTTTATTTCTAAGTTTTTATCTTCATACTTATTCAACCCCCCTTCTAAGTATTTTCTCACCTTCAGTTGGTATCAGAGCTCCGGTTCTGTGTGTGCTACCACTTCATAGTAATAGTAAAGATCCAGTGAGAAAAACTTTGATATATATTTGGTTGTTACTATGGCTGATAATACAATGTCTAACATTAACAACAAATTTGAAGAAAGGGACAGAATCAACACTAAACCCCCTATGTTTGATGCGGAGAAATTTGATTATTGGAAAGACAGGATTGAAAGTTTTTTCCTTGGATATGATGTTGATTTATGGTATTTGGTCATAGATGGATATGTTCATCCCATTGATGGGAGTGGCAAGAAAGTAGATAGAAAATCTATGACTGAAGCCCAAAAGAAGGAATTTAGAAATCACCACAAGGCCAGAACAATATTGTTAAATGCAATATCTCACACTGAGTATGAAAAGATCACAAATAGAGAAACTGCATTTGACATGTTTGAGTCCTTAAAGATGACTCATGAGGGAAACTCTCAAGTCAAGGAAACAAAGGCTCTGGCTCTAATCCAGAAGTATGAAGCCTTCAAGATGGAAGACTCTGAATCTGTTGAAGCTATGTTCTCCAGATTTCAAATACTTACAGCTGGACTAAAGGTTCTAGATAAAGGATACTCTACTGCTGATCATGTGAAAAAGATCATCAGAAGCTTACCTACCAGATGGAGACCTATGGTGATTGCGCTGAAAATGGCTAAAGATCTGAACAAGATCTCCTTGGAGGAACTAATCAGTTCACTAAGAAGTCATGAAATTGAACTTGAGGAAAATGAACCTCAGAAGAAAGGTAAATCAATTGCTTTAAAATCTAATAAATCTGCTAAAGCATTGCAGGTAATAGAGGAAAGCTCTAAAGAATCCTCATCCGAAGATGAAGATGAACTATCCATGCTATCTAGAAGAATAAACAAACTCTGGAAGCATAAAGGAAAGAAGTTCAGAAACTTCAGGAAGCCTGACCAAATAAAAGAATCTTCTGGACACAGAAGATCTGGCAAAAAGGAGGTTGTCTGTTATGAATGTAAAGAACCTGGACATTACAAAAATGAATGTCCAAAGGTGCTGAAAGACAAGCCTAAAAGAAAATCTTATAAGAAGAAAAAGGTTCTAATGGCCACCTGGGATGATTCAGATACATCTGAATCTGAATCTGAGTCAGAAGAGGATTGTGCCAATGTAGCTTTGATGGCAGACATAGAAGATCAGGAGGAAGGAACTTCAGGATCTGAATCTGACTCTGAATCTGACTCTGACGCTGAAGAGGTAATGGCTAAACTCACTAAAGAAGAACTTATCAAAGTGTTATCAGAAGTTCTGAAGAGCTATAACAATATTAAGCTCAAATACAAGAAGCGTCAAAGCAATCTTGTATCTGAGAATAATATTCTCAAATCAGAAGTAGCTGAGCTAAATGAAAAGAACTTAAAATTGAAAAATGATTCTGAATTAGCTCAACAAAACTCTGATTCTGACACTGAATCTGAATGCAAAAATATTTTGGAAAAATATGATTATAGCTTTCAAAAGTTTCTTGCTAAAAGCATAGACAGAAGCAAAATGGCTTCTATGATCTATGGAGTTAGCAGAAATAATAGAAAAGGAATTGGATATAAATCTTCCTATGGAAAGGATTTAAATCCAAAACCTATTGACAAAATTATCATCAAGAAGACTCCTTTATATTCCCACTTTAAATTTGGTCACTTGAATGATATTGAACAAACACGTTCTGAAAAGAATATTCATGTGTTTAAATCTAAGGCTAGTCAGGATAAACCTTATGTTGAAAAACAGAAGTTTAGACAAACCTTCAGAACAACTAACCCTAAAGGACCTAAGAAGATCTGGGTACCTAAAAGTAAAAGAATTCCTGTTGCAGATGTTCTTAGCAGCAAGGTCAGGACGCCAATCATGGTACCTGGACTCTGGATGCTCGCGACACATGACATGAGAAAGGTCTATGTTCCAAAGTCTGGAGCTTAGATCTGGAGGTGATGTGAAACTTGGAGGGAATCAGAAGGGCAAGATCATTGGATCTGGCACTATTGGAAATGGTAAACTTCCCTCTATTACTAATGTTTTACTTGTAGAAGGATGAAAGCATAACTTATTGTCCATAAGTCAATTAAGTGACAATGGTTATGATATAACTTTTAATCAAAAATGTTGTAAAGCTATTAGTCAAAAGGATGGCTCTATCCTATTTAGTGGAAAGATGAAAAACAACATTTATAAAATAAATCTCTCAGAACTTAAGGTTCAGAATGTTAAATGCCTCTTGTCTGTTAATGAAGAGCAATGGGTCTGGCATAGAAGATTGGGGCATATTAATATGAGACATATATCTCAGATTAATAAACTTAATCTTGTCAGAGGACTTCCTAATCTGAAGTTCACCTCAGATGCTCTTTCTGAATCATGCCAAAAAGGGAAGTTTTCAAAATCATCTTTTAAATCAAAAAATGTTGTTTCTACTTCCAGACCACTAGAATTACTTCATAATGATCTGTTTGGACCAGTGAAAATTGCATCCATCAGAGGCAAGAAGTATGGATTAGTCATTGTTGATGACTATAGTAGATGGACATCGGTAAAGTTCTTAAAACACAAGGATGAGTCACATTATGTGTTCTTTGACTTCTGTAAACAAGTCCAGAATGAAAAAGATTTCAAAATTATAAAAGTCAGAAGTGATCATGGTGGTGAATTTGAAAATAAATATTTTGAAAAATATTTTAATGAAAATGGCATTGCTCATGATTTTTCATGTCCTAGAACTCCACAACAAAATGGAGTTCTAGAGAGGAAAAATAGAACTCTGCAAGAAATGGCCAGAACCATGATCAATGAGACTAATCTGGCAAAACACTTTTGGGCAGAAGCAATCAACACAGCCTGTTACATTCAGAACAGAGTGTCTGTAAGACCTCTTTTGGAGAAGACTCCATATGAACTGTGGAAGAACAGAAAGCCCAACATTTCATATTTTCATCCTTTTGGATGTATTTGCTATATGGTAAATACTAAAGAAAATCTGAACAAGTTTGATTCCAAAGCACAAAAGTGTTTCATCCTTTGATATTCTGAACGCTCTAAAGGCTACAGAGTATACAACACTGAGACACAAATTGTGGAAGAATCTATTCATGTTAGATTTGATGATAAGCTTGGCAGTAAAAAGCCAAAGCAGTCTGAAAACTCTGCAGATAGAGAAGTAGTCTTCACAGACTCTGAAGGCTCAGAGGCAGACAAAGCTCAAGTGAAGGAACCAGACGCAACACCATATGCAATTCCTTTAACTTCTCAGATGAACAATTTAAACATTTTTGAAGAATCAACTGTTAGAGGATCATCTTCCAGAATCAAAGCTTCTCATCCAGAGAATGTTATTATTGCAAAGAAGGATGATCCTATCAGAACAAGATCCTTTCTCAGATCATCTGAAGCATCATTATTTGGACTGGTGTCAGTAATTGAACCAACTTCTGTAGATGAAGCTTGGCAAGACAATGATTTGATTATTGCCATGCAAGAAGAGCTAAATCAATTCACCAGAAATGATGTGTGGGATTTAGTTCAAAGACCAAAAGGATTCAATGTAATTGGAACTAAATGGGTCTTTAGAAATAAGCTGAATGAGAAAGGAGAAGTTGAAAGAAATAAGGCAAGGCTTGTTGCTCAAGGGTACAGTCAACAAGAAGGTATTGATTATACTGAAACTTATGCTCCAGTGGCAAGGTTAGAATCTATAGGCCTTCTTATTTCATTTGCTGCACAAAATAACATCACTCTGTATCAGATGGATGTTAAAAGTGCCTTTCTAAATGGTATTATAGAAGAAGAAGTTTATGTCCACCAGCCTCCTGGTTTTGAGAGTGAAAAATTTCCAGATCATGTTTTCAAACTAAAGAAATCTCTGTATGGTTTAAAATAAGCTCCCAGAGCTTGGTATGAGAGATTGAGCAATTTTCTTCTGGAGATAAATTTCATCAGAGGCAAAGTGGACACAACACTCTTTTGTAAATCATTTAAGAAAGATCTTCTAATTTGTCAAATATATGTGGATGATATCATATTTGGATCTACCAATACTATGCTGGGAAAGGAGTTTGCTCAATGTATGCAGGCAGAATTTGAAATGAGCATGATGGGAGAACTGAGATTCTTTATGGGAATTCAAGTCAACCAAACTCCAGAGTGCACTTACATACATCAGACCAAATATGTTAAAGAACTTCTGAAGAAATTTAACATGACTGATAGTAAGTTGGCAAAGAATCTCATGCATCCAACTAGTTCACTAGGCAAGGAAGAGGTAAGTAAGAAAGTAGATCAGAAACTCTACAGAGGTATGATAGGATCTCTTCTTTACTTAACTGCTTCTAGACCTGGCATATTGTTTAGTGTATGCTTGTGTGCTAGATTCCAATCAGATCCTAGAGAATCACACTTGACAGCTGTCAAGAGGATTCTAAGGTATCTGAAAGGTACTTCTAATGTGGGTTTGTGTTACAGAAAATCTGATGATTTCAAATTAGTTGGATTCTGTGAGGCTGACTACGCTGGAGACATAGTGGAAAGAAAAAGTACTTCTGGAAGTTGTCAATTTCTAGGAAGAAATATAATCTCTTGGTACAACAAGAAGCAACCCACAATTGCACTATCAACCACAGAGGCAGAATATATTGCTGCTGCTGGATGTAGCACGCAGATGCTCTGGATGAAATGTCAGCTAGAAGACTATCAGATATTTGAAAGTAACATTTCTATATTTTGTGATAATACTTCTGCTATATGTTTGTCTAAAAACCCCATTTTACATTCTAAGGCAAAACATATAGAAATTAAGCATCATTGCATCAGAGACTATGTTCAGAAGGGAATTATAAATTTAGCCTTTGTTGATACAGATCATCAATGGGCAGATATTTTCACAAAACCCCTTGTTGAAGATAGATTCAAATTTATTCTGAAAAATATTGGTATGGATTTTTATCCAGAATAATATTTGTTAGGAGCAAATTTTACAGATGCAAAAATGTTTAATGCTCTGAAGTATTTCTTCTGATTACTTATTCATTTCCTTAAATTACTTTCTTGTGTGAAACTCTGAACTAACAATACTCAGAGGATCTGAATGTTGGTTAACATTTCATTTCTCAAGAGAATTCAGAAGCACATGCAAGCAAACACGTGTCACTCTGAATCTGCAAAGGTGGCGTGTACACTACTGAAGAGACGTTTGAGGTGAAGTTTGAATAGTGAAAATCTTGATTTTCCCCCCAATTTGTCAGAATCAATTAATGCTTGAAATGATTTTTATTCTTTTTCATTAAATGCTATGTGTGAACGTGCCATTATCTGACTGTTTGTATGCCTAAGTGTTTACTATAAATATCTCATTTCTCACCACTTTCACACTTTTCACATCTCAAAACGTTTATGCATTTCTGTCTTCTTTTCTCTCTTCACAAAAACCCTAAATGTTTGACAAACTCATCTTCAATGGCAACTTCATCATCCACTGCTGCACAGTTTCAATCAACCATGGCTGCAGTTGCTTCTGCAAATATGGGTGTGACTCCATATACGACACCAAAGAGAACTTTGTTAACACCTGTTGACAAACTGGAAGTTCTCTGTGAATCAATGGTGGAATTTGATTCACTGGCTGAAAATGGATTTGAGTTTCGCTCCATAATTGATGCTCAAGGATGGGTAAAATACTTTGACAGACTTTTTGGACCAGTCTACCCCCTTCTGGTGAAAGAATTCTGGATCCATGCTGCTGTATACCCTAAGTTTATCTTGTCTTCTGTTCTGGGTAAAGAGACAATCATCACCGAAGATCTGATGAGGAGACAGATGAAGTATCTCATCTGCCAGCTGGGCGTGTAGATATGGAAGAAGTATATGAGGAAGTGACGACTGCTGGACAGGCCTCGAATAAGTTCAAAGATCCGAAGCCTGACTACAAGATCTGGGCAAATATTTTCATGGGATGCATTCATCACAGAAAGTCTACAAACTCTCCAGACTACATAAACAATGAACAACTCTGCTTCATGTACTGCTTAAGTCAGAGCACCAAGGTGGATCTGTTTATGCACTTATGGAATCATATAAATGCCTCAAGAGAATCTGTGAAAGAAAAAGGTCAGAAGATCAGAACATGGATTCCCTTTGGAAGGTTAATTTCAGATTTTCTGACAGAAAATGGACTGGTGACTGCTCTATATGCTGCAGGAGTCACAGATGAACTTGAATTCATTCTTGGAAAACCTCTAAATGCAAAGAGTCTTCAGAGACTAAAAATTGTAGAAGAACTCACAACAGCACCCAAGAAGCTGAATATCACTGAACTCAGTCAGAAGAGAATCCCAGTAGATGACTACCCTCTGTTCTTTGCTGAAGAACCAAGGGAAATAATAGTGGGTTATGTTGATGCTTGCAAGGCAGATGGAACGCCCATTCCTGCAGATATTCTGAAAAGAGCAAGGGAACCATTGCCTGTTGAAGGAGAAGAGATTACAAGAAAAAGAAGTCAATCAGAAGCAGAAGCTGTGCCTATTCAGAACAAGCCCAAAGTTGCTGACAAGCCTCAGAAGCTGATCAAGAGGAAAGCATCTAGAGACGCTCCTTCTGTTCCTGCAAAACGTATCAAGATTAAAGGTACCAAATCTTCTGTATCTTCTGTAAATAATACTGTTGTAAATGATTCAACATTTAAGTCTATTCCAAAACCACCTTCTACCCAAAAACAATCTGTTCCTGCTCCACCTCATATATTTGTTCCATCCCCACAAAAATCATCTAATCCTGTTTCCATCTCACCTGTAAAACCTTCTACAACACAATCACCTGTACCAAAACCAACAACAACAAAACCACAAAATCAGACTCCACAACCAGAAAAATCAACAAAACAATCTGTACCACAACAACAACAATCAGAAAAACAACCTACAGAACAACCTCAAACAGAAAAACCTACAGAACAATCTGAACGACAACCAAAACAACCACAAAACAATCTGAACCACAACCACAACAACAAGAAAAACAACCACAACCCCAACAACAAGAAAAACAACCACAACCAGAAAAACCACCATCAACCACATCTGAACCTATTGGATCTGCAAAAGTTACATCTGATCCTATTACATCAGAACCACCTACAACTGCACCACCATCAAATCCCTCTAAAAATCCATCAGAAACAGCTAACCCATCTGAAACCCATATTCCTAAGACAGAGGTTCTAAACATTACACCTCTCAAAACTGTTTTTGAAGTGTCCTCTACCTCTTACACTCCAACCTCATCATCCAATTCCTCAGAATCTGATATACACCCAGATTTTCTGGTATCCCCCTCTCACAGAAATTCTGAAGTAAACCAACCAGAACCCCCTGTTTCTTCTGAAATTATTATTCCAGATCCCATTCCAACACCTAAAACATCTTCTGAAATTACCATTCCAAATCCTACCCCTGCACCCAAGCCAAGAACATCTGAGCATGCACCTTCTGCTTCGTGCAAACTATCTTCTTCTAACAAACTTCCTTCTGGTTTCACTTTGAAAAATTTCTACACCAGAATTGAACCCTCTGACACTATCACTCCTCTCAAACCTAAACTTACCATCATTTTACCATTTGTGCTTCAAACATATATCAAAACAATGTCTGCAGTACCTTCATCAGATCCAAAACCATCCTCTGCTATATCTGCAAAATCTGATAAACCTGCAAAATCTGCTTTCAAACCTTACTCTGATAAACCTTTTGATGTGGTTTCCTATCCAACAAAAGCAAAACCAAATCTGATGAATGCTTTATCCAGATCAAAGCCTGACAAATCATCTGAAATTCCATTCATACCCTACTACCCTCCTCCTCTGATCTCCATTCATAAATCCATATTTCCACCTACTCCCCAACCCAAGCCAATAACCTTGGAAACTCTGTTACACCCTAGACCTAGACTGAATGTTGATCATTTATTTACAAGTTTTTTGCAAGAAATACAGATGTATTTAGGTTTTGTACAGAGGAAGTGTTCATCAACAGTGGATGCAAAGGAATCTGATGCCATTTGGAATGGCTTCAGAAACAGATTTAACACTGTAGCATCAAATCTGAAGAACGTATGTTCTGATGATGTGAAGCTCAGATTTGCTGAAGCTGCTAGAAGTCTGTTCTGGACTGTTAAGAGATCTGGACCATTACTTCTTACAGATGCTCCTTCATCATCAGAAGAGTATACTGAATCTGCATCTGAAGACAACCCCCTGGCTATGACTCTGATAGAACATGCTTCTGGCTCTACTGCTCCTAGCTCCAAAGCCCCTATGGAAATTGACTCTATTCAAGCTTCAGAAACTGTTCCACCTTCTTCATCTGAGATCAAGAAAGAACATCCAGATCTTGAAGATAAGATTGTAGTTCTGGAAGCTGGTCAATTAGAAATCAAGTCATGGATGGCTAAACAAGATAAGAAATCTGAAGACATTGCTGAGTGGATGTCCAAACAGGATCAGAAGAATGAAACCATGGCTAAGTGGATGTCAAAACAAGAACAATCCTCTTCTGAGATCACGGATCTGTTGAAGATGCTTTTGTCAAAACACTCTTAGTTTATTTATTTTTTTCTTCTGATGTTTGCATCTAATGTTTGCATATGTATTTGAATATATTCTGATGTCTGTACTTTTGCTCTGAATGAATGAATGAATGTTTCAAAGTTTTCTCCACATGATTTATCTCATTTATTGTTTCCTTTTCTATGTCTTTTCAAAGTTATTACTTTTTGCTTATGACAAAAAGGGGGAGAAAATATAGATCTGAACTGTTTAATTAAACTTCACCAGAATGAAACTTCAGACATATCAATTTTATCTAACATAAAATCTGAGTATTTCAGAACATTTGATAAGTACACTCTGTAAAAGAAACTCTGAGACTCTCAGATCATTTTGACAATTATCAAACTCTGACTATGAAATATGCAAGACACTCTGACTCTAAAATGATAAAGATCAATCAAGCTCTAACTCTGAAAAATACTCAAGACAAAAGGGAAGTTTCTATTCCTTATTTATATTTAATTCAGGGGGAGATTCATCATCTCAGGGGGAGTTATAATTATTCTATTTTCAATTAAACAAAATTTCTGATGTTTTTGTCATCATCAAAAAGGGGGAGATTGTTAGAACACGGATTGGTTCTTAATAATATCTCTATGTTTTGATGATAACTATTATGAAATTTTGTAATTAAGAATTATATACTCTAAAATTTGCTTAAGAGTTTTTACTGCAGATATTAAAGTAATTATCACTCCAGAAGCAAATCAGAACTGAACATAAGAAATATGCTAGACTCTGAAGCGCCAGATGCATCCATTAGAAGATTCTGAATGCTGCCAACAGAAGATCCTGAGCGTAGCCTCCAGAAGGATCTGAGGCAGAAGCTCCAGAAGAATCTGAAGAAAGTCAGAAGCATCTGAACCAAAGAAGAATTCTGTATGAAGAGTTTTCAAGCATAGTTACTACAGAAGATTCTGAAAGTACTAAAGCTGCCAGTACTGAGGATCTAACTCAAATATGCTCTGAACTTATACACGCTAAAAGCACACCTGCTGCAAAGACTCTGATTCAGCAAAACTCTGATCAACATCAGAAGGCTCTGATCAAATTAGACTCTGATGGTTCTTGCTGAAAATTAATGAAGAAGAATTCAAAGATTATGTCCGTTGGATTATCCAAACGACTCTTTCCTTATTTATGCTAGACACAAGAACACAGATAAAAAGGATTTCTCTGTGCTTTCTTCTTCTAGGAAAGGTCACTTGATGTGAAGACAAAAAATCTCAGACCTTTTGGTACACTCTTCTCAACGTGAAGTACTCTTGGATCAATGTGCCTATAAAAGCAAGTCTTCAACCATCTTCTTCAGTTGACGTTTTACCTGAAAAGAAATCAATATCCAAAGCTCTCATACAATTCACATTCTTTCTAGAATTAATTTCTTTGTTCTTAATATTAAGTGAAAAATCACAGTTGTGATAAAGCTTTATTAGAAGCAATTTAAACACTTGTATTTGTTATTACATTTTATTGTAAGAAAACCTTAAGAAGATCCAGTTAGGATCAGTAGTTCTTGAGAAGACTTTAAACAGTTGTTCTTAGTGCTTATTATTGTTATCAGTTGATTAAATAGTGGATGAAGTCCTTGATTGAGAAAGGCAAATCACTCTAGGAAGGGTGGACTGGAGTAGTTGAGTTCAACGAACCAGGATAAAAATACTTGAGTTTTTATTTCTAAGTTTTATTCTTCATACTTATTCAACCCCCCTTCTAAGTATTTTCTCACCTTCACCTCCTCCACCCGGGTATGACGCAAACGCTCGCTGTGAGGTTCATTCGGGTGCCCCGGGGCACAACATCAATAATTGTAAGGCCTTTAAGCATAAAGTGCAGGACATGATTGACAGTAAAATAATTAACTTCTCCAATGATGTTCCTAATGTCGTACAAAATCCCATGCCAAATCATGGGCAACCCGGGGTCAATGCAATTATTGAGGAGGATGTTTTAGATTTGGTAACAGATGTTAATGAGCTGAAGACACCTTTGAGATTTGTGAAAGCTAGATTGTTGAAGGGGGGTGTTTTCCCAGGTTGCACTGAAGATTGTGCTGAGTATCTGAGTAATCCTGAGGGATGTGGGCAGTTGAAGTGATATATTCAAGATATGATGGATAGGGGAGTCTTGCAGTTTGACCGGTCTGTTGAAAGAAAGTCTGAAGAGTTGGTAGATGAGAAAAGGGAGGAGATTGCAACCATTTCCATTCTATACAAAACCATTACCATTTATGCGCAAAAACCACCAACAATAACCACAACTAAAGCAGGTCCCGTACTGTTTGAAAGCACCAAGGCTATTCCGTGGAACTACGGAGCTGAAGTGTATTGCAACAAACAGAAACTAGATTTGAATGGTCCCCCTGCAGATTCAGTAGATAATCTTTTGGGAGCAGGAGGAATTACCCGTAGTGGACGGGTCTTTTCGTCACCTGAGGTGGTTGTTGATAGGGTTGACAAAGGAAAAAGTAAAGTTGTGGTAGAGGAAACTTCTCAGGCTGGAGAGAAAGAATCTTTGTTAAAGGATGCAGAAGAGTTTATGAGGCTGATACGAAAGAGTGACTACAAGATAGTTGATCATTTGCAGCAAACTCCTTCTAAGATATCTATCCTGTCTTTGTTACTATGTTCTAAAGCGAATAGGAATGTACTATTGAGAATACTAAATGCTGCTTACGTGCCGCAAGAAATTTTGGTTAATCAACTCGAAGGGGTTGTTGCACACGTAAATGCAGGGAATGGACTGGGGTTTACAGATCTGGATTTGACGCCAAGGGGCAGGAACCATAATTTTGCGTTGCATATATCATTAGAATGCCGAGGGGCTGTTATATCTCATGTACTCGTGGGTACAGGATCATCTTTGAACGTACTTCCAAAGAAAGCCCTAATGAAGTTGGACATGCAGGGATTGATTTGCACACCAAGTGATTTGGTGGTGCGCACTTTTGATGGTACCCGAAGATCTATGTTCAGAGAAGTGACATTGCCCATTCAGGTGGGACCAGAAGTATTTGATGCAGTGTTCTACATTATGGACATCCAGCCTGCCTACAGTTGTTTATTAGGCCGACCATGGATTCATTCAGCAGGAGCTGTGACCTCCACACTACATCAAAAGCTAAAGTATATGGTTGGCAGTAGTGTTGTTATAGTGTGCGGGGAAGAGGATATAATGGTCAGTCAATTATCATCCTTCAAGTACGTCGAGGTGGACGGAGAAATACATGAAACCCTTTGTCAGGCTTTTAAAATAGTCAAGATTAAAGATAAATCTTCTGTTGTGAGCAAAGCGCCGGAAGTGGCCATGTCTTCTTTTAAAGAGGCCCAAGCAGCAGTACAGGCTGGGGCAGCGCAAGGTTGGGGCCAAGTATTGGAGATTCCCCACAAGCAAGACAAATTTGGTTTGGGGTACCGCCCGTCATTTTCTTCTCCTTCATCCTCGCAGAGCACGCCGCGCTATAAAGGACCTGTGCAGTTTACTAAAGGAGGAGTTATCTTCGAAAGGATCAACGTTGTGTCAGACGAAGAGGGAGGTAGTGATTGTGATATGGATGCTTGGATCAAGCCTTGCACTCTAGGATAGAGCCTATGCAATTGGTCTATTGAAGAATTCGTTCATGTGACAACTGAATAGTAATGCTTTGTTTTTTTCGATTATTATACTACCCTATGTTCTACCTGAATCATAGTGGTATTTTATTTCAGGGCCTTATTGTTTATGATTGAACATTACTTTATCAATTAATCAAATGGCGTTTTTCTCATTCAAATTTGGTGATCCTTGTCTTTCTTATTTTTGTTTCTAACAATAAAATGGCAATGTGGTTTGTACTCATTTGCATATTATTTGAAACATTTAACCATTTTTTTATTACAGGATTCCTATTGTAGATGACACCGATTCAGAACCTCCTATGACTCGCTTCGACTTCGATCAACCGATATATCAAGCCGGAGAAGAGATTGATGAAGATGAAGACTTGCCAGAAGAGCTAGCTACATTCTTGAAACAAGAAGAGAAGATTATTCTGCCTCATCAGGAGGAAATCAAGGTTATTAATCTGGGTTCTGAGGAAGTTGTCAGAAATGTTCGGATAGGGGCTGCGCTGCAGAGTGACATCAAGCAAAGACTGATTGAGATGCTTCGAGAGTATAGTGACATCTTTGCTTGGTCGTACAAAGACATGCCCGGGATTGACACTGATATAGTGGTTCATCGCTTGCCGTTGCGCGAAGAATGTCCGCCGGTCAAGCAGAAGCTTAGAAGGACAAGAGCAGATATGGATGTGAAAATCAAAGAAGAAGTCCAGAAGCAGTTGGACGCAAGATTTTTACCCGTAAAAACTTACCCTCCGTGGGTCGCCAACATCGTGCCTGTACCTAAGAAAGACGGTAAGGTACAGATGTATGTAGATTACAGGGATTTGAATAAGGCGAGCCCAAAGGATGGCTTCCCCCTCCCCCACATTGACGTATTGGTTGACAATACTGCTCAATACTTCGTATTTTCCTTCGTGGATGGTTTTTCTGGATATAATCAGATCAAGATGGCACCAAAAGATATGGAGAAAACAATGTTCATTACACCGTGGGGGATGTTCTGTTACAAGGTAATGCCTTTTCGGTTGAAAAACGCAGGGGCAACCTACCAGCGGGCTATGGTCACTTTGTTTCATGATATGATTCATCATGAGATTGAAGTCTATGTTGATGACATGATAGCAAAGTCGTAAACGGAGGAAGAGCATCTGGTCAACTTGTGGAAGCTGTTTGAGATTGAGGTTGAATCCAAATAAGTGCACTTTTGGAGTTCGGTCCGGAAAGTTATTGGGGTTCATTATCAGTGAAAAAGGAATCGAGGTCGATCCTGCAAAAATAAAAGCTATACAAGATATGCCAGCACCAAAGACAGAAAAGATGGTCCGTGGTTTCTTGGGGAGATTGAAATACATTGCTCGGTTTATATCTCATCTCACAACCACGTGTGAACCGATGTTTAAATTGCTAAAGAAAGATCAGGCGGTCGTCTGGAATGAAAATTGTCAAAAAGCATTTGATAAGATAAAAGAATATTTGCAGGAACCACCGATACTGATACCCCTAGTAGCTAGAAGACCTTTAATCATGTACTTAACGGTTCTTGAGAAAAATATGGGTTGTATTCTCGGTCAACACGATGAGACTGGAAGAAAAGAGCATGTGATCTATTATCTGAGTAAAAATTCACAGACTGTGAGTCCCGGTACTCAATGCTCGAGAAAACATGTTGGGCACTTCCTTGGGCTGCCAAACGTTTGAGACAATATATGCTTAATCATACAACCACACTGATTTCAAAGATGGATCTGATCAAGTATGTCTTCGAAAAGCAAGCGCTCTCAGGAAGAATTGCTAGGTGGCAGATGGTACTAACAGGGTACGATATACAATATGTTTCCCAGAAAGCCATCAAAGGAAGTGTTTTGTCAGAGTACCTCGTGGAATAGCCAGTCGAAGACTATCAACCGATGAGGTTTGAATTTCCTGACGAAGACATCATGTTCCTCAAGATAAAGGACTGTGAAGAGCCATTGTCGAACGAAGGTCCAGAGAAAGGTTCTCAGTGGAAGATGATATTCGACGGCGCTGTCAACTCCTACGGTAGTGGAATTGGGGAAATCATTATAACTCCTCATGGCACTCATATTCCCTTCACTGCCAGGCTGACATTCCCTTGCACTAATAATGAAGCCGAGTACGAAGCGTGCATCATGGGTCTGGAAGAGGCTATTGATTTGAGAATCAAGAATTTGGATGTATATGGTGATTTAGCGCTAGTGGTTAATCAGATCATGGGAGAGTGGGAAACTCGTCAGCTAAATTTAATTCCTTACAAAGATTATGCAAGGAGGTTGTTACCCTTCTTTGACAGGGTAGAGTTCCACCATGTGCCGCGAGAAGAGAATCAGATGGCAGACGCTTTGCAATGCTATCTTCGATGTATAAAGTGAATTTTTGGAATGATGCTCCAAGAATAGTCATTTCTCGCCTTGATAGGCCTGCTTTCCTATTCGCCATCGAGGAGGCTGCGGATGGCAAACCATGGTTTTATGACATACAGAACTTCCTCAAGAAGCAGGAGTATCCGCCAGGGGCTTCGGCTCAAGATAAAAAGACTCTGAGGAGGTTGTCTGGTAACTTCTATCTAAACCCAGATGGTGTGCTGTACAGAAGGAATCATGATTTGGTGTTATTGAGATGCGTGGATGAAATGGAAGAAACGTTGCTTTTGGAAGAGGTCCACGAAGGTACTTTTGGTACACATGCCGGTGGGCATGCCATGTCTCGGAAGCTATTGCGAGCAGGGTATTATTGGCTAACCATGGAGTCAGATTATTTCAAATTTAGGAAAAAATGCCATAAATTCAAGATTTATGCAGACAAAATTCATCTACCACCTTGCCCATTGAATGTTATGGTGTCCCCGTGGCCTTTCTCCATGTGGGGAATTTATATGATTGGCAAGATTGAGCCAACCGCATCTAATGGTCATCGTTTCATCTTTGTCGCCACTGATTACTTCACCAAATGGGTTGAAGCAGCCTCGTATGCCAATGTCACAAAGCAAGTCGTAGCCTGGTTCATAAAGAAGGACATCATCTGTAGATATGGAGTACCCGAGCGAATCATTATCGACAATGGTTCGAATTCGAATAACAAGATGATGAAGGAATTATGCTAGAATTACAAAATCGAGCATCACAACTCATCTCCCTATCGTCCGAAGATGAATGGTGTTGTTGAAGCGACCAACAAGAATATCAAGAAGATAGTGCAAAAGATGGTTCTCACTTACAAGGATTGGCGTGAGATGTTGCCCTTTGCTTTACACGGTTATCGTACTACAGTACGTACATCAACTGGGGCAACTCCTTTCTCGCTGGTATATGGTATGGAAGTTGTCCTACCGTTAGAGGTCGAGATTCCTTCTTTAAGAGTTTTGGTCGATGTCAAGCTCGATGAGGCAGAATGGATAAAGAACAGACTGAATCAGCTTAGCTTGATGGATGAGAAAAGACTAGCATCTATCACATACGGTCGATTGTATTAGATCCGGATGAAGAAAGCTTTTGACAAGAAGGTGCATCTTGGAGCTTTTAGACGGGCGATCTTGTGCTGAAAAAGATTCTCCCACCACAATCAAATCACAGGGGCAAATGGAATCCCAACTATGAAGGTCCATATGTTGTTCGAAAAGTCTTCTCTGAAGGAGCCTTATTGTTATCCACCATGGATGGTGAGGATTTTACGTCCCCTGTGAATGCAGACGCAGTTAAAAAATAATTTGGTTAAAAGAGACCCGCTGGAAAGAAAAAGAATATCCAGGCAAAAATTGGGCATCCCGGCGAACCATAAAATGAATGGGTTCGCGCAAAAATTAGGGATAAAAATGAAAAGATGTAAACCCACAAAGTCGAAAACCTGAAAAGGAGACTTTGGCAAAAATGGGTATCCCGGTGAATCGATAACCCGAAAGGGCGGTTCAGGCAAGAGTTAGGGATTGAAAAGCAAATGACTGCGGTCTATGTTGGAACTTCATTGCTTAGTGGATTGGGAGGACCTGAGGGCCGTTTATCCGAATCAATCTCTTCTGAAGACGAAGCGTCGGGAAAGCATCAAGGTCAGGCGAGTCATAGAAGGATCAGCTCATGGTATTTGTCTGTGCCACATTGCCGACATTTCTGTACACTTTTGTATATTTCTGTGCATATCTGTATTGTTTTTTGCGCAACTTCCTCTTTTCAGGGGTTGAATCTGTTGTAAAACTTTGCCTATTTACCGGGCATTTGTCAATAAACATATATTATTCAGTATCTCACTTGTTTTGTTTTAACTTTTACTGTTTTGTTTATGAAAAATGCCCAATTTTTTGATAAACTTGCACATACATAAACTTGCAGACCTTGGCCGATAATTGTTAAAACTTTGAATTAACTGAACAACGTCACGAATGATGACTGAGATAGTTTTGTTTGCATAGGATATCTTGTCTGTTTGTTCAGTTTTGCAGGGTCGTTACCCTTAGGGCGAAGAGGTGTGGAGGAAATTCATTTTATCTCCAGCCGAAGTCTATTCCCCAGCAAGCGGAGTTTGCATCTCTATCCCCAGTAGAGTTGTATGCAGTCTAATTGAGTAGGTAGTGTGTATGCTTACCCTTGGCAGTTGGTGCACATTTAATCCCCGCGAAGTGCATGTTTGTACGCACTCCCTAGTGAGTCATGATTGGATTTTCTCCCTACGAAGTAATCTACAACCTAGGTAGATTCGCTCCCAGATGAGTAATCCCCAGCAAGATGGAGGAATGTTATTACCCCGACATTTTCTTTGCAGGAGGCCAACAAAGGCCCGTTTCTTGGTGTAAGTCCAATTGTTATTGGCAGAAGTAGGTTGTTTCCCCAGCAGGGTGGTTTTTGTATCTCTAGCATTTATTTTGCTGTTTCAGTACCGTTGCATCTGCATGCTTGCATAGCATCTACCCAAATGCGTAGCATTTCCATTTCGTATGGAGCATTACGCTATTTTCAAACATATGCATGTGAAACATAAACCAGGTTATTATCTCTCTGTTTTAGGTGTATCTCGCAATTGGTTGATATATATACATGTGTGGTATCAAGATAGCGGCTTATGTTATTTCCCCAGCGGAGTTTCCTTGTGATTGTTATCATCGGATGATTTTAACTTCGTCTGGCTCTTGATGCTCGCTTTAATTTAGCGAATGCCTGGCGGCGATGTCACATATTCTGCATGGATTTGATCTTCAGATTTGTCACTCGCTTTTATTTAGCGATGACTTGGCGACAATGTCAGAGGATCGTATCTTTGGATTCGATGTCTGTTTTTATTTAACAGAGGACTAATGGCGATGTTAGCTATTTTAAAAACTTGAGATAGAAGATTGACGGCGATGTCAAATGCTTTTATAGACGTAATGTTTATGCCTGACAGCGAGGTCAGGTGTCTGACGACGATGTTAGAGGAACTTAATGCGAATAACTGGCGATGAGGTTAGATGTTTCTCTGAATTGGCGGCGATGCCAAAGGTTTACCGAAAGTAATGTTGACGCTTGATGGCGAGGTCAGGGATATTCTTCTTTCATTTTGATGTTGGTATTTGACGGCGAGGTCAGGTGCTTTTCCAAATTAGTGCAAATGCTTGACGGCGAGGTCATGTATTCTTCAGACGGCGTGTAATTTTTGTTTATTGGATTCGGTTATCTCTGAAGATTTTATCCTCAATCAGAGTTTGTAGTTTATTTTTGCGGTTTGGAAATTTTTGGGTTTGTTGGTATTCAACCGTCCTGTACCTTGATTGTCTGAAAGTCGTTCGCTTTTCACCGAGTCAGGTCCAAGTCGCTTGAATAGGGGCAGCTGTTGCACCCCAAAATTTGCCCAACTTTTTTTCTTGGCTTGATTTATGTTTCATTTCATCATTCTGTTGCATTTCTGCATTTCATAGCATTTGTTCTTGAGATAGGGGATCGAGGTTTTCCTGTGGCTCAGAATTTACCCTTAATGCAAGCAATCAAAGCAGCGAGTATTAGGCGACATTTATTTTGCCCAGCAGTCGAGCGACCGATTTTATTTTATTTTGCAGGTAATTTTCAGCCAAGAAAGTAATGTTCAGGTATTCGTGAGCAATCTCATGGTTACAGCGTTCAAGAACACATTCCAGAAGCTTAACAAGGTTCGAAACAGCAAGGAACGGGCAAACGGGTAGGTTTCCCTCCAAAAGGCGCTAAATTCAAAATTTTGAATGTGTTAATCGGTTAACGCATATGGTTAACCGATTAACCATTGAAAAATCAGCCCAGATTCAAAAATTTAAAATGGTTAATCTTTTAACCTATATGGTTAACCGATTAATCAATGTAATTTTTTCCTCTGTACGTGATTTTTCAATGCAGAGCCATTTGGGGTCCAATTTTTGTCATTTGGAAATTCATTTTTACACTTGGGAAGGATCTAAAACCATTTTGAATTTTGGATTAGTTTTCAAATTAATTCAATTCCCTCCAAAATCCCACTCCTAATTCCATTCCAAATTTCCCAATCCACTTTCCAAACCTTGCTTTGGATCCAAGCCAAAAAGGTACTTAAGTGATTCACTCAAAACCACATTCATCTAACCTTTAATTTTCACTCTCATTTCAGAATTGATCTCACTTTTCTCTCAATTCTCTAAATTTCCTCCATAGCCAAAACCTTCACCAAAGCTCTTTTCTACTTGAAATCCTTAATTCTTCATTGGAATCACTGATTTCTTGAGCTTAAACCTTCATCTATCATCTCCATTGGATCATTTTCTTCATTCAATTTTCGTGCAAATTCAGATATGAAATTTGAAGTGAAGCTAGAAGTGATTATTTGAAGCATTTTGGCTTAATCTTGAAGGATCTCTATCTCTACTACAAGGATTAGCTTGGATCTTGAAGTATTTCGGGTTTCTTGCTTCGATATACTCATTTCCAGCAAATCAACATTAACCGAGGAAAATCTCCGCTTCGTAGGTTGGAAATTCTCGATCCGATTATGTTTTTAGTTTAATTGCATGTTCATCATGATGATTTTCATTTTTGATTGATTTTCTGCATTTTGAATCATATGATCTGTGTTGATGCTGTTTGGATCTGTATACATGTTGTTGGAATCATGGCTTTTTGATTTAATTTCGTGCTTAAGTGATTATGTGATCATTGGTATGTTTGGAGAAGTGATAAGCTGTTGAAAAGTGATTCTGCTTTGCTGTTTTCTGCTGTCAGTACAATGTTAATCGGTTAACGCATATGGTTAACCGTTTAACCAGTTCAAATTTTCATATTTTTCAAAGTTTTCACACTGTTAATCGATTAACGCATATGGTTAACCGATTAACCAGTTCAAATTTTCAGATTTTTCAAAGTTTTCACAATATTAATTGGTTATCGCATATGGTTAACCGATTAACCAGTTCAAATTTTCAAATTTTTTAAATGTTAACAATGTGTTAACCGATTAACATTCTGCTGGCAGGCCTGTTTTGCTACTTTGTTTGATTGTTCGCATACCGTTTCACTTTGAATCTTCATAAATTGATATGATGCAGTAGGAATGAAATGTTTTTGGTGTTTGCCACTATTTGTGTTTGGTTGATCATGATTTTGTTGATACTTGTGTTCATTTTCCACATGGATGCATACTTATGGATGTGGTTCAAAGTGATGACTCTTTGCATGTTTGTTTGTTTCCATCTTTGGCTTTCCTTTCCATGTTTTCATCATTCTCGCATTGCTGTTGAGGTCGAGACGAGCTTGTGGCGGCTGTTGCCCCACACACCTTTTCCTCCTTCCTACCATTCTATGTGTGCATTTATGTATTTGTATGTTACGTTCTATTATATTTTCTCCTTTTGGTCTTTCCTTACCATGTTCCCCTTAGGGCCTAACCTTCCTTGTTTAAGGATGGTTATAGACATTAGGATTAGAACTATGCATGCTAACATTAGGTAGTTCCCTTTTGTATCCCAACTCTAAGTCCACTTTGCATGACAACTTTTAGGATTGATATAGTCTCCCTTTAGTGCGTGCTTTCTCTTCTCATCTTCAAACAATTCTAACTCACTTAATAACGATTAACGAATGTTGCGCGCTACGAGCCTTAAGCTACTTGGGAAATGATGATTGGGAGGTTGCCTCTCAATTGTCTAGAATGTTAGCATATGTCCTTTGGACGATATGCAACGCATTCGCTCCTAGGTCATAGTCTTTAGTGCGGCATGAGTTACAAATCAAATTCAAAGCAGTTCTTCTCTAAAAAACACAAAAACACTTCAAAATTTTTTTCATTCTTCGGGATCTTAATCTAGGAAATATTTTTAGAAAAAAGAGTGTTGTTAACTCTTATTTCTATCGCAAATGGTAACACCTAAGTCTCCAATGGTCGAGCTGCATACACCAACTGCTAGAACTACTTGTTAACCCTACTCAGGCCTAAAAACTCTTGAATAAGCCTGTGTTCTCGTTAGCCTGAACCACGTTTTCTCTGATCTTTCATTCCATATGAAAGTATGTAGGCACAAGACGCGATGTCTTGGCGAGCAACCTTCCCCCCTTTCACCCGTAGTTACCCGAACTACGTTGAGTTTGACTTTCCCATTGCACGAGAGAATACGTAGGCACAAAGCCGCGATGCTCTGCCGAGTCTCTTTTCTTTTCTTTCTGTCCTGAATCCTTTAACGTAGATAGTTAAACACACCTTTAGATAGACAACAAGCGTGGATCCCGTCGAGTACGACAGACGTGAGGGGTGCTAATACCTTCCCCTTTGCGTAACCGACACCCGAATCCAGAACTTGGTTGTGATGAACTTGTCTTTCCCTTTTTCGTTAGGTTTTTTCAATTGTTTCCTTTCCCTCTCTTTGGGATAAATAATGAAAGGTGGAGACTCTTCTGTTTTCCGCCGGGTGTTTTTCCCAGTTGCGATAGCTGGTGACTTTGCTGGGGACTCTGGTTCCCTATGCGAGTCAATCCTAGCACTTGCTTGTTTATCCTTGGGTGTTGTATATATGTGTTTTATTTACTATTGCATTTTACTTTCCCGCATTTATTTTTAGCATCATATATCATTATTGTTGTGTTGTGGGGAGGGAATGTTTCGTTGAGAGATAAGTCGGACTCGGGCTTGAGTACAAACATAGCATTAAAAGTGGAAAGTAGTGGTGAACCTGTATGTTAGGCATGCACTAGTTCCCACAAAATTCGCGCTCAGGCGAGATTCTCTTTGATGACTTTCTTTCCAGCCCAATGAGCCATTGAGAGGATTTCAGATCTAAGGGTTGTCGACTCTGGGAACCGATCATCTGTGATTCATCTAAGTGAGGCCTCTTCGGGAGATGATGATGCCAAACAAAAAATGGTGAACGTATCATCATTTCTCGAAAGTTTGTGACGCTGATGAACGCATAGGATGCCAAACCTTATTAGTGGATAGGTCCATACCTGTGAGAGGGATTGGGTTATGCAGGAAACATTAACTTTCAGACTACCCGGTTTCTTTACAGTGTGAATCTGTGTTCTTGGTACAAGGGTCCTAATGTCAGTGTTATACTAAAGTTGAACGCTGGTTCTTCTCGATCTACAACACAACAATTTTGATCCCTTGTTTGCATTTGCATGTGCATTTTCATATTACATTTTACTAATATGTATTTATGTTGCAGGTGCATATTTCCCCCTGATTCTAGTGTTCTTTCATCTGACATGGAGCCCTTAAGGAGGACATTGGCCTACAAATTTCCAACACCTGATATTGGATCTTTGCGGAGTTTTATTTCTTTAGCCGACAAGAAAGTTATGGAAGACTTTAGACGGTCCTATGGAAGGCTTTTGAGAATTGTATGTAAACCTTCTTTGAATGATTTGAATGGTCTTCAGACTCTGTTGCAGTCCTATGATCCTCAGTTGAGAGGCTTTACTTTTCAGAGTTATATGATGGCGCCAATGTTAGAGGAATTCTCTACACTGCTAGGAGTGCCTATTCTTAACCAAATATTGTTCTATCATACTAAGGATGAGCAGAATCTGGCTAAGCTTGCTGAAGCTTTACATTTAGATGCCTCTGAGTTGGCAGGGAAAGTAGCTAAGAGAAATGGAATATCTGGGTTTTCGTTACCTTTTTTGGTGGATAAAGCTCGTCATTTTGCCAAGGAGGGTTGTTGGCTGGTGTTCAGTGTTATCTTGGCCCTGTGTATCTATGGTATTCTGTTGTTCCCTAATATTCCGAACTTCGTAGATATGGATGCATTCCTTATCTTTGCTTCGAGGAATCCTATACCTACGCTATTAGGTGATGTTTATCATTCCGTACACTATAAGAATGAGAACAGAAGAGGGAAGAGTGTATCTTGTTGTGCACCTTTGCTCTATCTATGGTTTGTAAGCCATCTTCCCAAGACTGGTCTGTTCTCTGATACTGCAGGTACATCGGAATGGTCAGAACGTTTGATGAGATTGTCTGTTGAAGATATTGTCTGGTTTGATAGGGACATGTTGGGTATCGAGATTATTTATAGTTGTGGAAGCTTTCCTAACATCCCGTTGGTCGGAAGGAAGGGTTGCATAAACTATAACCCGTCCATTGAAATCAGGCAATTTGGGTATGCATTGAGGAGTCCTCCAAAGGATGAAGAGATACAGGAATCTTTGTATCTCACCGGGTTATTAGATGGGGATACCTTAGCCAGAGTTGAGCATGCTTAGAGCAATGTCCACAAAAGAGGGAAGGTTTCCTTAGGGAAGAGCAATATTTGAGCCTACGACCCCTATTTGGTTTAGATTCAGAGCAGAGCCGAGAAGTTGATGATGCCTTACCCATCTGCTAAGCCTGTGTATCCTCTTGTGATTGAAGAATCCACTACGGTTGACATTCAGAAGTACAATCAGTTATTGTTCGAGATGGAAGAGTTGAAGAAGGCTAACAAGGAATTGGAGAAAGAAATCATTCAGCTTCGAAGGGAGAAGAATGAGGTTGTTCATTCCTTCAAGAAACAAACTGAGCTTGTAAACAAACTGGGTACGGATCTGACCAAGGAGACCAATTCTCGGGAGCGTTTGGGTTTGGATTTCAAGGTTGTTAGTAGTGTTCTTTCTTCCAAGAAGGAAGATTTAGACAGAGCTTACTTAAGGATTTATAAGTTCGACAACCAATGGAATGCTACACTCACCAACAACAAAGAGTGCGAAGACAAGTTGAAGCTACATATTAGCAAGTTGAAGACCCAGCTCAATGCCAAAGACGAGAAGATCGCAGCAGAGGCATCACTCAGATGAGATAGTGAGTATAGACTGAATGAGGCTATTGCAAACTTGAAGGACTGCAGATTGTGAGATGATTCCAAGAGATGCAAGCTCGAGGCATGCTTTGGGGAAGGAGCTTGGGAAGATCATGTAGAGAGTCTGCAGCACACTCTTAGCCAGCGAGAGCTACTTATTCAAGGACTACTTGCTAGACCAGATCTTCCTGAGACGCGAGAGTTGCTAGAGGACTTCCGGTCTCGTCATCCAGCTTGACTTGTTAGAACACAAATTGGTGTTTAATATATCTCATTGTTTTGATGATAACATAAATGAAATTTTGCATAAATGAAATATATACTCTAATTGTGTTTAAGTAATTTTGTTTCAGATCTTAAATTATATATTCATCTGGAAGCAAAAATTACATCTACAACTGAAAAGAACGTTAAGACTCTGAGCATCAGAAGCAACATTTCAGAAGACTCTGAGTGCTGCTTGAAGAGACTTTGATCTGCTTCAGATGACTCTGAGTGAAGCTAAGAAGAATTTGAGTAAAGAGCGTACAACATTGTTTCAGAAGACTCTGAAGGTACATCACGCTGCAAGTACAGAGGCTCTGATATTCAACTCTGCGCTAATTGTAACTTTCATGCTTAAAGCACTATTGCTGCAAGACTCTGATCTGAAGAACAAGGAACTACATCAGATGATCTGATGTTACGTTATTCAGTTGAAAAGATACTAGCTCAAAGAAAAGATTCGTTGCTAATCCCAACGTCTGCTCCAACGACACTATTCCTCATTTATGCATGACACAAGAATTCAGACACAAAGCACATGTCTGAACATTCCTCTTCATAGAAAGGAAAAGTCAATAGAGGAAAAAAAGGCAACAGAGGCAGCAGAACGTACAACAATGCATAGTCTTTGAGATAAGGACTTGAAGTAGTATTTAAACAAGCTTCATCATCTTTCCAACGTTGACGAATTACTTGAAAGAAAATCAACTTACAAGTTCTCATTCAAATATTCTTTAAAGCTTAACAATTTTCATATTCGTTCATAATTTTGTGTAAACATCACTGTTGTGATATAGCTTGTTAGAAGAAAAACATTAAACACAAATTGTTAGTTTATCTTTGTAAAAGATTTCTTTGAGAAGACCAAGTTATGGTCAGATTTTCTTGAGATGACTAAGACAATTGTCTTAGTGGTTTACACTATAATCAAGTTTGATATAGTGGATTAAGTCCTTGTTGAGAAAGGCGAATCACCTTGGTAGGGTGGACCGGATTAGTTTGAGTTCAAACGAACCAGGATAAAAATACTGTGTAATTTTTTCTATCTCCTAAGTTGTTTTTAAAACCCTTATTCAACCCCCCCCCCTTCTAAGTGTTTTTCTCACCTTCATTTGGCATCAGAGTTCCGGTTCTGTTAGTGCTCTCACTTAACCGTGACAGAAAAAGATCCAGTTGAGAAAACTCCTAATATCTTGTTCTTTATTTATCATGGCTGTTGAAACTTCAACTTCAACTTCATACAACACTAAACCTCCAATGTTTGATGGTGAGAAGTTTGATTACTAGAAAGTTAGAATAGAAAGCTTCTTTCTAGGCTATGATGCTGATTTGTGGGATTTGGTAACTGATGGTTACATTCATCCTACCAATGATGAAGGGAAAAAGGTTGACAGGAAATCTATGTCTGATCAACAGAAGAAGGAGTTTAGAAACCACCACAAAGCAAGAACCATCCTGTTAAATGCAATATCTAATACTGAGTATGACAAAGTAACAAACAGAGATACTGCATTTGATATGTTTGAGTCTCTCAAAATGACACATGAAGGAAACTCCCAAGTAAAGGAGACAAAGGCTCTGGCCCTCATCCAGAAGTACGAAGCCTTCAAAATGGAGGAGTCTGAATCAGTGGAAACAATGTTCTCAAGATTTCAGATCCTAACTACTGGGTTGAAGGTTCTGGATAAAGGCTACTCTACTTCTGACCATGTCAAGAAGATCATCAGAAGTCTGCCAACAAGATGGAGACCAATGGTGACAGCTCTAAAGCTCGCGAAGGATCTGAATAAGATCACTCTGGAGGAATTGATCAGTTCCTTAAGGAGTCACGAGATTGAGCTGGAGGAAGACGAGCCTCAGAAGAAAAGTAAGTCAGTTGCTTTAAAATCTAACAAATCTGCTAAAGCGTTGCAGGTTATTAAAGAAAGTTCTGAAGAATCTTCAGAAGAAGAAGATGAACTGTCTCTGCTGTCCAAGAGGATTAATCAACTCTGGAATCACAAACAAAAGAAGTTCAGAAACTTCAAAAGATCTGATCAGCGTGGTGATTCTTTTGGACATAAAAAATCTGGAAAGAAAGATATAGTGTGCTATGAGTGCAAGGAGCATGGACACTATAAGAATGAATGTCCCAAACATCTGAAGGAGAAACCCAGAACGAAGTTTGAAAATAAGAAGAAAGTATTAATGGCCACGTGGGATGATTCAGATGCTTCTGAATCTTCATCAGAATCAGAGGATGAGTGTGCGAATGTAGCACTAATGGATGACGTGGAGGACCACGAAGAAGCCGCTGAATTTCAATCAGAATCAGATTCTGAGGAGGTATTTTCTGAACTCACTAGAGCAGAACTTTCTGAAAGTTTATCAGAAATTCTGGAAAGTTACAACAAAATCAAACTCAAATACAAGAAGCTTCAAAGTTGTCTTGCATCTGAGAATGACCAGCTGAGGTCTGAAGTTGTTGAGCTTAAGGCAAACAATCTTAAAATAAAAAATGATTTAGAAAAAGCTCAGAAAACTGACTCAGAACCTATATCATGCTCTAAAAATATTTTAGAAGAGTATAACTATAGCTTTCAGAAGTTTCTGGCCAGAGGCCTAGATAGAAGTAAGACGGCTTCAATGATCTATGGCGTAAGCAGAAACAACAGAAAGGGAATTGGATATGAATGACCTTCTGGGAAGGATTTAAATCCAAAACATGTTGATAAAATGACCATAAAGTGTTCTCCTCTATATACTCATTTCAAATTTGGTCATTTAAATGATATTAAACACACACGTTCTGATCTGAAAAAAACTGCGTTTAATAAATCAAAACCTCAGAAGAACAAAGATACCTTCAAGGAAAAGAAATTCAGAAAGAATTTCAAACCTACTAACCCCAGAGGACCCAAGAAAATATGGGTACCTAAGGACAAAATTATTTTTGTTGCAGACATCCTTAGCAGCAAAGTTGAAACACCAATCTTGGTACCTTGACTCTGGCTGCTCGCGTCACATGACGGGAAGAAAGTCTATGTTCCAAAGCCTGGAGCTTAGATCTGGTGGTGACGTAATGTTTTGAGGGAACCAGAAGGGCAAGATAATAGGCTCTGGAACTATAGGTAATGGTAACCCCCTTCCATTTCTAATGTTTTACTTGTTGAAGGATTAACACATAATCTATTGACCATAAGTCAATTAAGTGACAATGGTTATGACATAATCTTCAATCAAAAATGTTGTAAAGCTGTCAGTCAAAAATATGGCTCAATCCGCTTTAATGGAAAAAGGAAGAACAACATTTACAAAATCAATCTTTCAGAACTTAAGGTTCAAAATGTAAAATGCCTTCTGTCTGTTAATGATGAGCAATGGGTCTGGCACAGAAGATTGGGGCATATTAGTATGAGACGTATATCTCATATTAATAAACTCAATCTGGTCAGAGGACTTCCTCAGTTGAAGTTCAACTCAAATGCTTTTTGTGAAGCATGTCAGAAAGGAAAATTTTCAAAATCTTCTTTCAAAACAAAAAATGTTGTTTCAACCTCAAGACCATTAGAGCTGCTTCATATTGATCTGTTTGGACCAGTGAAAACTGCACCCATCAGAGGCAAGAGGTATGAATTAGCCTTTGTTGATGACTACAGCAGATGGACATGGGTAAAATTCCTGAAACACAATGATGAGTCTCATTCTGAATTCATTGACTTCTGCAAACAAGTCCAGAACGAAAAAGAATTTAAAATTGTTAAAGTCGGAAGTGATCATGGTGGTGAATTTGAAAACAAATATTTTGAAAAATATTTTAGAGAAAATGGAATTGCACATGATTTCTCCTTCCCTAGAACTCCTCAACAGAATGGATTTGTAGAGAGGAAAAATAGAACATTGCAAGAAATGGCCAGAACCATGATCAACGAGACTAACATGGCAAAACATTTTTGGGCAGAAGTAGTGAATACAACTTGTTATATTAAGAACAGAGTGTCAGTTAGACCACTTTTGGAGAAGACTCCTTATGAACTGTGGAGGAATAGAAAGCCCAACATTTCTTATTTCCATCCTTTTGGATGTGTATGTTTTATGTTGAACACTAAGGAAAATCTGAACAAGTTTGATTCTAAAGCTCAGAAGTGTTTCATGCTTGGATATTCTGAACGCTCTAAAGGCTACAGAGAATACAATACTGAGACACAGATTGTAGAGGAATCAATTCATGTTAGATTTGATGATAAGATTGGCAATCAAAAGCCAAAGCAGGTTGAAATTTCTGCAGATAGAGAAGTGCTTCTCATAGACTCTGAAGACACAGAGGCAGATAAAGCTCAAGTGAAAGAACCAGAAGCAACGCCAAATGCTACTCCCTTGGTTGCTCAGATGAACAACTTGAACATTTCTGAAGAACCAAATGTTAAAGGATCATCCATAATCAAATCCTCTCATCCAGAGGATATGATAATTGGAAAGAAGCATGACCCTATCAGAACAAGGTCATTTCTCAGATCTTCTGGAACGTCACTGTTTGGGTTGGTGTCTATTATTGAACCAACTTTTATGGATGAGGCTCTTAACGATAATGGTTGGATACTTGCTATGCAAGAAGAGCTTAATCAGTTCACCAAAAATGACGTCTGGGATCTGGTTCCAAGACCACAAGGTTTCAACATCATTGGAAAAAAATGGGTCTTCAGAAACAAGCTGAACGAGCAAGGAGAAGTGATTAGAAACAAGGCTAGGCTGGTGGCTCAAGGATACAGTCATCAAGAAGGTATAGATTACACAGAGACTTATGCTCCTGTGGCAAGGTTAGAATCTATTCGCTTACTTATTTCTTTTGCTGCTTAGAATAACATCACTCTGTATCAGATGGATGTTAAAAGTGCCTTCTTAAATGGTTTTATAGAAGAAGAAGTTTATGTTCATCAACCTCCTGGTTTTGAAAATGAAAAATTTCCAGAACATATTTTCAAACTAAAGAAATCACTCTATGGCTTAAAATAAGCTCCCAGAGCTTGGTATGAGAGGCTGAGTAATTTCTCTGGAAAATAACTTTATCAGAGGAAAAGTGGACACTACTCTCTTCCATAAATCAATTAAGAAAGACATTTTAGTCTGTCAGATTTATGTTGATGATATTATATTTGGAACTACCAGTATTATGCTTGGAAAGGAGTTTGCTCAGTCTATACAGGCAGAATTCGAGATGATCATGATGGGAGAACTCATATTCTTTCTAGGAATCCAAGTCAATCAAACTCCAAAAGGCACCTACATACATCAGACTAATTATGTGAAGGAGCTTCTGAAGAAGTTTAATATGACTGAAAGTAAGTTGGCTAAAACTCCAACGCATCCTACAAGTACTCTTGGAAAAGAAGAGGTAAGTAAGAAGGTAGATCAAAAGCTCTACAGAGGTATGATTGGATCTCTTCTGTATTTGACTGCTTCTAGACCTGATATTCTATTTAGTGTTTGTCTGTGTGCTAGATTCCAATCAGATCCTAGAGAATCCCATTTAACAGCTATTAAGAGGATTCTGAGATATCCGAAAGGTACTACTAACATGGGTTTATGTTATAGAAAATCTGATGATTATAAATTAGTTGGATTTTGTGATGTTGACTATGCTGGAGACAGAGTAGAGCCTAAGAGTACTTCTGGAAGCTGTCAGTTTCTGAGAAGTCATATGATCTCTTGGTTCACCAAGAAGCAACCCACAATTGCTCTTTCAACAACAGAAGCAGAATACATTGATGCTGCTGGTTGTAGCACTCAGATGCTCTGGATGAAGAGTCAACTAGAAGACTATCAGATTCATGAGAGTAAAATTTCTATTTTCTGTGATAATACTTCTGCTATATGCTTGTCTAAAAACCCTATTTTACACTCTAAGGCAAAGCATATAGAAATTAAGCATCACTTCATCAGAGACTATGTTCAGAAGGGAATTATAAGTTTAAACTTTGTTGATACATACCATCAGTGGGCTGATATCTTTACAAAACCCCTTGCTGAAGATAGATTTAAATTTATTCTGAAAAATATAAGTATGGATTTCTATCCAGAATAAAATGTTTATCATATGCAAATTTCCTCAGATGGAAAATGTTTTAACTCTGAAGTATTTCATTTATTTATTGTTTAATGTTTTATTTATTTTATGCAAATCGGAACTGACAAGCCTCAGAGGATCTGAACGTTGGCTAACGTTTCATTTCTCAAAGAGTTTCAAAAGCACATGCAAGCAAACACGTGTCATCTGAATCTGAAACGGTTGAGTGTCCAGCACTGAAACGCCGTTTAGAGATACTGTTTAAATTAATTTTAATTCTCGTTTTCCCCCCACGCGTTGTCAGTATCATTAAATGCTTTTCTTGTCATGATTATGTTTGATGTGATTTAATGTTTAATTAAATGCTAAATGTTGAATGTGTGACTCTTGTGTGCCCTAACTTTCTCTATAAATTCCACAACACTTCACTTCTCACACTTTTCACTTTCGTTCACATCTCTTATGCATTTCTACTTATTGCATTCTTTCATCTTCTCCTCAAAACCCAAATCGCAACGAAACCCTAAACCCCTATCTACATCATCAATGGCAACATCTTCATCAACCTCTTAACAACTACAATCAACAATAGCTTCTATTTCTTCTGTAAATCTGGGTACTGTTGCTTTCAAAGAACCAGTTAGAACCCTCCTCACACCGGTTGACAAACTTGAAGTTCTGTGTGAATCAATCATGCATTTTGAATCTATTGCAGAAAATGGGTTTGATCTTCATCCTATTGTTGATGCTCAAAGTTGGACAAAGTTCTTTGATAGGCTGATGGGACCAGTTTATCCATGCTTGGTAAAAGAATTCTGGATTCATGCTACTACATACCCTAAGTTTATTGTTTCATCAGTTCTGGGTAAGGAAATTATCATCACTGAGGATTTGATCAGGAAGCTTATTGGTTATGAAGAAATTGATGGTGTTACAAATCTGCCAGCTGGGCGTATTGATATGACAGAGGTTTACAATGAAGTTTGCACATATGGAGAAGCCTCTAACAAAGTGAAAGATCTGAAGCCATCCTACAGGATCTGGGCTAAGATTTTTATGGGATGCATCCATCACAGGAAATCTTCAAACTCTCCTAATTATGTCAACATTGATCAAATATACTTCATGTACTGTCTGAGTCAAAGCATAAAAGTGGATCTGCCTTACCTGTTATTCAATCATCTGTGGACTCACGTGAAACAATCTAGAGAAGAAGTCAGAACCAAGCATCAGAAGATGAGAAATTGGATACCAATGGGAAGACTCATTTCAGATATTCTGAATGAGAATGGTTTAGTTGGACACCTGATAGAAGCTAGAATGAACGAAGAATTAACTTCAGTGGTTGGAAAACCTCTGAATGGGAAAAGTCTTCAGAGGATGAAGGTTGTAGAAGAACTTACTTCTGCACCAAAACAGATAAACTCTGAAGAGGTCAGCAAGAGAAGGATACCAGTACATGATTTTCCTCTGTTCTATGCTAATGAACCAAGGGAAATTATTTTGGCATGTATAGCTACGTGTCTAGCAGATGGACCTCCTATACCAGAACATCTGATTTAGAGAGCAGGCGAACCTGAACCATATTTTTATGGAGACAGACACAGGAAGAAAAGGAAAGTCTCAAAAGAAGGATCTTCTAAGCCAAAAAGGAAGGCTTCTGGCGAGGCAGCTTCTGCAAAACCAAAGAGGGTCAAGAAGCAAAAAGGTAATCCTCCTGCTGCTAGTTTGGATTCCATCTTAGAAACTGTCAAGGAAGTAATAGCATCTGATTCCCCTACCTATGAACCAATACCTTCACCTTCTCCTCCTCGTGAATCTGAAACCATTCCTTCTGAACCAGAAACATCTCAACCTATTCCTTCTACACCTAAGCCAAAACAAACTTCTGTATCTCAACCTCACCCATCTGACAAACAATCTTCTGAAATTCCCCCACCAGAAACACAAACTTCTAACCCACAACCAGAACAACTTATTCCCTCTGATCCTTAACCAGAACAACCTAAGACTTCTTAATCATTTATACCTGATTCTGATGTTCTTGATGTTCAACCCTTGAAAATTCTTTTTGACGTTTCCTCAACATCTTGTCACTCTTTTGCATCATCTGATTCTTCTGAATCTGATTACCTCCAGAAGTGAACTCACCCCCTTCACTCTGTGGTTATGAACCAAAACAACCAGATGTATCCATTTCATCTGAATCTATTCTTTCTCAATCAACTCTAAAACCTACATCAGCTTTTGTTCCATTTTGTCCTATGCCATCTGATATTATTCCTTCTGTTAAACCAAACACTGTTACTAAACCTTCTACACAATATTCCTTCAGTGATTCAAGAGAATGCATCTGCTATGGTTGTTGAGACTGCGTCTGAATCTGCTCCAGTATCTTCTGAAGTCAAGAAAGAGAATCCAAATCTTGAAGAAAACTTTGTTAAGCTTGAAGCCAGCAACATAGAGATCAGATCTTGGATGATTAAGCAAGAACAGACAACAGATGAAATCAAGACGTGAATGGCTAGGCAAGAAGAATCTACTTTTGAGATCACAAACCTTTTGAAGATGATAGCCTCTCGTCAACCTTAGTTGTTTTTCTGTTGTTTGTGCACATTATGTTTGTTCTGCTTATATGATTATCCTCTGAATATTTTGATTATCAATGCATCTGTTTTGTTTCTGTTTCTATCTGTTTTAATTACATTCGTTTTTCTTTGTTCTTCTTTTGTGTCTTAAAAAGTTTTTTCTTTTTGATATGACAAAAAGGGGGAGAAAATGGAAATTATAATTGTTCAAATAAACAGTTACCAAAATGGAATTTAGACATAATAAATTATAACTAACTTTGAATTTTTAGTCTTTCAGAACTACAACGTTGCATCTGACTTAATTCATAAAAGTTACTCTGAAAGCTCCTAAATCAGGCTCTGATCCAAATCAGGATCCAAACCAGGCTCTGATTCTGAAAAGTACAAACCAGGTTCTAATTCTGAAAAGAATAAACCAGACTCTGATTCTGAAAAGCCAAACCAAGCTCTGAATCTGAAAAGAATACTTAATCAAAAAGGGAAGTATTTATTTTTCTTATGGTATTCAATTCAGGGGGAGATTCACAATCTCAGGGGGAGTTATATTTTTTTTTATTATTGAACAAAATTTCCTATGTTTTTGTCATCATAAAAAAGGGGGAGATTGTTAGAACACAAATTGGTGTTTAATATATCTCATTATTTTGATGATAACATAAATGAAATTTTGCATAAAGGAAATATATACTCTAATTGTGTTTAAGTAATTTTGTTTCAGATCTTAAATTATATATTCATCTGGAAGCAAAAATTACATCTACAACTGAAAAGAACGTTAAGAATCTGAGCGTCAGAAGCAATACTTCAGAAGACACTGAGCGCTGCTTGAAGAGACTCTGATCTGCTACAGATGACTCTAAGTGAAGCTAAGGAGAATTTGAGTAAAGAGCGTACAACATAGTTTCAGAAGACTCTAAAGGTACTTCACGCTGCAAGTACAGAGGCTCAGATATTCAACTCTGCGCTAATTATAACATTCACGCTTAAAGCACTATTGCTGCAAGACTCTAATCTGTAGAACAAGGAACTACATCAGAGGATCTGATTTTAGTTTATTAAGTTGAAAAGATACCAGCTCAAAGGAAAGATTCGTTGCTAATCCCAACGTCTGCTCCAACGGCAGTATTCCTCATTTATGCATGACATAAGAATTCAGACACAAAGCACATGTCTGAACATTCCTCTTCCTGGAAAGGAAAAGTCAATAGAGGACAAAAAGGAAACAGAGGCAGCAGAACGTAAAGCAATGCACAGTCGTTGAGATAAGAACTTGAAGTAGTATTTAAACAAGCTTCATCATCTTTCCAACATTGACGAATTACTTGAAAGAAAATCAACTTACAAGCTCTCATTCAAATATTCTTCAAAGCTTAACAATTTTCATATTCTTTCTTAATTTTGTGTAAACATCATTGTTGTGATATAGCTTGTTAGAAGAAAAACATTAAACACAAATTGTTAGTTTATCTTTGTAAAAGATTTACTTGAGAAGACCAAGTTGTGGTCATATTTTATTGAGAAGACTAAGACAGTTGTCTTAGTGGTTTACACTGTAATCAAGTTTGATATAGTGGATTAAGTCCTTGTTGAGAAAGGCAAATCACCTGGGCAGGGTGGACTGGATTAATTTGAGTTCAAACGAACTAGGATAAAAATACTGTGTTATTTTTTATATCTCCTAAGTTGTTTTTAAAACCCTTATTCAACCCCCCCCCCCCCCCCCCCTTCTAAGTGTTTCTCTCACCTTCATGACTATCTTGTTTGTCTTTTTGTAGCTTAATGGTTATCGCTCGTTGTATTGACCATCACCAGGCTTGTTGGTTGAGGTTTTTTTTTTTGTACTCAGTTGTTGCTTGTACATTGCCTGTTGGCCTGTGATTATATACGAGGAGGTTCTTTTATATGATTATTTGTAAGGTTCTCCATTGTTGTGTTTCTCCCGGAAACTAGAATCGAGGGGGAAATTTCCTTGCTGCATACATACATGTCTGCATTTTTGCATTTTCGCATTGCAGGTGTATCAGAACTATTTATCTTATTTTCCTGTGGTTCATAATGTGTTTCAGGATTACCAGTCAAACAACTCACCGGTACGCAACTAGGGGGAACCAGAAGAGAGTAATGGAGCAGATCCAAGAAGAGATGCAGGAAATGAGGGACCGGATGGCCCAGTTCAGGGAAGTAATGTAGGGAGTGGCTAATGGACAAGAGCAACTCCGTACTTTAGTGCAGCCCTTGATTGCACGTGTTGATGGCAACGGTGTGTTGCATGGTGGGAACGCTGCTAATCCTCCACATGTTTAGACTCCTAGAGCTGATAACTCCATGCCTACTGTGGTTATCCCTACTGCTGGAGGGAGTGGTAATGCTGCTGGTGTCGGTAATACTGCAGGGTTCAACAACACTGGTTTTGGTAATGGTGGTAATGGTAATGGGAATGGTTATGGTCCCGACACCACTTGTGCTATACATGGTAATATGGATCACCTCTGGAACGAAGACAGGCAAGATGATGTGTTCTCGCCGAGGGTTGTGGTTGTTGAGTTCCCCTCTGAAGCTGATAAGACGATCAAGATGATTGAAGAGAAAATGAAGTCCCTTGAGAGTCAAAATTATATGGGCCTTGATATGGCTAATTTGGGACTGATCCCGGACCTGAGAGTGCCGCCGAAGTTCAAAGTCCCAGACTTTGACAAATATAAGGGTACCACCTGCCCGAGAGTTCATCTGAGATCCTACTACCGTAAGATGTCTGCCTACTCAGACGATGAGAAATTGCTCATGCATTTCTTCCAGGACAGTTTGTCTGGTCGTTTGTTGGAATGGTACATGAGTTTGGAACCCGTGAATGTCTGCAGTTGGAAGGACTTGGCCGATGCCTTTGTGAAACATTATCAATACAACGTCGACCTTCCTCCTAACAGGGTCCAGCTTCAGAATCTTTCACAAATGAACAATGAGTGTTTCAAAGAATATGCCCAAAGGTGGCGGGAGTTAGCAGTCAGGGTGCAGCCGCCTATGATGGAATGTGAGCTCATTGATATGTTTGTCACCACTTTTCCCAGCATTTATTACGAGAAGCTCATTATTAGTATGTCGGGTAGTTTCTCTGACTTAATCATCACCGGAGAGAGGGTGGAAAATGGTATCAAGTTAGGGAAGATAAGTGCTGGTGAAATGGCCTTAGCTGGAGGAGGTAAGAAAGTATTCGGTAACAAGAAATGAGAAGGAGATACCAATTCAGTGTCCAGCTCACGTGGGAGAGGTAGAGGGCAGAATCGGAAGCAACAGTAGGTTGCTAGTATTACAAATCCCGCAGTTCAGCAACAACAACAACAACCGCAACAGGGTTATAGAAGATATCAAGACCGAGGTCGGGCGGCAGTGAATAGACATTTTGATGTGTGTCCAATGCCGTATTCTCAGCTATTGCAAGCGTTGTTGTAGCTGAAATTGATTCAAAAGAGGACCATGGCTCCCCTGACTGGGCCTCCTCCGCCCGGGTATGACGCAAACATTCGTTGTGAGTTTCATTCGGGTGCCCCGGGGCACAACATCGATAATTGTAAGGCCTTTAAGCATAAAGTGCAGGACATGATTGACAGTAAAGCAATTAACTTCTCCAATGATGTTCCTAATGTCGTACAAAATCCCATGCCGAATCATGGGCAAGCCGGGGTCAATGCAACTATTGAGGAGGATGTTTTAGATTTGGTAACAGATGTTAATGAGCTGAAGACACCTTTGAGCTTTGTGAAAGCTAGATTGTTGAAGGGGGTGTTTTCCCAGGCTGGGCTGAAGATTGTGCTGAGTATCTGAGTAATCCTGAAGGATGTGGGCAGTTGAAGGGATATATTCAAGATATGATGGATAGGGGAGTCTTGCAGTTTGACCGGTCTATTGAAAGAAAGTCTGAAGAGTTGGTAGCTGAGAAAAGGGAGAAGATTGCAACAATTTCCATTCCGTACAAAACCATTAACATTTAGGCGCCAAAACCACCAACAATAACCATAACTAAAGCAAGTCTCGTACCGTTTGAAAGCACCAAGGCTATTCCGTGGAACTACGGAGCTGAAGTGTATTGCAACAGACATAAACTAGATTTGAATGGTCCCCCTGCGGATTTAGTAGATAAACTTGTGGGAGCAGGAGGAATTACCCGTAGTGGACGGGTCTTTTTGTCACCTGAGGTGGTTGTTGACAAAGGAAAAAGTAAAGTCGTGGTAGAGGAAACTTCTCAGGTTGGAGAGAAAGAATCTTTGTTAAAGGATGCAGAAGAGTTTATGAGGCTGATACGAAAGAGTGACTACAAGATAGTCGATCATTTGCAGCAAACCCCTTCTAAGATATCTATCATGTCTTTGTTACTATGTTTTGAAGCGCATAGGAATGCACTGTTGAGAATAATGAATACTGCTTACGTGCCGCAAGAAATTTCGGTTAATCAACTCGAAGGGGTTGTTGCACATGTAAATTCAGGGAATGGACTTGGGTTTACATGCCTGGATTTGACGCCAAGGGGCAGGAACCATAACTGTGCGTTACACATATCATTAGAATGCCGAGAGGATATTATGTCTCATGTACTCGTGGATACAGGATCATCCTTGAACGTACTTCCAAAGGAAGCCCTAATGAAGTTGGATATGCAGGGATTGATTTGCACACCAAGTGATTTGGTGGTGCGCGCTTTTGATGGTACCCGAAGATCTGTGTTCGGAGAAGTGACATTTCCCATTCAGGTGGGACCAGAAGTATTTGATGCAGTGTTCTACATTATGGACATCCAGCCTGCCTACAGTTGTTTATTAGGCCGACCATGGATTCATTCAGCAGGAGCTGTGACCTCCACACTACATCAAAAGCTAAAGTATATGGTTTGCAGTAGTGTTGTTATAGTGTGCGGGGAAGAGGATATAATGGTCAGTCACTTATCATCCTTCAAGTACGTCGAGGTGGACGGAGAAATACATGAAACCCTTTGTCAGGCTTTCAAAACAGTCAAGATTAAAGATAAATCTTCTGTTGTGAGCAAAGCGCCGGAAGTGGCCATGTCTTCTTTTAAAGAGGCCCAAGCAGCAATATAGGCTGGGGCAGCGCAATGTTTGGGCCAGGTATTGGAGATTCCCCACAAGCAAGACACATTTGGTTTGGGGTACCACCCGTCATTTTCTTCTCCTTCATCCTTGCAGAGCACGCCGCGCTATAAAGGACCTGTGCAGTTTACTAAAGGAGGAGTTATCTTCGAAAGGATCAACGTTGTGTCAGACGAAGAGGGAGGTAGTGATTGTGATATGGATGCTTGGATCAAGCCTTGCACTCTAGGATAGAGCCTATGCAATTGGTCTATTGAAGAATTCTTTCATGTGACAACTGAACAGTAATGCTTTGTTTTTTTCGATTATTGTACTACCCTATGTTCTACCCGAATCATAGTGGTATTTTATTTTAGGGCCTTATTGTTTATGATTGAACATTACTTTATCAATTAATCAAAGGGCGTTTTTCTCATTCAAATTTGGTGATCCTTGTCTTTCTTATTTTTGTTTCTCACAATAAAATGGCAATGTGGTTTGTACTCGTTTGCATATTATTTGAAACATTTACCCATTTTTTTATTACAGGATTCCTATTGCAGATGACACCGATTCAGAACCTTCTATGACTCGCTTCGACTTCGATCAACCGATATATCAAGCCGGAGAAGAGATTGATGAAGATGAAGACTTTCCAGAAGAGCTAGCTACACTCTTGAAACAAGAAGAGAAGATTATTCTGCCTCAGCAGGAGGAAATCAAGGTTATTAATCTGGGTTCTGAGGAAGTTGTCAAAAATGTTTGGATAGGGGCTGCACTGTAGAGTGACATCAAGCAAAGACTGATTGAGATGCTTCGAGAGTATAGTGACATCTTTGCTTGGTCGTACGAAGACATGCCCAGGATTGATACTGATATAGTGGTTCATCGCTTGCCGTTGCGCGAAGAATGTCCGCCGGTCAAGCAGAAGCTTAGAAGGACAAGAGCAGATATGGATGTGAAAATCAAAGAAGAAGTCCAGAAGCAGTTGGACGCAAGATTTTTAGCCGTAACAACTTACCCTCCGTGGGTCGCCAACACCGTGCATGTACCTAAGAAAGACGGTAAGGTACAAATGTATGTAGATTACAGGGATTTGAATAAGGCGAGCCCAAAGGATGTCTTCCCCCTCCCCCACATTGACGTATTGGTTGACAATACTGCTCAATACTCCGTATTTTCCTTCATGGATGGTTTTTTTGGATATAATCAGATCAAGATGGCACTGGAAGATATGGAGAAAACAATGTTCATTACACCGTGGGGGACGTTCTGTTACAAGGTAATGCCTTTTGGGTTGAAAAACGTAGGGGCAACCTACCAGTGGGCTATGGTCACTTTGTTTCATGATATGATTCATCATGAGATTGAAGTCTATGTTGATGACATGATAGAAAAGTCGTAAACGGAGGAAGAGCATCTGGTCAACTTGTGGAAGCTGTTTGAGATTGAGGTTGAATCCAAATAAGTGCACTTTTGGAGTTCGGTCCGGAAAGTTATTGGGGTTCATTATCAGTGAAAAAGGAATCGAGGTCGATCCTGCAAAAATAAAAGCTATACAAGATATGCCAGCACCAAAGACAGAAAAGGTGGTCCGTGGTTTCTTGGGGAGATTGAACTATATTGCTCGGTTCATATCTCATCTCAAAGCCACGTGTGAACCGATGTTTAAATTGCTAAAGAAAGATTAGGCGGTCGTCTGGAATGAAAATTGTCAAAACGCATTTGATAAGATAAAAGAATATTTGCAGGAACCTCCGATACTGATACCCTCAGTAGCTGGAAGACCTTTAATCATGTACTTAACGGTTCTTGAGAACAATATGGCTTGTGTTCTCGGTCAACACGACGAGACTGGAAGAAAAGAGCATGCGATCTATTATCTGAGTAAAAAGTTCAAAGACTGTGAGTCCCGTTACTCAATGCTCGAGAAAACGTGTTGTGCACTTGCTTGGGCTGCCAAACGTTTGAGACAATATATGCTTAATCATACAACCATGCTGATTTCAAAGATGGATCCGATTAAGTATGTCTTCGAAAAGCAAGTGCTCTCAGGAAGAATTTCCAGGTGGCAGATGGTACTGACAGGGTACGGTATACAATATGTTTCCCAGAAAGCCATCAAAGGAAGTGTTCTGTCAGAGTACCTCGCGAAACAGCCAATCGAAAACTATCAACCGATGAAGTTTGAATTTCCTGACGAAGACATCATATTCCTCAAGATGAAGGACTGTGAAGAGCCATTGCCGGACGAAGGTCTAGAGAAAGGTTCTCAGTGGAAGATGATATTCGACGGCGCTGTCAACTCCTACGATAGTGGAATTGGGGCAATCATTACAACGCCTCATGGCACTCATATTCCCTTCACTGCGAGGTTGACATTCCCTTGCACTAATAATGAAGCCGAGTTTGAAGCGTGCATCATGGGTCTGGAAGAGGCTATTGATTTGAGAATCAAGAATTCTTGAGTTCTTGAGGACTGCATGAAATATTTGCCAGGCGTGATCCTACTTTTGAGAGGCTGACCATGGAATTCTTGAGTTCCCTGATTTATGTGGTCAGACTTGACACTGCTAGTACCGTCGACACAATGCAGTTCCGAATGTTTAATATAGAATATGCATTTAGTACGACAAACTCGCAGAGAGGCTAGGACTGCCTTTTGGTGATGGTGCTATTTATGAAGCACCTCTGGATTCCGATTGGTCTATGGAGGCATTTTCCTTTTGGCACAGGCTGTTGAATTTTACTATTACATCTTTTGAAGGAATACTTGCCTCCAGGATCCATAACCCGGCCATCCGCGTATTTCGCTACATGTTAGCCTGTACTATCTTTGTCTAAGAGAATCCAAATAAAGTGAATGAAAAAGAGTTACTATTTTTGCAGGAGTGCCTCACAAATAGGAGATTTAATGTGGTTATGTTAATGATTGTGTCGCTACTGCGAAAGTAAGGTGCCGGCAAAACAGAAGAGTCGCCACCTTTCATTATTTATCCCACAGAAAGGGAAAGGAAACGATCGGAAAAACCTGACGAAAAGGTATAAGACATGGTCATCGCAACCAAGTCTGGGTTCGGGAGTCGGTTATGCAAGGGGAAGGTATTAGCACCCCTCACGTCCGTTGTACTCAACAGGATCCATGCTTGTTGTGTTTATCTGACGGGTTGGTTTAAACTATCTACCTATCAAGGTTGGTCTGAAAAGAAAATAAAAGAAAATTGACTCGACAAAGCATCGCGCTTCGTTCCTACGTACTCTCGTCAGAGAACGAGAAATCAGAGTCAACGTAGTTCTACTAACTACGGGTGAAGGGAAGGTTGCTCGCCAAGATATCTCATTTTGTGCCTACGTATTCTCGTCAGAGAAATCAGAGCGAACGTAGTTCGGGAAACTACGGAACACGGGTTTTGATTCATCTGTTTTTCCGAGTAGGGTTAACAAGCAGTTCCAGCAGTTTGGTGTATGCAGCTCGCTCCTCGGAGACTCGTTTGAATGTATGCAGCTTTCAAATGTGTTCCTGATTAAAGGCCCACGGGGAAAAATAGGTTTGATGTTTGTTTTTGCCTTTTACGGAAGAAGTGCTTTTTATGGATGTTTGTAGTTTGTACTGCACTAGAGACTATGACTTAGGAGTGAATGCGTCACATGTCACCCAAAGGGTACCATACTAAACATCTTGATTATTGGAAGGAAACCCTCCAATAACCATTTCCTAAGTGGCTTAAGGCTCGTGACGTACTGTACCAACTTGCCTTTGTTACGTATTTTACTGTTGTTTTGGAGATGAGAAGGAGAAAGAACTCTACATGGGAGACTATCAAGATTCCTTACTGTTGACATGCAATGGATTCATCCTATGGGTTGAGTTTGAAACAGGGAACTCCTAGATGTTATCATGCAAAGGTTTCAACCTAAAAGTCTATCATCACTTCCTTATCAAAGGAAGTGAGAACCCTAAGGGATCATGTCAATGGGAAACACAAACAAACTGCAAAAATCATAAAGCAGCTAAAACAGAAAAGCAAACAGTAAAGATGCAAATGCAGTGCAGCAATACAAGTAGAGGGAGAAACTCAACCTCTAAGCAATCAAGCAAAGAGAACAAACAAAAATAGACAAGCAAAGGGAGGGTCACCTCAACCTTTCAATGCAATCACATCAGTTAGAAAATGGGAAATAACACTCAAGCAGAGGGAGAAACTCAACCTCTAAAGCAGACAAGCAAGGGGAGCTCAGCCCAACCTTTCAGTGAAGTCATGCACCTAGCCTAAAATACTCTACACATGATACTATCCTAATGCATCAAGCCATGTCAAACAATAATGATGAGTGGATGAACAATATGACAGGTAAGGAAATCATTCCAAGATAATCAAACAAGGCATCTAATCCTAGAGAGAAGATTGATGGATGCATACACGCATGATGTAAACCAAAGGAATACATCAAGGCATTCAACCGAAGATGAAATTTGATGATGGGAAGTATGATGTATACCAAAGGTATCCATCATGACACTCAACCATTCATGGAAGAATTGAATCAATCATGGCAAGCATGACGTATACCAAAGGTATCCATCCTGACACTCAACCATTCATGGAAGAATTGAATTCATGGGAAGCATGATGCATACCAAAGGTATCCATCATGGCACTCAACCATTCATGGAAGAATTGAATTCATGGGAAGCATGATGTATACCAAAGGTATCCATCATGACACTCAACCATTCACAGAAGAATTGAATGAATGCAAAGCATTCAAGGAAGAGTCACCTACTTAATTATTAGTTCTAAGGATCACCTAACTAAAAGGATTTAGAAGCTCTATCAAGGCTTAATCAATGCTATAAATAGTTATCTACCTATGCTCTATTCTATCAAGAAGGAAGTTGAAACCTAAAGTTAGCTAAAGTTCACTTTAGAAACTAAACTATGAGGTAAGCTAAGTTAGGATCACCTAAAACACAATCATCTTGTAAATTCTAGGAAAAATACTAAAATCAATCCTAAAAGGCTAGGAAGAATCCTAAGGCTTCCTAAGTGTGTTAAGGAATCATGGTACAAAATCCAGGGTCAAGACCTAAATCCAGAGGTACTAAACAATTTCTACACTTAAAGGTATGCTCAAGGGAATCCACACGGGGAAGGTCCTAGAAATTTATCTCAAACCTATACCTAAAAGCATCTAAAAAATGCAAGAAAAATGCAACAATATTCTACAATGTATCAAGATTCATAATACAAAAAATCAGACATTAAATCCAAGCATTGATATGGAAACAAAAATCTAGAAGTTAACATGGTATTATTTCTATTTATTGAAAAGCACATAAAAGGAAAATTCAAAATTAATTGAAAAAAGAATTAAAATCAAAATAAAAAATCATGACAAAATTCTACACATATTCAAGTATCTCCAATATTTTTCTCAAGATTTTATGACATCATTTAATATTTTTCTTGAATTAAAATGGAACAAGTAATCAAATGAAATAAAAGAAAAAACAAAAGTAAAGGGAAAATGGCCAGGGGGTGCGAGAAGTATTGTTCACGCGTGTTATTTGTAATGGGCCCTGGTTGTGAGGTGTGGTTAGCAAATGGGTTAAAAGCCTAGCTGATTTCTTAAATGAAACTCAGCGTTTTAATTATGTTAGAAAGCCAAACGCTGAAACGCTTCACAGCCGTGCGATGGGATTACGGAGTCAATGGGGTGGCACGATCGGACGTATGGTATGAAGTCTGGGATTTAAAATGGAAATGGAGGGAAAGCCTCCCGCGGTGGCGCTGCCACGCGCAAACGGTGGTCGGCCTTGCGCCGGTCATCTTCAACCTCTCACCAAAAATGGAACTTCTTCATTTCTTCACCAAAATGAGTTTTTCTTGAACCAATCCTATGTGATTTTTCGTGTAGAATCCAAATATGTGGTTTATTTCTACTTTCCTCCATTAAAACTCAGAAATCGTGATCATCCAAGAATCTCTCAAGAAATCTCCACTTTCACAAAAGCCAAAATTGAAGGCATTAATCACTTCCTACATCAATATTCCATGTTTCTTTTTCCATTTTCATCCAATAATTAGAGAGAAATTCAAACTACAACCTAAGGTGTTCTGTCAAGAACTGTCATGAAACTTAACCATTCTAATCCTAAAATGTTCTACACACTCTAAGGATCACAATCATGTGAAAGTAGCATAGCAATTCATCAAGAACAGAGCATACGGATGAAAGATAGGAACCTGTTAATAAGCTTCGACAGAGGCTTTAATTGTGGATGAAGCTTCAAGCAAATCATCTAGAATCCATCAATGAACCTCACTGAAGCTTTTTGCAATGATAATTTGGACTGAAAATGGCTCTATCTTCAAAATCAAATTTCCACTTTTCTCCACTTTTTCTTAACTCAATTTTCTGTTATCTTCCACCAAATTCTGTTATGGCAGTTGTGAATCATCCCAGAGGTTATATGCAATGGATATTGAGTGCTTAAAAGCCAAATTGAAGCCTATGGCAGCCCAATTCAAAAATCCAATTTTCCAAGTTTGAAGCTTTTATGTTATGGTGATGTCGCTACTGCGAAAATCGGCGCCGGCTGAACAGAAGAGTCGCCACCGTGCGTTATTTATCCCACGGGAGGGAAAGGAAACGCTCAGAGTAAACCTTGCACAACACGGGAAAGGTATGGTCGTCGCAACCGAAACCTGGATTCGGGAGTCGGTTACGCAAGGGGAAGGTATTAGCACCCCTCACATCCGTCGTACTCGACGAGATCCACTCTTGTTTTCGGGTATGGATTGTTATTCTATCTACTCTACAGGCCTGGGGTTAAAAGAAAGTAAAATGACTCGGCAAAGTATCGCACTTTATGCCTACGTATTCCCGTCTGGAACGAGAAATCAGAGTCAACGTAGTTCGCCTATCTACGGGAAAGGAGGGGAAGGTTGCTCGCTAGGATATCGCATCCTATGCCTACGTACTTTCATACAGCATGAAAGATCAGAGCAAACGTAGTTCGGGCCACGTACGACACAAGTCTGTCTTGATTGATTTTATTCTTTCTGAAAAAGGCTTTTCTGATTACTGGTCCAAGCGGACAAAAATGACGTTTTGATGAGTTCACATTCTTTTACGGCAGAAGTGTCTTTTATTGTGTTTGAAATCTTATTGTATTTTTCTGTTTGTTTTGAGGAGGAAGAGACAGAACTCTAACCTACGGTTGCGAAGGGAATCAAACTGACTTAATGTTATCATGCATGGGTTAAGACCTAGTGTCTATCATGCTCCTCTCTTGCGCAGAGAGAAACGGAGATCCTAAGGGAATAGACGGAAACAGAAACAATATCAGATATATACAGTAAAGCAGTAAAATGCATGAATGCAACAATACAAGCGGGGCAAGGGAGTCCCACTCAATCCTCGAACCTAGAAAACAATGGGCAAAAGTGAACAGGATTCACTTTCAACCCAACAGGTTAAACAGCAAACAATACAGTCAGGAAAACCACTCAATACATCAGAAATGAAATACAGCAAAAATAAACAGCCACGACAGCTCTGCATCAACACCTATCTTCAAGTCATCTCCAAACAGCTACAAGCTTCTGCAAGCATCAATCTCCATCTCCACATCCTTCAAGCAAGGGCTTTGATTATCAGTCTTCCATCTGCCATGGCTTTTCTTCAAGTCTCAACCTCCAGGATGAACATCAATCAACAAGATAAAGTGAATGAATGTTAGACAGTCAATTACCTACCAAGGGTGGTTCATTAACTGTTAACATTATATAGACAATTTTCTCTCAAAAGTTCTATCTTTCAAATACATTCACTGATCCTTCCAAAGGAAGGAGGTGGATACTTGAAAGAGACTTTGAATCATAGAGAAAGGATGGATGCAGACAAAGCATTCCATGTTTGAGAAACAAGCTTTCTAATCTAGAGCTCTGCCTAGCTTCTAAACCCTAGTCTCCTCAACAGCTGCTAGCAGGGATCTCCTCTTCAACTCTGGAAGTTGGTCTTCAAGCTCTGGATCTCCAATGTCTTCATCATCACAAGTCTTCAGCTCTCCCAATCCCCAAGCAATCCCAATACCCACACAAACAAGCAATAATCCCCAGAGAGGGCACACCACACCAGTCAAACAAATACAGACAGTATTAATAGCAGTAGGGGAATCCTGATATTTTCTAAGGGATCTAACAACTACCCATAATCCCTATAGTCCCATGCCCCAAACTTTCAATCTCTAAATCCTAAGGGAAATGATTCAATTCTCCTAAGTCATCACTTAAACCCTAATTTTGTTCATGTTATTCACACCTAAACTAAACACCTAAAATTAAGTCCTAAAAATGTGACCTAAATTGTATATACAAGCTAACCTTATCTACTAATCACCCTAAAAAGAATGGGTTAAAAATATTAAAGCATTTGATCAAACTAAAATTAACAAAATCATGTATTCAACAAAACAATATTTACACCTAATTAAAAGAAAAATATGCTAAAAATATAAAAATGAAATGAACTATTAATTTTTTTGTATGACAATTTTCTTGACAAAATTAAGAAAAGAATGCAAAAACAACCAATGAAAAATATGCATTTTACAATTTGTTATGATTTTTGAAAGATTTAATGTTTTTTTTGAAATAAAATAAAATGAATTAATATGCAAAGGGTGCAGAAAGCAAGTAAAGTCAGTTAAAAGAGAGAACTGGGCCAGGCAGTGGGGTGCGAATAGTAAGCGAATGCAAAGCCCAGGAATCAATCAGAAAGCCAACAAAAATTAAAAAAACCAAAACGGTGTGAAAAGTAATTATTCAGTGTAAATGGAGTTGGGCTTGGGAACGGGGGTGTCAAAAGCAAGCGAATGCAAAGCCCAGTCTGAAGTCTTTAATGAAACGGTGTGTTTCATTGTTTGAAATTCCCTCCGTTTTTTCATTCAATTGCGTCCGTTGGATTGAGTTCCCAGTCAAATGTCAAAGCTAGATCAAACGGCTTGCAAGTCATCTTCAACCTTGAGTAAACCCTAACCCTGAAAAACCATAGCCATGCACGAACTTCTCCTCCTCTGTTCTCCCTCATCTCTCCATGGATTCCTTCGACTCCAAGAGCAAAGTTGCTCTATAAACTTGCCTCTTCACAGCCATGCCAATAACTCTCCCTAACACTCACTCAATAAACCAACTCGAAGAGAATAACAGTTCTGATCCACCATTAACACCTGATATCAAACCTCTTATTTCTCATCAATTCTTGTCCTAAACTCATCTACATCTTATGCTGATCATAACAAGCCATTCAATGAAGATTTTCGTGCTTTAATCCAAGAGATACAAACCCTCACAGATTTGGTACACCTATGGCAAACTCCATGAAACTTCCTCAAACTCACCAAAACTAATCATCTATCCTATCTTAACCTTTCTATGCTAACAAAACCTAATAATCCTAACCTAAACAGCCAATTCGAATGAGAAACATACCTGGTGCAATTGATGAAAATAGGTGCTAAATCCTCTTGATCCAAGGCTTGAAGTGAGTGGAAAATGATCCAAGAACTTGATGATGATTTCTGTATGCAACCAATTGTGCTCCAAGGCTTTGAATCTCCAAATTCCAAAATTCTTGCACTTTGAATGGTGAACTTGCACAGCTCGAATCCTCCTTCAATTTACCAAATGATTGTGTGAATTATGATCCTTGGATGGTGATGATGATGATCAGATCAAAGATTGTGAGAATTGATGAGAATTTGAGAGAGTTTGGATTGATTTTGCCAATGAGAGAAAGTGTATGAAACTTGTGTTTATGAGTAATGTGAAGCACCAACCATGGCATGGAGTTACTCATATCAATATATAGGTGAGGTTAGAAACTCCTAGAAGCTTGGAGAAACTTCCCATGTATGATTTCCCTTGGATTTGGCTTATGTACCTTCCATTATAAGTAACCATGAGTAACTTTCAAAACTTGAACTAAACTCAAAATTCCACTTTAGCCAATGTTATCAAAATGATTTTTCCATTCAAAATGACCTATAATTTCACCTCATTTGGCCAAAATATGAAAAATCTCATTTTTTAGGTCATTTTTATTCATTAAATCCACCAATTTTGAAACCTTGTGCTATGAATCTTTACAATCTTTAATGGCCACCTTTCTAGACTCAAAATGTCATTTGGAACAAGTTTGATGTTGTAAAGTTTTCCATTTGAAGCTTCCTAGTATGAGTTTTGGGCATAGGCTTGAAATGACCTGTAATTCTCAGATGACCAAAATACCCTTTGCTTGCCAAGACCATAAGTAGAGTTCCACAAATCATATGAAGGCATACTATACCATTATAGAAAGCTAAGACAATTAGAAACAACTCTTATGTTGACCATAAATTCATTTGAAATCTCCTTGAGGGGTAAACATTGCTTGGAAGTCAAGTCACTTTCACAGACAAAATTTCAGATACCTCAGATGACCTGTAACTTGCAAGGACCATAACTTGAGTTCTATAAATCTCCTTGATGCCTTCCACCACTCAAATTAAAAGTCTTGAGATCCTATACAAGTTTCATGTTGGCCAAGGATCCATTTGAAGCTTGCATTTTGACTTATCTTGCTTGGGAATTTGACCTAAACTAGGGGATTTTACATAGAAACCCTAATTTAGAAACTCCTCTTCTCCTTGATTCCTCTTGATTTCTTCTTAGCATAACAACATATCCTTATTTACATATCAAATGATGAACCCCACATCTTTCCAATAGCCCCTAATGCCTTTCAATCAGTCAATTGACCTAGAGTTGACCTAGAGTTGACCCCAGATGAAACCCTAGTTGACTGTCTTCAACTGCAATTCTTGTGATCACACCAATGACTTGTCTCCTTCTCCAAATGACTTTCTAAGTCTCCCAAGATGCCCAAATACTATCCATTCTCATCCCACAGCTCACAATTTCTTTGTTGATCCTCAGATACCCTAAGATAGGAGATGGATGCACTTGCTTGAACCATTGACTTGATAGCTTTCAAACTCTTTCTGATGACTTGAATGGGATTGAATTAGAATAATAACCTCTTGATAGGCTCATAGAGATGAGAATAATGATTGGTCCCCTATTGGATGACTTGCTATGCTCATGCTATGCAGATGGTTAGGCTATGTACATGACTCTATATGCAAATGCTAATGATATTGAAACATAAACCAAGTGAATAAGGTTGAGCAAATTTTAGGGTGCAACAGCTGCCCCTATTCAAGCGACTTGGACTCGATTGGGTGAAGAGATCAGAGCCTTCATACATTCGTGGTACGAGACGGTTGAATACGAAGAACCCGGAAATTTGCCAACCGCAGAAATAAACTGCGCCCCTGCTTGGGGAACGACATTCATCAACTGAATCTAACTGTTACGGCAACCAACTGATCCATTAGCGACCCTGCTGGGGATGACTCGTCTTTTTTATCAGGAATAAATCGTCCATGTTAGGAGTAAACTCTTGCCCACGCTAGGAATAACATTGTCCACGTTAGGAATAACACCCTTCCACGTAAGGAATAACCGTTCCACGCTAGGAATAACACCATCCACGTTAAGACTCATCTTTCCACGTAAGGAATAACCTCTTTCCACGTAAGGAATCACCATTTTTCCACGTAAGGAATCACCATTTTTCCACGTAAGGAGTAACTTTTCCACGTAAGGAACCTCATTTTTCCACGTAAGGAATAACTTGTCCACGTTAGGACTACATCGTCCACGTTAGGACCTCCCTTTCCACGTTAGGAATAACTCTCTCAATCTGTCCGCGTCAGGACTAAACTTTCCACGTAAGGAATCAATCTCTTTCCACGTAAGGAAACATCAAACTTTCCACGTAAGGAATCTCCATCTTTCCACGTTAGGAAACAAACTTCTCTTCTAAGTCTGTCCACGTCAGGACTAAACTTTCCACGTCAGGAATACATCGCTATTCCACGTAAGGAATCAATCTTTCTTTCCACGTAAGGAAACCACAATCTTCCCGATTTGTCCACGTAAGGACTCCCTTCTTGATATGCCCACGTAAGGACTCAATCTTTCCACGTAAGGAAACCGGTTTACTTCCATGTAAGGAACAAGATTCTTGATCTGTCCACGTAAGGACTCCAATCTTTCCACGTAAGGAATAAACTCATCTTTTCCACGTAATGAATCGATCTTCTTCCACGTAAGGAATAAAATTCTCAATCTGCCCACGTAAGGACTCGAAGCTTTCCACGTAAGGAATAAACTTGCTTTTCCACGTAAGGAATAAACCTGTCCACGTCAGGACTACGTCGTCCCCGTCAGGACCCACTTTTCCATGTTAGGAAAAATAATCTTCTTGATTGGTCCGCGTAAGGACTCCCATTTTTCCACGTAAGGAATACTTCTTCATCCGTCCGCGTAAGGACTCCAGTCTGATATGTCCGCGTAAGGACTCAACTTTCACCTTGCTTTGTCCACGTAAGGACTCCCTTCTTTCCACGTAAGGAAACCGTGTCGTCTTGATTTGTCCACGTCAGGACTCACCTCTTGACTTGCTGAGGAAATAAAACCTTGTCCACGTCAGGACTCACATCCCCACCTGCTGAAGTAATAGAACCTGTCCACGTCAGGACTCGCGCGTCTTCGACTTGCTGAGGAAATAAGACTTGTCCACGTCAGGACTCATGCTTTGCCAACAACACGAAGAAGGATAAATTTGTCCACGTCAGGACTCTCGCGTCCTGTCATCACAAAGAACTGCAAACTTGTCCGCGTCAGGACGCACATTTCACCATTACGAATAGAGCTATCTGCTGGAAATAAACGGTCCCCGTCAGGACACCAACACGAAGAGTAATCAACTTTGTCCCCGTCAGGACTCCACCTTCGATCAATATTAAGAAATCAAATCCATCCACGTTAGGACTAACACATACCGTCAAACTGGAAGAAATGTCCACGTTAGGACTCCACATTCTAACAATTCTGAAAAATTGAACCTGTCCCCGTTAGGACTAGCACCCTCTATCAACTCGGGGAAATAAAACTATCCACGTTAGGACTCCCACTTTTCTAGCACGAAGAAAACCCGTCAACAAATTTGTCCACGTTAGGACTCATTTCTCCATTGGTCCCAAACCACAAACTTCTTAGCACTGACGTGACAGCGACTTTGAGGCGGACTCTACTGGGGATATTGGAAACCAAACTACCGAACTCCTGCTCTGATAACCGGCGACAGCCTCTGAAATTTTGATTCATGAAACCCTTTGATGACAAAAAACTCTGCTTGGGAATGAGGAGAAACTTTGCCTACTCATTCTGGCGGGAAAAACACGAGAAATTCACAAAGAAACTTCATCACGATAACTCTGTGGGGAATAACGCTAAAGCTGACACTTCATTGGATGTCTCATGCCGAGGTCTTGAATGTTTGATACTTTATTTGAGCAAGAGCTCTCTCTACCTGCAAGAGAAACAATACTTGAAACAAAAGGTTAGCCAACCTGGTTTATGTTTCAAAATGCATGCGTTTGACGATGATGCAATGCTCCATTCGGCATGGAAATGCTACGCTTTTATTTGGTGGATGCAAGTATAACACTATATGCCGATGCCAATGCAGACTCGAACTGCTGAGATACAGGAACTGATCCAGCAAAATAAATGCTGAAGATAATGCCAACTCCGCTGGGGATAGCCAGATGCTACAGAATTGTTCCAGCAAAATAAATGCTGGAAGAGTGAAGTCGACTCAACTGGGAAATTGGAAACTTGAACCAAACATCTCATCGAAGTAACACCCTGCTGGGAATATAACTCTGCTGGAGACTAGCAGATGCGCTCGGTATGATTATACTTCTGTTGGAGAGTGAACTGATATCACACGGTATTCTGACAAAATAAATGCCAATGCGCCACACCAACTCTGCCGGGGAGAGTCTTAATCTTCGAGTTCCACTGGGAGGAAGGAAAACAGTGGTTGGAAAGAGAACTCCGCTGGGGCGGGATGATTCTCTTGGGAAAATCAACTGACTCCGCTGGGGGAGAGGTAAACTGACCCTGCGGGGAAAGGTGAACTTGTCTGAATACAGCTCACCAATATTAATCTTCTGAGACTAAACCAACTCGGCTTGAGATACACTGTCTGAATACAGCCTTATAATCTTGGGATCGCCAAACTCTGCTGAGGATGAATGACTTTGCTGGAGCATGTCCTTTGGATAAGCTACGACTAGCTGGGGAATTCGATCCTTCTTCAGGAAGAACATGCATGACCTGCGCGGGGGTCGGGTCTTTCGTTACTGCAATCTTTTGATCGTCTTCCTCGTACGGCTGTGAAACCTGCAACAACACGAACAAGACAAGACAATCCTATGCAACCAAATCTATTCAGGTTAGTGACATTATTTTCAGTTAATTCAAAGCCTTAGCAATTGTCGGCAAGGGCCAGTGATGTTATACACATGCTAGTTTCAGTAAACTTAGGCGTTTATCATGCACAAAACAGTAAAGAACCAGCATCAAGTACTGAATAACATATTTTATTGATTGGGCCCTTGAATGGGCGGAGTTTTGACAAATTAAATTTGTACACATGTCGGCAACGGGATGTAGATGAACACCACGAACTGGTCCTCCCATGACTCGCCCGACTCTAATGCTTTCCCGGTATCCATACTTCCGAAGAGATTATATTCGATAATCGACTCCTCAGGTATATTCTCCCGCACCAATGCTCAAATGTGGTATCAAATTCGGACCGCAGTCATTTGCTTTTCAAATCCCTAACTTTTGCGTGAACCGCCCTTTACGGGTTTTCAGTTCACCGGGATACCCTTTTTTGCCGAAGCCGCCCAGTGTAGGTTTTCAACTTCGCGGGTGTACATTTTTTTCAATTTTATCCCTAACTTTTGCCCGAACCTTTCATTCTGTTTTTGGTTCGCCAGGATGCCCCATTTTTGCCTGGACTCTCTTTTTCTGTCCAGCGGGTCAATTTTTAAGCAAAGTATTTTTTAACTGCGTCCGAATTCACAGGCGACGTAAAGTCTTCACCGTCCATGGTGGACAACAACAGCGCTCCTCCTGAAAAGACTTTTCTGACAACGTATGGCCCTTCGTAGTTAGGGGTCCACTTGCCCTTGTGATCTGCCTGCGGCGGGAGAATCCTTTTCAGCACAAGGTCGCCCATCTGAAAGCTTCGCGGATGTATCTTCTTATCATATGCTTTCTTCATTCGGCTGTGGTACAAACGACCGTATGCTAGAGAAGCTAGCCTCTTCTCATCCATCAAACTCAGTTGGTTCAACCTGTCTTTCACCCATTCTGCCTCATCTAGTTGAACATCTCGCAATACCCTCAGAGAAGGGATCTCAACTTCCAGTGGCAGCACAGCTTCCATTCCGTACACTAACGAGAACGGGGTTGCCCCGATTGATGTGCGTACCGTCGTACGATAACCGTGCAAAGCGAAAGGTAGCATCTCATGCCAATCCTTATAAGTCACCACCATTTTCTGAACGATCTTCTTGATATTCTTATTGGCCACTTCGACAGCGCCATTCATCTTGGGTCGGTAAGGGGAGGAGTTGTGATGTTCGATCTTGAAATTCTGACAGAGCTCCTTCATCATTTTGTTGTTCAGGTTTGAACCGTTGTCCGTGATTATCCGCTCGGGGATCCCATATCGGCAAATGATATCTCTCTTGATGAATCTGGCCACTACTTGCTTAGTTACATTTGCGTAAGACACCGCTTCTACCCACTTGGTGAAATAATCAATTGCTACCAGAATGAACCGGTGTCCATTAGAAGCCGTCGGCTCGATCTTTCCAATCATATCGATTCCCCACATCGAGAATGGCCATGGCGATGACATCACATTTAGAGGACTCGGAGGCACATGGATCTTATCAGCATAGATTTGGCACTTGTGGCACTTCCTTGCGAACTTGAAACAGTCAGTTTCCATAGTCAGCCAAAAATAACCTGCCCGCAGCAGCTTTCTCGTCATAGCATGCCCACCAGCATGCGTACCAAAGGTACCTTCGTGTATTTCCTCCATGAGCAGCTTCGCCTCTTTTTCATCTACACAACGCAACAACACCAAATCGTGGTTTCTTCTGTATAAGACACCATGCGGATTCAGATAGAAATTACCCGCTAATCTCCTGAGAGTCTTCTGATCTTGACTGGATGTCCCAGCCGGATACTCTTTATTCTTCAGGAAATTAAGGATATCAAAATACCACGGTTTATCATCGGATGCTTCGTCAATAGCAAATACGAAGGCAGGCCTATCAAGCCGAGAGATAATGATTCTGGGAGCCTCGTTCCAGAAGTTGACTTTGTACATGGAAGACAAAGTGGCTAGGGCGTCAGCCATTTGATTCTCTGCCCGCGGTACATGATGCAATTCAACCTTGTCAAAGAAAGGCAACAATCTCCTTGCATAGTTCATGTAATGTATCAAATTGGGCTGACGTGTCTCCCATTCCCCTTTTATCTGATTCACCACCAGAGCTGAGTCTCCGTATACGTCCAGATGTTTGATTCGCAAATCAATGGCTTCTTCAAGCCCCATTATACAAGCTTCATATTCGGCCTCATTATTGGTAACTGCAAAGGTCAATCGGGCAGTAAACGGGATGTGCGACCCGTGTGGCGTAGTGATGATTTCCCCTATTCCGCTACCGTAAGCGTTCATAGCCCCGTCAAATATCATCTTCCATTTGGAACCCAACTCTGGTCCTTCGTCTGGCAACGGCTCTTCACAATCTTTCATCTTTAGGTACATGATATCCTCGTCAAGAAAATCAAACCTCATCGATTGGTAATCTTCAATAGGCTGCTCCGCCAGATACTCAGACATCACACTCCCCTTTATAGCCTTTTGCGAGACGTATTGGATGTCATATTCAGTCAAGACCATCTGCCAACGGGGAATTCTCCCTGACAACGCCTGCTTTTCGAATACATATTTGATCGGATCTATCTTCGAGATGAGCATGGTTGTATGATTCAGCATGTATTGCCTCAAACGCTTGGTGGCCCAGGCTAGCGCGCAACAAGTTTTCTCCAACATTGAGTATCGAGATTCACAATCTGTAAATTTCTTACTCAAGTAATAAATTGCATGCTCTTTTCTTCCTGTCTCGTCATGTTGACCGAGAACACAACCCATGCTTCCCTCAAGAACTGTCAAATACATGATCAAGGGTCTCCCTGCTACTGGGGGTATCAAAATAGGAGGCTCCTGCAAATACTGCTTTATTTTATCGAACGCCTTTTGACAATTTTCGTTCCACGTTACAGCTTGATCTTTCTTCAGCAACTTGAACAATGGTTCACACGTAGCAGTTAGGTGAGATATGAACCGAGCGATATAGTTCAACCTCCCTAAAAACCCGCGCACCTCTTTCTCTATTTTAGGCGTCGGCATTTCTTGTATCGCTTTTATTTTAGCAGGATCGACCTCTATTCCTCTTTCACTTACGATAAACCCCAGCAGCTTACCCGATCTCACCCCGAAGGTGCATTTATTAGGGTTCAGTCTCAGCCTGAACTTCCTAAGCCTTTTAAATAACTTCAGCAAATTCACCAGATGCTCTTCCTCCGTCTGGGATTTGGCAATCATATCGTCAACATAAACTTCGATCTCTTTATGCATCATATCATGGAAAAGAGTCGTCATCGCACGCTGATACGTTGCCCCAGCATTCTTCAAACCAAAGGGCATCACTTTGTAACAAAATGTTCCCTAGGGCGTTATGAAAGTAGTCTTCTCCATGTCCTCTGGCGCCATTTTAATCTGATTATAGCCTGAGAAGCCATCCATGAAGGAGAATACGGAGTATTGAGCAGTATTATCAACTAGCACATCGATATGAGGAAGTGGAAAATCGTCCTTTGGGCTTGCTTTATTCAAATCCCTATAATCCACACACATTCGAACCTTGCCATCTTTCTTTGGCACTGGTACGATGTTAGCAACCCATGAGGGATATTTTGTCACAGCCAGGAAACCAGCATCCCACTGTTTTTGAACTTCCTCTTTGATCTTTACTGCCATGTCTGGTCTAGTTCTGCGAAGCTTTTGTTTGACCGGTGGGCATTCTTCTTTCAGTGGCAGACGGTGCACAACCATATCTGTATCGAGCCCTGGCATATCTTCATACGACCAAGCGAATACATCACTATACTCTCGGAGCATTTCAACCAGTCTTCGCTTGATATCGCTCTGCAGTGTGGCTCCGATACGAATATTCTTCTCAACCCCTTCCGACCCCAAGTTGATAATTTCGATGACCTCTTCGTGAGGCAGAATGACACGCTCTTCTTGTTTCACCAACCAAGACAATTCTTCAGGAACGTCACTATCGTCGACAACCTCTTCTTCGGCCTGAAATACCGGATGTTCAAAGTCGGGACGAGTCATAGGTGGTTCAAGGATGTCATCTGAAAATGTTATCCTGCAAAAAGAATGGTTAAATGCTTCAAAATGCGTATAAAGCGAATAACCACGTTGCCATAATATTGAAAAATACAAAACAAGAAAGATAGAGATCGAAATATTTGCACATGAAAAAACGCCATTTATTTAATGATAAACATGCAATGTTCATAACAGCACAACCCTAAGCAAATCATGATGCCCCGGGCAAGACACCAGATTGTTCAACAATTAATAAAACAAAGCATTAATGTTTAAGAGTCACAGGAACAAGCTCCTGAATAGACCAGTTGCACAGTCCCTGTCCTGGCGTGCTTGGCTGAATCCAGGCATCCATATCACAGTCGTTGTCTCCTTCGTCAGACTCCGAAGCGGCATTGATGGTTTCATGACATACTCCACTGGCAGAGATGGTTATTGGCCCTCTGAAACGGGGTGCCCCCACAATAGGTGTTGATGATGACGGTTGGTACCCCAGCCCGAACCGGTCCATATTCACAGGAATATCCAGCACTTTGCCCCAGCCCTTAGCTTCTCCTGCCTCCACCAGAGCTTGGGCTTCTTTATACGACGAGACGGCTATCTCCGACACTTTGCTCGGCCCGGGACCTTTGTCCTTGATGCGCAGCCCTTCAAATGCCTGGCAGGGTGTTTCGTGAATCTCTCCATCGACCTCCACATATTTTAATGACGACAGATGGCTGACCAGGATGTCCTCTTTTCCGCATATGGTGACCACGCTGTCTCCGACCATATATTTCAACTTCTGATGTAGGGTAGACGTGACTGCCCCAGCCTCATGAATCCAGGGTCTTCCGAGCAGGCAACTATATGCAGGCTGTATATCCATGATGTAGAATTCAGTCGCAAACACCTCCGGCCCCACCTGTAGAGGCAATGTTATCGATCCGAAAACTATTCGCCGCGTCCCATCGAATGCCCTGACTACCAAGTCACTGGGCGTGCACAAGATTCCTCTGACATCCAGCTTCATCATCGCTTTCTTGGGCATCACATTTAAGGATGATCCGGTATCGACCAATACATGCGACATTACTGATCCTCTACACTCAACAGATATGTGCAACGCCATATTATGATCTCTCCCTTTCGAGGTCAAATCGAAGTCAGTAAAGCCCAAGTTGTGGCCTGCATTCACATGTGCCAACACTCCTTCCAGCTGATTCACAGAGACGTCTTGGGGTACAAAGGAAGTATCCAGGACTTTCAACAAGGCGTTTCTGTGAGCTTCAGAACACAATAGCAATGACAGTATAGATATTTTTGACGGTGTCTGCTGCAGATGCTCCACAATCTTATAGTCACTTTTTCGAATCAAGCGCATGAACTCTTCTACATCCTTCGATGCCGATGCTTTTTCGCTTGCCTGCACTGGGACATTTTCAACCATTTTTCCTTTCCCCTTTGCCAGTCTTTCGGCCTCCACCTCAGGCGATATGAAGATCCTACCACTCCTTGTCATGCCTCCTGAACCGACCACATTCTCTACAGTCTCGGCTGGTTGCTTACTAACATCAATTTTTATTCCGTCACAATACACTTCCAACCCATATGACCATGGGACTGCTTTTGTGCTCTCATACGGTATTGGTTCGGCCTTAGTTATGGTGATCGGCGGTCGCTGAGCCGGTGCTGTTATAGTGATTGTCTTTCGAGGAATCGTTACAGTGGCCACATCACTCTGATTATCTGCTACTGCCCCTGCGGGCTCTTCGATTGCTGCTCGGTCAAACTGCAATGTGCCGTCATCAATGAAAGCCTGAATGCCTTTCTTCAAATCATCACACCCCCCAGCCAGGGTCCAGCATTCTAAGCAATACTCGTCACATCCTGGATAAACCCCACCTTGCAACAATCTGCTTTTTATCTCGCTCAGCGGCGTCTTTAAATCATCCACTTTCGTAATCAGATTCGACCCTTCCTCAGTCAGAATGGCGTTTGCCCCATGATTAGGCATGGGCTTCTGCACTATATTCGGACCTGCTGTTCCGAAATTGATAGCTTTATTGTCCAAAAGATCCTGCACGACATGCTTAAAAGCATGGCAACCCTCTACATCGTGGCCCGGAGCCCCAGAGTGGAACTCACAGTGCCTGCTTGCATCATAGCCATACGGAGGAGTTCCCGTTATCGGTGCCAGAGTTCTCTTCTCTACCAAATTCAGACCCAACAGTGTCTGTAACAAATCTGCATAGGTTGAGGGAGGCTTCTCAAACACTCTTCTTGGTTTACCACCCTGGAATCTTCGCTGAGCAGGTTGTGCCCCTTGCTGTGGCTGCTGCTGCTGCTGCTGTTGTTGTTGCATTGGCTGCTGCTGAAATGGTTGTGGTTGTTGAAATGGTGGTTGTTGATACGGAATAGTGACGCTCGCCACCTGCTGCGGCTGGTTATATTGGTTCCGACCTCTGCCTCGGCCTCGGCCTCGGCCCCCAAACACTGCGCTTGCCTCGCCCTGACGGCGCCCACCAAAAGCCTTCCTATTACTGCCAGATGCATTTGATTCCTCAGCCTGGAACCTGCCTTGTTTAATGTTGTTTTCAATCTTTTCCCCCATCAGAATTAAGTCTGAGAAACTAGCCAAAGATGTGTGAAACAACTTGTCATAAAACATGCCTGTGAACGTGCCGATGAACATGTCGTTCATTTCCTTGTCTTCTAAAGGAGGACGGACCCTGGCAGCCATATCGCGCCACCTTTGGGCGTACTCTTTAAAACTCTCACCTTTCTTCTGAGACAGCCCTGTCAATTGGACCCGATTGGGCGCCAAGTCGCTGTTGTACTTATAGTGAGCTACAAATGCCTCTGACAATTGCTTCCATGTCTTTATATTGGTTGGCTCCAACCCCATATACCATTCTAAGGAAGGACCTGACAAGCTATCTTGAAAGAAATGCATTAGCATTCTCTCATCAGTTGAATACGCAGACATCTTTCTGTAATAAGCCCGCACGTGCACTTTCGGACAGGTATCTCCTTTATACTTATCAAACGCAGGAGCTTTGAATTTGATTGGCACCCTCAAGCCAGGTACCAGACCCATTGTTGCCATGTCTAAGCCCACAGCACTTTGGTTCAGGACCCCCCTCATCTGCTCTTCTAGCATTCTGATCTTCTGGGAGTCATCCATCGGCCCTTCGAAACCTCCGCCGGAGAAAGCGTCCTCCTGCTGATCTTCTTGTCACATACCATTCCCAGCTCCATACCCATCATATCCATTATTGCGGCCAGCTCTAATCTGATTCACCACCGGGCCTCGGCCTCTGTTGCCGTGGCCCTGAGCAACTCCAGCAGGCCCAAAAGCCATTAACCCAGCGCCGTTTCCATTTCCGAAACCTCCGTAACCCTGATTGGCCACACCATAACCATCTTGCCCAAAGCCTTGAGCATTGAAACCATATTTCCCAGCGTTATCGAATCCCTGATCGTTGAACCCGAATCCAACATTGCCGAAGCCGTTGCCTCCCATATTATCACCCAAGTTGATATCACCGAGCCCAACGTTATGGACAGCAGTCTCGTTCCCAACTCCGACGTTACCGTTCCCAGCAGCGGTAGCGTTGTTGACTTTAGCAGCAGGTATATTGATTATAGGTGGAGCCACTGGCGTGGGAGTGCCATCTCCATGAACAGTATCGACTCGCACAGACTGATGATCCTCATTACCGTGACCAGCATTTCTGACCAACAGAGGCTGCACCGTGGCTTGCAAATTCTCCTGACCTTTTGCAATAGCTTCCATGGTCTGCATAAAGAGAGCTAGCTTCTCGCGCACATCTTGCATCTCGTTCTGCATTTGATCCATGATTCTTCGACAATTGGTGCAAGTGGAATAGCGGTGCGGGTGCTGTTCTGCAATCCTGAAAACACCTGGTACAGAGCAGGAAATAAGATATCATCCGATGATTACCTGTAATGCAATATGAATATGAATGCAATGCAATGTGTGTGTCTGTGCATTAGGGAAATTCATTCCCCGATTCTAGTGTGAAGGTGTCGGTGCAATGACAGTGCTAGCAATACAAAGATCGGAGTTGAATCACAGAAAGCCTCATATATTGCGGAGAAAACCAATGAGCCAAGAATACAATATCACTGAGTACAAAGAGAAGGCATGACCTCAACCAACAATCCTGGTGATGGTCAGCGCTATGCCAATAAATCATACAAGCTAATACATGAAAGGATCAAGCACTCCCATAAGTCTGGTACTCTTCTAGCAACTTTTTGGTCTCCGGATGACTTGGTCGGGTAAGCAGCCCTTCAACAAGTTGGTTTCTTTTCTTAAGAACACGTCGCACGTCTTCAGCAGTTTCCTCCCATGCCCCTTCTCCGAAGCGATCCTCTAGTTTACGCTTCTGAGACACAGCTTCATCTCTGCCTTTGATGGCCTTGTTCAGTGCATTCTGGAGACTATACTGGGTCATCACTTCTTCTTCACACTTCTTGATGCTGGACTTCAACTGCTCTTCGAGGTCAGAAATTTGCTGCTTCAACCTATCTTCCCTCTTCTTATTGTTGGTGAGCGTGGCATTCCAAGTCTTATTGCAATAAGAGATCTCTCGGTGAGCGATGTCGAGTGCCTTCTTTTTGGATTCAAGCATGTCATGGGAGCTTCTGAACTCTTGCCCCAGACGTTCGCGCTTCTTCCTCTCCTCAGTCAACTCAGCCCTTAATCTGTTCACTAGTTCGATCTGCTGTTGGAAAGCATGCACGGCCTTGTTTTTCTCACTGCGTATCTGGGCTAGCTCTTGCTCTAACCCTTCATTGATCTTCATCAAGGCTTCTTTTTCTTTCACAACTTGCTCATAGGCCTCTCTAGAAATAGTAGTTGGCTCTGCTACCGGAATGGGAACAAGGACTGGTGCATCTGGAAATGGCATCCGCAACTGACTTGCTCTCTCCTGGATCCAAACCCTGTAGGGTGCATAAGCCTGACAGTCATTCTTCCCTAACAGCGGCTTCCCTCTTCGGTTAATACGCGTCCAGGCATGCTGCAGCTTGGCTAATAACTCCCCCTTCAAATCACCGGTGAAGTACAGAGATTCCTGTACTTCTTCCTCCTTTGGTGGGTTCTTCAGCGCATATCCGAACTGACGGACCAACAGGGATGGGTTGTAATTGATACACCCTTTTCTTCCTATCAGCGGGACATTAGGGTACCCCGAACAACTGAATATAAGCTCAGCCCCTAGCAGGTCTCGATCAAACCACTCAACGTCTTCGGAGGATAGCCTCATCAGGCGCTCTGACCAGCTAGCTGTGGTTGCGCTCTCCACAAAAGATCCCTTCAGGGGAAGGTGGCTCTTAAACCACATATTCAACAAAGGAGCACAACAGTAAACCACCTTTCCCCTTCTGTTTTCATTCTTGTAGTGCAAGGAGTGGTAGAAGTCTCCGATCAACGTTGGCACTGGATTGCCGGCAGCAAATAGATGGAAAGCGTCCAAGTCTACGAAATTAGGCAAGTTAGGAAACAACACAATCCCATAAATGCATAGAGCCAAAATAGCATTGAAAACCACCCAACATCTGTTCTTGGCATACTCCTGAGCTTTGCCAACCAGGAAATCAAGAGAGAAACCTGAAACCCCAAGCCAGGAAGTCACTAACAGTTCTGCAGCGTCCATATGCAAGGCTCTAGCTAAGTCCTCCAACTTGGGCTCAGCAGCAGAGTGAATAAAGGGAACCTTGTTCTGCACTGGTAGCTCAGTAAACTCCACGTACTCCTCAATGGTAGGCCCTAGAATGAAGTCAGCAAACGTAAAACATCTCAATCCGGGGTCATAGAACTGCATCAAGGTGTACAGCCCGTTCATCTCATCAGCAGTGGGCTTGCAGACTAATCTCAGTAATCTCCCATGACTCATTCTGAAGCTTCTCCTAACCTCCTCATCAGCAAGAGATATCAGACCAAGCAAAGGAGTAATATCAGGTGTAGGCAGCTTATACGCAACTGTTTTCCTCAAACCAGCCATAATCGATACTCAGAAGTCTGGGCACTAGAATCGGAGGATATGCAAATGCACCTGCAGCACAGACACACGTTAATGGGATGCAATGATAATGGGTATGCAAACAATGCAATGCAAGTAACATGCAACAGGGACCAGCTGCCGTAGCTGAATAGCCTGAACCATATCAAGAGGTCTCAACAGACTCTTTAGAAGTCCTCAAACCCTGGTCTCAGATAGACCTAAAACAAAGCTCCAACAACGGTCTCTAACAGACCTCAAACCATAACTCCAACTGGTCTCTGGTAGACCTCAAATCACATCTCCAACTGGTCTCTGACAGACCTCAGAACTCTCCAACTGGTCTCTGACAGACCTCAGAACTCTCCAACTGGTCTCTGACAGACCTCAGAACTCTCCATAAATACCCAGGATCTCGGATCAAGAAACAAACCGGTAGTCTGAAGGTCTAGTTACCTACATAACCCCAAACCCTCTCACAGGTGGATGTCCTAGTAACTGACAAAGGTATGGCATCCTATGCGGTCGTCGGCGTCACAGACTTTCAGGGTTGATGATACGATTCCCAGAAGGAGTGGCATCATCAAATCCTGAAGAGGCCTCACTTAGCCAACTTCCAAATGATCGGTTCCCGGAGTCGACAATTCAGCTGACCAACAACCCCTTCGACCCAAAGGGTAGAAAAAGAAGCCAAACAGAAGAACCTCGTCCGAGTGTAGATTTCATGAGACACTAATGCAAGCAAAGTCGGCACGTGCCCACTACTTTCTACTCTAATTCTAGGTGCACTCAAGCCCAGGTCCGGCTTATCTCTCAATCATAGAACCGCCCGTCACACCCCAATACAGCAATAATAATCCATATATATAATGCTGAAAAATAAAGGTCAGAAATATAAATCCATACAAAATCCTCGACGGGAAAACAAGCGTTAGGATTGACTCTCTTAGGGGACGTTGGATCCCAAACGCATAAGAACTATCGCAGTCCTTAGCAGCCAGGGGACGTTGGTTCCCCAGCAGAGTCGCCAGCTGTCGCTACTGTGAAAATCGGCGCCGGCTGAACAGAAGAGTCGCCACCGTGCGTTATTTATCCCACGGGAGGGAAAGGAAACGCTCAGAGTAAACCTCGCACAACACGGGAAAGGTATGGTCGTCGCAACCAAAACCTGGATTCGGGAGTCGGTTACGCAAGGGGAAGGTATTAGCACCCCTCACGTCTGTCGTACTCGACGGGATCCACGCTTGTTTTCGGGTATGGATTGTTATTCTATCTACTCTACAGGTTTGGGGTTAAAAGAAAGTAAAATGACTCGGCAAAGTATCGCACTTTATGCCTACGTATTCCCGTTTGGAACGATAAATCAGAGTCAACGTAGTTCGCCTATCTACGGGAAAGGAGGGGAAGGTTGCTCGCTAGGATATCGCATCCTATGCCTACGTACTTTCAAACAGCATGAAAGATCAGAGCAAACGTAGTTCGGGCCACGTATGACACAAGTCTGTCTTGATTGATTTTATTCTTTCTGAAAAAGGCTTTTCTGATTACTGGTCCAAGCGGACAAAAATGACGTTTTGATGAGTTCACATTCTTTTACGGCAGAAGTGTCTTTTATTGTGTTTGAAATCTTATTGTATTTTTCTGTTAGTTCTGAGGAGGAAGAGACAGAACTCTAACCTACGGTTGCGAAGGGAATCAAACTGACTTAATGTTATCATGCATGGGTTAAGACCTAGTGTCTATCATGCTCCTCTCTTGCGCAGAGAGAAACAGAGATCCTAAGGGAATAGACGGAAACAGAAACAATATCAGATATATACAGTAAAGCAGTAAAATGCATGAATGCAACAATACAAGCGAGGCAAGGGAGTCCCACTCAATCCTCGAACCTAGAAAACAATGGGCAAAAGTGAACAGGATTCACTTTCAACCCAACAGGTTAAACAACAAACAATACAGTCAGGAAAACCACTCAATACATCAGAAATGAAATACAGCAAAAATAAACAGCCACGGCAGCTCTGCATCAACACCTATCTTCAAGTCATCTCCAAACAGCTACAAGCTTCTGCAAGCATCAATCTCCATCTCCACAGCCTTCAAGCAAGGGCTTTGATTATCAGTCTTCCATCTGCCATGGCTTTTTTTCAAGTCTCAACCTCCAGGATGAACATCAATCAACAAGATGAAGTGAATGAATGTTAGACAGTCAATTACCTACCAAGGGTGGTTCATTAACTTTTAACATTATATAGACAATTTTCTCTCAAAAGTTCTATCTTTCAAATACATTCACTGATCCTTCCAAAGGAAGGAGGTGGATACTTGAAAGAGACTTTGAATCATAGAGAAAGGATGGATGCAGACAAAGCATTCCATGTTTGAGAAACAAGCTTTCTAATCTAGAGCTCTGCCTAGCTTCTAAACCCTAGTCTCCTCAACAGCTGCTAGCAGGGATCTCCTCTTCAACTCTGGATCTCCAATGTCTTCATCATCACAAGTCTTCAGCTCTCCCAATCCCCAAGCAATCCCAATACCCACACAAACAAGCAATAATCCCCAGAGAGGGCACACCACACCAGTCAAACAAATACAGACAGTATTAATAGCAGTAGGGGAATCCTGATATTTTCTAAGGGATCTAACAACTACCCATAATCCCTATAGTCCCATGCCCCAAACTTTCAATCTCTAAATCCTAAGGGAAATGATTCAATTCTCCTAAGTCATCACTTAAACCCTAATTTTGTTCATGTTATTCACACCTAAACTAAACACCTAAAATTAAGTCCTAAAAATGGGACCTAAATTGTATATACAAGCTAACCTTATCTACTAATCACCCTAAAAAGAATGGGTTAAAAATACTAAAGCATTTGATCAAACTAAAATTAACAAAATCATGTACTAAACAAAACAATATTTACACCTAATTAAAAGAAAAATATGCTAAAAATATAAAAATGAAATGAACTATTAATTTTTTTGTATGACAATTTTCTTGACAAAATTAAGAAAAGAATGCAAAAACAACCAATGAAAAATATGCATTGGGAACTGGGCCAGGCAGTGGGGTGCGAATAGTTACTCATGGTTATTTTTTTGTATGACAATTTTCTTGATAAAATAAAATGAATTAATATGCAAAGGGTGCAGAAAGCAAGTAAAGTCAGTTAAAAGAGAGAACTGGGCCAGGCAGTAGGGTGCGAATAGTAAGCGAATGCAAAGCCCAAGAATCAATCAGAAAGCCAACAAAAATTAAAAAAACCAAAACGGTGTGAAAAGTAATTATTCAGTGTAAATGGAGTTGGGCTTGGGAACGGGGGTGTCAAAAGCAAGCGAATGCAAAGCCCAGTCTGAAGTCTTTAATGAAACAGTGCGTTTCATTGTTTGAAATTCCCTCCGTTTTTTCATTCAATTGCGTCCGTTGGATTGAGTTCCCAGTCAAATGTCAAAGCTAGATCAAACGGCTTGCAAGTCATCTTCAACCTTGAGTAAACCCTAACCCTGAAAAACCATAGCCATGCACGAACTTCTCCTCCTCTGTTCTCCCTCATCTCTCCATGGATTCCTTCGACTCCAAGAGCAAAGTTTCTCTATAAACTTGCCTCTTCACAGCCATGCCAATAACTCTCCCTAACACTCACTCAATAAACCAACTCGAAGAGAATAACAGTTCTGATCCACCATTAACACCTGATATCAAACCTCTTATTTCTCATCAATTCTTGTCCTAAACTCATCTACATCTTATGCTGATCATAACAAGCCATTCAATGAAGATTTTCGTGCTTTAATCCAAGAGATACAAACCCTCACAGATTTGGTACACCTATGGCAAACTCCATGAAACTTCCTCAAACTCACCAAAACTAATCATCTATCCTATCTTAACCTTTCTATGCTAACAAAACCTAATAATCCTAACCTAAACAGCCAATTCGAATGAGAAACATACCTGGTGCAATTGATGAAAACAGGTGCTAAATCCTCTTGATCCAAGGCTTGAAGTGAGTGGAAAATGATCCATGAACTTGATGATGATTTCTGTATGCAACCAATTGTGCTCCAAGGCTTTGAATCTCCAAATTCCAAAATTCTTGCACTTTGAATGGTGAACTTGCACAGCTCGAATCCTCCTTCAATTTACCAAATGATTTTGTGAATTATGATCCTTGGATGGTGATGATGATGATCAGATCAAAGATTGTGAGAATTGATGAGAATTTGAGAGAGTTTGGATTGATTTTGCCAATGAGAGAAAGTGTATGAAACTTGTTTTTATGAGTAATGTGAAGCACCAACCATGGCATGGAGTTACTCATATCAATATATAGGTGAGGTTAGAAACTCCTAGAAGTTTGAAGAAACTTCCCATGTATGATTTCCCTTGGATTTGGCTTATGTACCTTCCATTATAAGTAACCATGAGTAACTTTCAAAACTTGAACTAAACTCAAAATTCCACTTTATCCAATGTTCTCAAAATGATTTTTCCATTCAAAATGACCTATAATTTCACCTCATTTGGCCAAAATATGAAAAATCTCATTTTTTAGGTCATTTTTATTCATTAAATCCACCAATTTTGAAACCTTGTGCTATGAATCTTTCCAATCTTTCATGGTCACCTTTATAGACTCAAAATGTCATTTGGAACAAGTTTGATGTTGTAAAGTTTTCCATTTGAAGCTTCCTTGTATGAGTTTTGGGCATAGGCTTGAAATGACCTTTAATTCTCAGATGACCAAAATACCCTTTGCTTGCCAAGACCATAAGTAGAGTTCCACAAATAGTATGAAGGAATACTATACCATTATAGAAATCTAAGACAATGAGGAACAACTCTTATGTTTACCAGAAATTCATTTGAAATCTCCTTGAGGGGTAAACATTGCTTGGAAGTCAAGTCACTTTCACAGACAAAATTTCAGATACCTCAGATGACCTGTAACTTGCAAGGACCATAACTTGAGTTCTATAAATCTCCTTGATGCCTTCCAACACTCAAATTAAAAGTCTTGAGATCCTCTACATGTTTCATGTTGGCCAAGGATCCATTTGAAGCTTGCATTTTGACTTATCTTGCTTGGGAATTTGACCTAAACTAGGGGATTTTACATAGAAACCCTAATTTAGAAACTCCTCTTCTCCTTGATTCCTCTTGATTTCTTCTTAGAATAACAACATATCCTTCTTTACATGTCAAATTATGAACCCCACATCTTTCCAATAGCCCTTAATGCCTTTCAATCAGTCAATTAACCTAGAGTTGACCTAGAGTTGACCCCAGATGAAACCCTAGTTGACTGTCTTCAACTGCAATTCTTGTGATCACACCAATGACTTGTCTCCTTCTCCAAATGACTTTCTAAGTCTCCCATGATGCCCAAATACTATCCATGCTCAGCCCACAGCTCACAATTTCTTTGTTGATCCTCAGATACCCTCAGATAGGAGATAGATGCACTTGCTTGATCCATTGACTTGATAGCTTTCAAACTCTTTCTGATGACTTGAATGGGACTGAATTAGAATAATAACCTCTTGATAGGCTCATAGAGATGAGAATAATGATTGGTCCCCTGTTGGATGACTTGCTATGCTCATGCTATGCAGATGGTTAGGCTATGTACATGACTCTATATGCAAATGCTAATGATATTGAAACATAAACCAAGTGAATAAGGTTGAGCAAATTTTAGGGTGCAACAGGTGAGAACAAAGCCAAACAACTTGCAAACTGATACAATTGTCTTGCTTGTGATGTAAGGAAGATGTGTGGATAGGATTGAGGTCTTGAAATGGAATGGATGGTTGATTTTGCATTATGTTGCTTAAGGATGAAGAAACCATGAAATTGGCATAGCATGTGACTTCAAACTTGATTTCTGATTTTTCCATTGTTCTTAAAACATCAATTGGACTCAAAACAAGCACAAATGTGACATGAATTGGTTCCAAAATGAATTGATTTGAATTAGCCCTTTTCAAGCTTCCTTTAATGATTCATTCATGAATTTTTCTTCAAGCATTTCTCATTCTAACCCATATCAATTGATTCTTGGGTCATGGTTGGCCAAATAACACCATTTTGAACAACTTTCAAGTAGGAAAAAATTCCATTTGAGGTGTGTAAGATGGTGAAATTGACCCATAATCAAAAATGGCCTATAATCTCAAATTCCCAAAATACCCTTGTCTTGCAAAGCTCATATCTTGAGTTCTACAAATCCAATCATGGACTTCTAGTACTTTTTGGAAAGCTAAGAAGATAAGGAACAACATTCATGTTGTCCATAAGTTGAGGAGAATCATCTTTCTAGGGAAAAAATGTCATGCAATTTGGTTGACTTTCAAGCTCCAAATTCACATTCATCTGATGACCTGTAACTTGTCTGACTCATAACTTGAGTACTATAAACCCTATCAAGGACTTCTAGTACTCAAATTAAAGCTATGATCATGCTCTACAACAATCATGTTGGGGTCAAGGTGAGATGAAAATCACATATTGAGTTATGTGGTCTTGAAGTTAGGCACTAAACCAGGGGATTTTACACTGTCAAGCTTAGAAACCCTAGCCTAGGAACTCCTCACACTCTTGATTCATGATGAGTTGACCTTGGAATCATCCCTTAGGAATCTTAATACATCAATCCATGATCACATGGCCTTGAAATAAGGTCTCAACCTTCTCCAAATCATCTGTTGACCTAGGGTTGACCAGATGAAACCCTAGTTGCACCAATCTTGGTTGTAGTTCCATATCCTTCACATACTGACCTGTCTAGGCTTCAAAATGACTTTCAATATTTCTCATGAGCTCTCCCAAGGCTCAGGTCCAACTCCATGGATTCAACATCATCAGATGACCTCTCCCAACCTTCAAGTTAGGAGGCATACACTCTTATATCCAACCCCTTCTCTGAGGATCTTTGGCTTCTCTGATGAGGATATTAACCCTTGAACATTTGAATAAACCTATTAGATAGCTTCATAGCCTTGTGCAGCCCTTGGTTGATAGTCATACCTCTTGATCTCCTGCACACATGTCAATGCAATGCATATGATAATGCTAAAATGAATGCAATGAAACACAAGCTAGGTAAAGCAAAAAGGTTATGCAAATTTTGGGGTGCAACAAATTGCCTATATGAATGCCTCAACCAAGGGCACTGGGACCATTGCCTTCGGAGGACTTATTACATCCATTGCAAAGGCTCTAAACCTAGATGCTGAGATAGCCACTTTAGAACCTCTTCCTCCTTGCACAATTAATTTGAAATTCTTAAAAGATATGAAATTGTGCAAGGTCAGGAAGGAAAGGGGATTCGACCTTATGATCCATGAGAAGGGTATCCCATCTATAGTTCTTCCCCGCACTAGATGCACATATGTGACTATTCCGAGGAACTGGACCTACGATTTAGATGCACGACCATTTACATGTCCAGTGCCTCCGAATATTCCTGTTGGTGAAGGCGATGATACTGATGACGAGTATGACCGGCGAGAGAAATCTCCCGATCATCCTATGCCACCTCACCATGTACCACAGACACACATGCATCGTCTTCCTCTTATCGCTCTGCAGGTACCGCTCCCGGTTTTTATATATCTAAGCAAATATGGCGATACCAATTAGCCGTTGAGGAGAGACGCGATAACTTGCTCACCGCCATTCAGCAACAATTAACTGAGAATATGAGATTCATGCACGAGTCTCAGCAGGAGATGAGCCAGCCCATGCAAAGCATAATGCAATCTCAAGCTGCTCTGACAACCAGATTCGACGTGTTCGATGCTTCTCAGACCGATCATCGTCGCAACAGATCTCGTCGCCCTAGGTACTCGCCGCATGTTGGCGACAACCCCAACAACATGCCTTAGGCCTTTCAGGTACCTCGTCCCTTACGTATTTTGAAACATTGGAGACAATGTTCAATTTAAGTGTGGGAGGAGACTTGTATTTATTTTCTCGCTTTATCTTGCACTTTTTGTTTATTTCCCTTCTTATTTTTCTTTTCGTTTTTAGAACATACTTATGCTTAACGAGTCATACCGCGGTATACCCTTATTCTCTCATTACTTTGCCACACCACAAATTTATTGACAAATAGTGTACTATCCTGAAATTTTTTTGGACTTTGAGGCAAGTTAGAGTTAGGATGCGGATGATTTGGAAAATTCTCTTTGAAACATCGGTATCATTATAACACCTTAGGCTTCGCAAATGCAGAAACTAACCACGATGCCCTGCGTACCATGGCGTTAATAGAATGTAAGTGAGTCCTTAGTAGTTTATCCTAGCAGTCAAATCTAGCCAAAAAGTTATCTAAGTGAAGGGCCGGTGAAAATAAGTGACTGATCGATATGATAAATAAAAAATAAATAGCAACTCGGGTATAGGTAACTCTCACAAGGTCATTTAACCCAAAAAGGTTGTAATTTCGAAAAAAAGAAAAAAAATGATGATAAAGACAAAACAAAACAAAAATATCTTCCCATTGTCAGGTTCAGAGGTGTCTTATGCTGAACTCGATAGGGCGGGTTACGATTCGATCCTCCACAACTACAATCGGGTCAATAAAAGGGGTTACACCAATTTGTGTACCAGAGCCCCATGCTTGAGATCAGAATCACCAACCGGTCACTTCACCATGATTTCATACGGATAACGAGCTTAATGTGATTGCGCCTGAATGAAAAGGACCAAAAAGGAGATTTAAAAGTAGGCCTAGGTACGATAGGGTATTACCGATTGCTTTTTGTAAGAACGAAGCATATGTCCGTATTTACAGAGAAGTGTCATTTTGATACCCGTGGTTCACTAAGTTAATACCTGTCACTTCTTAAAAATAGGTTTATTAATCCTAACGCAATATGCGCCTTTTTATAAGTAACAATAGGAGGGATCGATTAGGGATAAACTCGGTTCTGAATACACGAATGCGACAGTTCCCGTTAAATTAGTTCTTTTCATGAGTAGAAAACATTACCCCATAAGGCATTCTATTTATACACATTTGGAATACTACGTAGCTATGTGAATTGCATCTATGCCTGTTGTTTAATTATTGAATTTATTTCCGCACTTTACTTTTATTTTGCACAACTCAACCTTTTATTTGACTTGCCTTAGATAAACACCGTAACACTAGCAAACAATTGATTGATGTTTGGTCTCTGTGGGATCAATAATCTTTTATATTACTCTGACGCTATTCGTGCACTTGCGAATCGAGCATCACTTGTACGAAATACTACTTTAAATATGATCCTTACATTCTAACCTTTAAAATTTAGCCGGACATGGAAATGTAAATAGAGATGTTAAATAATGCAAGAAAGTAAATGGTGTGGAAAAGTAAATATTGCGAGAAAGTAAATGGTGCGGAAAAGTAAATATTGCGAGAAAGTAAATGGCGCAGAAATAAATAATGAAGGAATGTAAATAATGCGGAAAAGTAAATGGAAGCCTGCTCCAAACGGGAGGTTTAAAATCTGGTACAACTGGAAATAAATGCTTGGAAAGAAAATAGCGGCAGGATTAACTTCTACCAGAGTGCTCCAAACTCGATTACAGACTCGATCGAACAATGTGATAACTTCCCGATGTGAGAAGCTTATCACTTTACAATACTGAAAATATATGGCTTGAGTTCTGTAACTAAGCTTGGATGCCTAGAAAGGATCAAGAAATCAACTATTTATAGCCTATGAAAATCTATGGAAAGACCAAAGTGCCCCCAACTTCTTTTCGGAGGGAAAACAAACTACAGAGGTAGCGTCCACCACACCCTCATGGGGCCCGCCATGGGAATCAAAGGAGAAAGAAGTGGAGATCATGGCAGTTGACAACAGTTGATTCTTATCCAAGTCATGGCCTACCCTATGGCGCCCGCCATGGTGGATGCCATGTGTACAATTTCCTCAAAAACTGGTTTTTCTTGCCCATTTTTCTTCATTTCCTCGTGAGGAGCTCTGGGAATACAAAATCCTGAAAACAAAACAAAACAAAAGCATAACACAAGAAAATAATAATAAAATCCTAAAAAACATGTGCAATCCGAGTCAAATATACAATATGATTCAGTGTTATCAGTGTGTTGTTACTATCAGAGAAAGAGAGCGAGTCACACTGAATACTCATCGGTACAATACAAGAGCCAACGCTCAAAAGAGAATGGCAGATCAAGACTTGAGGTTCGATCAGATTAACAATGATGTCGAAGGGCTGTGCGGTGACGTTAGCCAATTCACGGAGGTCCTTCAGGTGATTAAGGCGAAGATGGACACACAACCTACGGTAGTGTCTGAAATCAACACAACGACAACAAATCCGCCTCCATTAGTAACTTCAATAGCAGAACATCCTTTCGGGATTGCTAGAGATTTCATGCCTCCATACAGTGATTCTCAACCATTTAATCCTCAGCCATATTCAAATCCACAGAGTGTTCCCCTAATGACAGATTTTTAAAATTCCATTTACACATAGGGTGGTGCTCAGGCACAGGTTCGACCAGTCTTCAACTACCATCAACCAATATTCGACATACCGGACGAGTCCGAAACTGGAGATAAGAAGCATGAGAAACTACAGGTTGAAATGGACATAATGCTAGAAGAATGAGGGCCATAGAAGGGAACAATGTCTTTGGGTCTAACGTAAGGACATGTGCTTAGTCCCGGGCTTGGCATTTCCTCTCAAATTTGTAATACCTATGTTAAAAAAATACGAATGGGCAACCTTCCCAAAGGTTCACCTAATTATGTACTGTCGATGTATGGCACCATATATTGAGAACGACAAATTGTTGATACATTGCTTTCAAGACAGTCCCAAAGGCGCTTCTGCTAAGTGGTACTTAAGCCTGGATCAATCTACAATCCACTGCTTCAAGGATATGTCAGATGCATTCATTGAGCAGTTCAAATATAACATGGATCTCGCGCCAGATCGACGCCAGCTGCTTAGCATGACCTAAAAAAGTTCAGAATCCTTTAAAGAATACGTACAAAGATGGCGAGGGACCGCCGCTCAGGTGGAACCTCCCTTAACCAAAAAGGAGTTGGCTGACTAGTTTTTAGATACTGTCAGACCCGAATTCTATGAGAGAATGATCAGCAGCATCATGACCAACTTTACTGATATCGTGGCCGTCAGCGTAAAAGTGGAAGCAAGTCTGGAAAATGGCAAGGTGACGAGTTCAGCCAGTACCAACATAATGAAAAAGCCATCAGGCAACTTCCACAAGAATAAGGAACAAGAAACCAACGCCATAATGTACAACGAGAGGGTTCAGCACAGAAGAAGCCGCCCGCAAAATCAACGGTTACCTCTGTAGCACCCCAAAATTTTCCTTTTTGTTTTGGAAGCATCTGGCTTTTGCTTCTTTGCATTTTCTCATTTCTGCATTTGCATAGCATTCGTTCTTGAGACAGGGGATCAAGGTTTTTCCGTGGCTCAGTTTTCATCTCAGTGCATGAACCTGAACAGCGAGCATCAGAGGCTCTGGCATTTATTTTGCCCAGCGGTTAGGCGACCGATTTTATTTTATTTTGCAGGATATTTCCAGCTCAGAAAACAGTATTCAGGCTATCGCAAGCATTTTCATGGTTAGGATATTCAAAAGCAGGTTTCAAAAGTTGAACAGAGCTCGAAATAAATGGAAACAGACAAACGGGCAAATTTCCCTCCAAAAGGCGCCAAAATTCAAATTTTGGAGGTGTTAATCGGTTAACCTATATGGTTAATTGATTAACCAAGGCAAAATTAGGGCAAATTGGGATTTTTTGAAGGTGTTAACCGATTAACCTATATGGTTAATCGATTGACTAGTGCAAATTTTGCCTCTGCACGTGAATTTTCAATCCAAACCACTTTGGGGTCTAATTTTGGTCATGTGTAAGTAGGATTCTCACTTTGGGAAGGATCTAGAACCTATTTGAAATTTGGTTGATTTCATTTTCCCTCCAAATGCCCATTCCTCATTCCAAACCAAATTTTCCAAATCATTTTCCAAACCTTTCATTTGGATCCAAGCCTAAGGGGTATTTATTTGAATTACTCCAAACCACACACATTTAATCACTCATAATTCATTCTCATTTTCAGAATTGATCTCAATTCTCTCTCAATTTTTCAATCTCCAAAACCTTCATCAAAGCTCTTTTCCATTGAATTCTCCGATTCTTCCATGAAATCAATGAATTCTTGAGCTCAAACCTCCATCCTTCATCTCCATTGGCTCAATTTCTCCATCCAATTTTCGTGCAAAATTGGATCTGAACTTGGAAGTGATTTTGGAAGTGATTATTTGGCTTATTTTGGATTAACCTTGAAGGATCTTCATTGCTATTACAAGAATTGATGTGGATCTTGAAGTATTCCGGACTTCTAGCATCAGATCTGTTCAATTACAGTTGAATCAACACTAACCGGAGCAAATCTCCGCTCCGAAGGTTGGATCCGAATCTGTTTTTTAGCTTATTTGCATAATCATGTGGATTTTCATATTTGATTAACTTTTGGTTAATTTGTTCCATTTGATCCATGATTTGGTTGTGTTAATCTGTTTACATGCTGTTTGAATCATGATTTGCTGGTTTAATTTCGTGATTAAGTGATTATGCGATCATCCGGTTGATTGGATAAGTGCTTATTTGCTGAAAATGTTGTTCTGTTGCTGTTTTTCTGTTGTTGGCACAGCGTTAATCGGTTAACACATATGGTTAACCGATTAACCATTTCAAATATTCAAATTTTTCAAAGATTTCAAGGTGTTAATCGGTTAACGCATATGGTTAACCGATTAACATGTGCAAATTTCCAAATCTTTAGTTCTTTTTAAGTGGTTAATCGGTTAACGCATATGGTTAACCGATTAACATTGTGCCAGTGGGTCTGTTTTGCTGATTTTCTTGCATGTTTGAGTACCGTTTTGCATCGAATCATCATAATTCAATACGATGCACTAGAAGTGAAATGTTCTGGACATTTTGTCACTGTCTTTGTTGTTTAATCGAGACTTCGTCGACTTATTTTTGTTTTCCACTTGGATGCACACTTATGGGTTGTTGTTCATAATGATGAGGTTCTTGCATTTGCATTTTCTCTTGTGCTTGCATCTTTATCTCTTGCATTAATAAAGGTCGAGATGTGCTTGTGGAGGTGTTTACCCCACACTTTTTCCTCCCTTTGCTTGTGTGTTGCATTCCATGTTTGCATCTCTTACTTGTGATTGAATTTATCTGGTGCTTTCTTGTGCTTTTTGCCATGATCCCCATAGGGTTCCTAGTCCCTTCGTTTAGGATGGGAGTAGGAGAAGCATTAGGTGTTCAATCGAAGCATGCTAACATTAGGGTAGATGTTCCCCTTTAATCCTAACCTTAGGACAACTTTGCATGACAATGTTACAACCGAGTTTCCCTTAGACCTTCCGTGCGTCTTCTTCTTCTCATCTCAAAACAATTCTAACTCATTTAATAAATGCGACGAACATTGTGCACTACGAGCCTTAAGATACATGGGGAATGATGAGTGAGGGGTCTCCCCTCGCTTGTCTAGAGTGTTTAGTGTACATCCCGTTTGGGGGCGATACGCGACGCATTCGCTCCTATGTCATAGTCTTTAGTGCAACGTGAATCACAAACTGAATTAATTCACTTCACTAAAAAACACAAACAAATTTCAAACATTTTTATCCTTCGGGATTAATCGGAAACCTGTTTCATGAAAAAGAGTGTTGTTAAGCTTTGGTTCTACCGCAAACAGGAAGTGTCCCTAACTGCTGGAACGGAGGTTTAACCCTACTCGGTTAAAACAATTAATCAACATGTGGTTTTGTGTTAGCCCGAACTATGTTTGCTCTAATTTCTTGTACTATACGAGGATATGTAGGCACAAGATGACGATGTCTTGGCGAGCAACCTTCCCCTCTTTCACCCGTAGTTAGCCAAACTACGTCGACTCTGACTTTCCCATTGCACGAGGGAATACGTAGGCACAGAGCGGCAATGCTCTGCCGAGTCTCTTTTATTTTATTTTTTGTCCTGTGAGCCTTTAGCGTAGATAGTTAAACACACCCTTAGATAGACAACAAGCGTGGATCCCGTCGAGTACGACGGACGTGAGGGGTGCTCATACCTTTCCCTTGCGTAACCGACTCCCGAACCCAGGACTTGGTTGCAATGACCTTGTCTTTTCCTTTTTCGTTAGGTTTTTCCAATCGTTTCCTTTCCCTCTCTTTGGATAAATAACGAAAGGTGGCGACTCTTTTGTTTTCTGCCAGGTGTTTTTCGCAGTTGCGACAGGTGGCGACTCTGCTGGGGACTTTGGTTCCCTATGCAAGTCAATCCTAGCGCTTGTATGTTGCGTCTTTGGGTGTTTACTGTTGTGTAGTTATTTTGCTTTAGGTACATATCTGTTGTATACTATCGCATTTTCATTTTATTATCATATTATGCTGCTGTTGTGCTCTGGGATGGGTTGTTCCATTGAGAGATAAGTCGAACCCGGGCTTGAGTATACACACAGGATTAGTATGGAGAGTAACGAGAGCTTGTGTGGCGTTTTGCCACGCAATAGCTCGTGTGAAATTCACGTTCAGACGAGGTTTTTCTTTGGATATATTCTATCCTGCGCGTCTGGTGCAGTTGAGGGAATATTGACTTAGAGAGACTATCGACTCTGGAGACCGTTCATTTGGGAAGTCAGCTAAGTGAGGCCGCTTCGTTTTACTATGATGCCAATCCAGAAATGGTGAACGCATCATCGTTTCTCGAAAGTCTGTGACGCTGACCACCCGCATAGGATGTCGTACCTTTCAAGACAAAAACCCACATGTGAGAGGGGATGGGTTTTCCAGGAAACCTGGCCTTCAACCAACCCTGGTTTTCTTGTCAGTGCAGACTTTTGATCCTGAGTACTCCAGTTTTCTATTATCTCAGTATTCTGATTAGAGCGAAGCTCTGGTTGAAATCAGTCAATGGCACAACAGCAAATTTAAGCATTGGATACCTTGATCCCATGTTTGCATCCGCATAATCATCCTGCATTTAACATGGCATGTTTGTGTGTGTTACAAGTTCTTGTCTTTCCCTTGATTCTGGTACTGGTCTTCTGTAGAGATGGAAGCAAGCAGAAAGAGGATTGTTGTGTAAAAGTTTCCTGCGCCTGAGTTTGGACCTCTATTTGGTCTGATTTTCTTGGCTGATCCTGGTGTTCTAGTAACCTTCAGGGAAGATTATGGGGGTATTATGAATCTTGTCTATAAGATCATGAGTTATGAGTATGGTGCTATTAATACCTTGTTACAGTTTTATGATCCGCCACTACCCTGTTTCACATTCCCAGATTATGTTTTGGAGGAGTTTGCTTTCATTTTGGGAGTTTCGATCCTAAATAAGGTTCCATTCTTCAGCTCCGAGGAAGAACCTAATCTTGAGAAGTTATCCGCCGCTCTTTATTTGAGCGCCTCTGACTTGGTAGACCATGTTATCAGCAGAAACGGAGTTTCCGACTTTACTTTATCTTTCTTGGTGGACAAAGCCCGAGAGTATGCTGAAAAAGGTTGTTGGGTGGTTTTCAATGCTATCTTGGCTCTGTGTGTCTATGGCATTGTGTTGTTTCCCAATATACCATACTTTTTGGATTTCGATGCTTTTCATATCTTTGCTTTCGGGAACCCCGTACCTACTCTTCTGAGAGATTTGTATCATTCGATACACTACAAGAACGAGAAAAGAAGAGGAAAGATGGTTTCTTGTTGTGCACCGCTGTTGCATAAATGGTTTGTTGGTCACCTTCCTCGCTCTAGAGCTTTTGTGGAGTTGAGGAATTCGTCTGAATGGTCAAAGAGGCTTATGGGTTTAACAGAAAAGAATATTTTCTGGTTCAACCGAGACTTGCTGGGTCGCGAGCTTATCTTTAGTTGTGGTAACTTTCCTAATGTCCCCTTGATAGGGAGGAAAGGCGACATCAACTATAATCCTTCTCTGGCTATCAGACAGTTTGGTTATGCTTTGAGAGGACCTCCGAAAGAAGAAGAAGTGCAGGAATCTCTGTACTTAACAGGTGTAGCTGATCATGGTATCTCGGCCAGATTCGTTGACGCTAGGGGTAAAATTCACAAGAAGGGAAAGCTTTCTTTAGGCAAAGGAGATTGTAGATCCTATGATCCCTACTTGGAGTGGATTCAGAAGAGGGTTGAAGAGGTACTATTGTTGTTTCCTGTTGAAGAACCACTGTATCCTCTAGTCATCGAACCACCTACAACCGTCGACATCCTGAGATATACCAAGCTTTGGGCAGAGAATGAAGAGTTGAAGTAGGAAATCAGTCAGCTGAAACATGATAAAGGTGAAGCTGTTTATTTGGCCAAGACAAAGTTAGAATCCTTGGTCAAGTTGGAGAAAGAACTTGCTGATCAGGTACAAGCACGGAAGCAAGTCGGTCTTGATCTGAAAAGCACTTGGGACGTTCTGAAGAGTAAGAAGGAGAATTTAGACAGAGCCTATCTGAAGATATCCAAATTCAACAAGCAATGGAACGCTACCTTGACTGCCAACAAATGTAGAGAGGATCAGCTTCGAATTCAGGTTGATAAGCTGAAGGCACAATTCAAGGCTAAGGAGAGGGAGGTGTTGTTAGAATCGTTCCGCAGAAGTGCGATCGAGCAGAAATACCAGGAAACTTTATCAGCACTTGAAGAGTTCAAGATTCGAACAGAGGTGAAGAAACCCAGGCTTGAGGATGCCTTCGGCAAAAATGCTTGGGAGGATCATTGTCATTGTCTCTGGGATGTGATACGCGAGAGGGATGTCCTCGTCAGAGAGTTGGTTGCCAGAATAGATCACCCAGATACAAAAGAGATGCTTAAGGAATCTCAGGTTTGGAGTAGAGATCATGGCTACTAGGGAGTTTTATCTTTTGTAGTTTCATTTGTTTTTGTATCTTGATCATCACCAGGGATGTTGGATGAGATCAGTACATCTTTGTATGCGAATATTTCTCATTTGGTTGTATTGTCTCAGCTTTATCTGATATATGAGAAGATTATTTTGGCGTGTTTGTCCATTTCTGCTTCTTGTTTATTGAAACTGGAATCAAGGGGGAGATCTCCCTGTGCATACATAAACATGTTTGCATTTTGCATCTTGCATTTTCATTTGCATCGCAGGTGTTCTTGGTGGCCTTCTGTTCCTAACTCTGTTTGGTTTTCTTTAGTTCAGGATTGAGGAAGTTGAGGAGTTCAGTTTCTACAGGTATCCAACTCGAGGGAATCAGCAAAAAGTGATGGATCAGGTTCAAGCCGAATTGCAGGAAGTCAAGGCTCGATGGCCCAATTCATGGAGCTGATGCAGACTATTGCCAGTGGGCAAGAACAGTTAAGAACTTTGGTCCAACCGTTGATAGCATGAGTTGATGAAGAGGGTGTTTTGCACGGAGGAGCTGGTGTTATTCCTCCACAGATTGGTGGATCTATCCCACAAGGTATCCCTACTGTTGTTGTACCTCCGGGCGGAGGAGCTGCGAATGGGAATGGTAATGCTGCGGGTAATGGAAGTGTGTGCGCTGTGCACGAGGCTGTTGGCCCTTATTAGGAGGATAATCAGGATGATGTGTTTTCCATGAGATATGGAGGATGGTTTACCGACTGAAGTTGACCGAAGGTTTAAACTGATCGAGGAGAAGATGAAATCGTTTGAGAATCAGAACTCTTTGGGCCTTGATATGTCTGATCTTGGCCTAGTTCCTGTGGTCAGAATTCCTCCCAAATTCAAGGTGCCCGATTTTGACAAATACAAAGGGACGACTTGTCCAAGAGTGCATATTCGAGCATATTTCAGGAAGATGTCTGTATACTCCAACGATGAAAAGCTGGTGATGCATTTTTTACAAGACAGTCTGGCAGGGGCGTCTTTGGAATGATATATGGGACTTGAGAGAATTCAGATCCGCAGATGGAGAGAATTGGCCAAAGCTTTTGTGCGTCACTATCAGTATAATAGTGATCTGGCACCAAACCAGGTACAATTACAGAGCTTGTCACAGAAAAGTAGTGAGAGCTTCAAGGAATACGCCTAGAGGCGGCGGGATTTAGCTGCAAGAGTACAACCCCCTATGGTTGAAAGGGAGTTGATCGACCTGTTCATGGCCTCATTGCCTGGTGTATACTTTGAGAAGTTGATAGGCTGCATGTCTGCAGGGTTTTCGGATCTGGTAATTTCTAGTGAGCGAATCAAAAGTGGGATTAAGTATGGAAAGATTCCAGATGGTGGTGGGTCTTCTTCGGGAGGAACAAAGAAACCATATTCAACAAACCCTAAGAGAAGGGAAGGGGACATAAATGCTATTTCTCACAAGGGTAAAGGTCGAGCTCAGTCCCGTCATCATCAAAAAGTTGCTACAGTAAATATCCCGGCCACAACTCAGCAACAAGTCAATGCTCCGCGACCTTATGCTGCTAAACGCAGAATGCCTGATAGACAGTTCACGAATCCTTCGATGCCATATTCTCAGTTGTTACAACATCTGCTGTAGTTACAATTGGTTTAGAAGAGGACTCTAGCTCCTCTCACTGGTACACCACCTCCTGGCTACGATGCGAATGCTCATTGTGATTTTCACTCAGGCGCCCCCGGGCCATGATATTGACTATTGCAAAGCTTTCAAGCACAAAGTCCAAGATCTGCTTGATTCCAAAGCTATCAATTTCACCAATGATGGGCCCAATGTGGCTCAAAACCCGATGCCGAATCATAGGGTGGCAGGAGCCAATGCCATTATTGATGCGGATAAGCTAAATCTGGTAACTGATGTTGGGAATTTGAAGACTCCGCTGGGGTTTATGAAGGCTAGTCTGTTGAAGAAGGGGGTGTTTCCAGGATGTTCTTTTGACTGCTCAGAGTGTGAAGTGCATCCAGAGGGTTGCGATCTTTTGAGAAAGGGTATTCAGAGAATGATGGATGAAGGTTGTTTGCATTTTGATAGAGTTGTGAAAGAAGATGCCGAGAATAAAGTGAGTAATGATGGAAACGAAGTTGCTACGATCTCCATTCCATACCGGACTATCAATATTTCAGCACCTGCTCGGCCAACTCCAGTTATCATTACTGTACCAGGACCTGTGCCATACGAGTGCACTAGAGCTATCCCATGGTATTATGGGGGAGAGGTGTTCTGTAATGGGCAAAAGCAGGAATGGACAACGTCTACAGATGGAAATTCGTCGATTCAGAATATTGTTGGGGCCGGAGGTATCACTAGAAGTGGTAGGGTCTTTTCACCACCAGAGGTTAATGCTGATAAGAATGATAAAGGTAAAAGAAAGGCGGCGATTGAAGATAATGTCCAACCACAGGTCGGTGCTGATGATCTTTCGAAGGATGCAGAGGAATTTATGAGGCTTATACGAAAGAGTGACTACAAGATTGTAGATCACTTAAATCAGACCCCTTCGAAGATTTCTATCCTGTCATTGTTGCTGAGTTCAAAGGCGCATCGCAACGCTTTGTTGAAAACCTTGAATGCAGCGTACGTACCACAGGAAATTTTTGTTAATCAGTTGGAGGGGGTAGTAGCTCATGTAAACGCGGGTAATTGTCTCGGTTTTACTGATTTAGATCTGACTCCTACCCAGAGGAACCATAACCGTGGTTTTCATATATCCTTGGAATGCAGAGGGTCACTGATTTCGCATGTCCTGGTTGATACAGGATCATCCCTCAATGTGCTTCCAAAGAAGGCGTTGATAAAGTTGGACGTTCAAGGTTTGATATGCACGCCAAGTGATTTGGTCGTGAGGGCTTTCGATGAATCTAAGAGATCAGTATTTGGGGAGATCACATTGCATATTCAGATAGGACCAGAGATCTTTGATGCAACTTTCTACATTATGGATATCCAGCCAGCATACAGCTATTTACTTGGCCGACCTTGGATACATGCTGCAGGGGCAGTCACCTCAATGTTGCATCAAATGTTGAAGTATATGGGGGAAGGGAAGATAGTCATGGTATGCGGTGAAGAGGATATTATGGTTAGCAATTTGTCATCCTTCAAGTACGTGGAAGTGGACGGGGAGATCCACGAAACACTCTACCAAGCATTTGAAACAGTTCAGATTCAGGGGAAGTCTCCTGTAGAAGCCAAGGGCCCAGAGGTTTCGATGTCATCACTCATGGAAGTTCGTGCTATCGTAGAATCCGGCTCGTCTCAGAATTGAGGCCACGTTCTTAATGTTCCCATCAAGCAGGAAAAGTTTGGCCTGGGATACAAACCCTCCAGTTCTTCTCAGAGCACTCCGAAGTACAGGGGACCTATTCAGTTCACCAACAGTGCAGTGATATTTGACAGGATTAATGTCATTGGAGAAGATGAAGGTGACAGTGACTGCGATATGGATGCTTGGATTCGTCCATGTACTCCTGGCCAGAAGCTGTGCAACTGGAATACCGAAGAAGTCATTCATGTTACTACTACAGAGTCATGTTCATTTTTTTATTATGTTCAGTCCTACGTTCTGCCCAAGACGTAGTGACCCAATTTGTGGGGCCTCTTGTTATTTTCACTGTATCATTAAATAAAGGATGTTTTCGCATTCAAATATTGTGATCTCTATTTTTCTTGTTTTTGTGTTGCATTTATATTAAACAGAAAAATGGCAATGTGTTTTGTTTGTTGCATCGCATAATAAACATAACATCATCATGCAGGTCTATTCTATCAGATGCCATCGATTCAAGTTCGGCTATGACTTCGTATGACTTTGATAATCCCATTAATCAAGCTGAAGAAGAGACTGACGAAGACTGTGAACTACCTGAAGAGTTAGCCATGCTTCTCAAGCAGGAGGAAAGGGTCATTGTACCTCATCAGGAGGATATTGAGATTATCAATCTGGGCACTGAGGATGATAAGAAAGAGGTTAAAGTAGGGGCTGCATTGGAAGATAGTGTCAAGAGAAGATTGGTTGAAATGCTCCGAGTATAAGGATATCTTCGCTTGGTCTTACCAAGACATGCCCGAGCTGGATACATATATTGTGGTACACTGGTTACCTCTAAGAGAAGAATGTTCGACAGTCAAGCAGAAGTTGAGACACACAAGGCCTGACATGGCAGTCAAGATCAAAGAAGAAGTTTAGAAGCAGTTGAATGTTGGGTTTCTTGTTGTCATGAATTACCCTCCGTGGGTCGCTAATATCGTTCCTGTTCCTAAGAAAGATGGAAAGGTCCGAATGTGCGTCGATTATCGAGATCTGAATAAAACGAGCCCGAAAGACGATTTCTCGCTCCCCCATATCGATGTTTTGGTTGATAACACCGCTCAGTATTCTGTATTTTCGTTCATGGATGGCTTCTCTGGGTATAACCAAATCAAGATGGCCCCAGAGGACATGGAGAAAACTACATTCATCACACCATGGGGGACTTTTTGCTACAAGGTAATACCCTTTGGATTGAAAAATGCAGGGGAAACTTATCAGCGGGTGATGGTCACTTTGTTTCATGATATGATTCATCATGAGATTGAAGTCTATGTTGATGACATGATTGCAAAGTCACAGACGGAGGAGGGACATCTGGTCGATCTTTTGAAATTATTTGAAAGGTTAAGAAAGTTCAAGCTGAGGCTGAATCCTAACAAATGCACCTTCAGGGTGAGATCTGGAAAGTTATTGGGTTTCATTGTCAGTGAAAGGGGTATTGAACTAGATCCTGCTAAAATAAAAGCTATGCAAGATATTCATGAGCCGAGAACGGAAAAAGAGGTTTTTGGTTTTCTGAGGAGATTGTCGCAACTGCGAAAAACACCCGGCGGAAAACAGAAGAGTCGCCACCTTTTGTTATTTATCCCAAAGAGAGGGAAAGGAAACGATAGTAAAAACCTAACGAAAAAGGGAAAAGACGAGGTCGTCGCAACCAAGTCCTGGATTCGTGAGTCGGTTACACAAGGGGAAGGTATGAGCACCCCTCACGCCCGTCGTACTCAACGGGATCCATGCATATTTGTCTATCTAAAAGGGTGATTATCTATCTAGTTAAAGGTCAAGGGACAAAAGAAAATAAAAGAGACTCGGTAGAGCATCACCGCTCTGTGCCTACGTACTCCCTCGTGCAATGGGAAAGTCAGAGTCAATGTAGTTCGGCTAACTACGGGTGAAATAGGGGAAGGCTGCTCGCTAAGACGTTGCGTCTTGTGCCTACATATTCTCACACGGTACGAGAAATCAGAGCAAACGTAGTTCGGGCTAACAAGACCACGTGTTGGTTCAAGTGTTTTAACTGAGTAAGGTTAACAAATAGTTCTAGCAGTTTGGTGTATGCAGCTCGACCATTGGAGACTTAGGTGTTACCGTTTGCGGCAGAACTAAGAGTTAACAATACTCTTTTATCTGAAAAGATTTTCCTTATTAAAAGTCCTAAAGGACAAAAGAAGTTCAATGATTTGTTTTTTTTGTTTTATAGAAGAAGTGTCTTGAGTTTGATTTGTAACTCATGTTGCACTAGAGACTATGACTTAGGAGCGAATGCGTCGCATATCACCCTAAGGGTGTATACTAAACACTCTAGGCAATTGAGAGGAATCCACTCAATCACCATTTCCCATGTAGCTTAAGGCTCGTAACATACAACATTCATTAGCCTTTATTATATGTTTTGAAAATGTTTGAAGATGAGAAAGAGAGACGACGGAAGGTCTAAGGGACACTTGGGCCTAACGTTTTCATGCAAAGTGGTCCTAAAGTTAGGATAAAAAAGGGGGAACATCTATCCTAAAGTTAGAATGCTTGGATTGAGCACCTAATGTCTCTCTGTCGCTACTGCGAAAAAAGAAGGCCGACAATGACTAACAGAGTCGCCACCTATCATTATTTATCCCAAAGAAGGGGAAAGGAAACGATCAGAAAAACCTGACGAAAACGGGAAAAGACGAGGTCATCACAACCAAGTCCTTGGTTCGGGAGTCGATTACGCAAGGGGAAGGTATGAGCACCCCTCACGTCCGTCGTACTCGACGGGATCCACGCATGTGTTGTCTAGCTAAAAGGGTGTGTAAACTATCTACGCTAAAAGCTTATGGACAAAAGAAAAAGAAAAAGACCTGACTCGGCAGAGCATCTCCGCTCTATGCCTACGTACTCCCTCGTGTAATGGGAAAGTCAAAGTCAACGTAGTTCGCTTAACTACAGCTAAAGAAGGAGGGAAGGTTGCTCGCCAAGACATCGCGTTTTGTGCCTACGTACTTTCGTATGGTACGAAAGATCAGAGCAAACGTAGTTCGGGCTTACAAGAACACAAGCTGTTCAAAAGTTTTACCCGAGTAGGGTTAACAGACAGTTCTAGCAGTTGGTGTATGCAGCTCGACCATTGGAGACTTAGGCGTTACCGTTTGCGATGGGACTGAAAGTTAACAACACTCTTGTTTATGAAAAGAGTTTTCCTGGGTAAGATCCCGAAGGATAAAAAGGTTTGAAGTGTTTTTGTGTTTTTTAAAGGAAGAAGTGTTTTGAATTAGAGTGTTCATAATGTATGTTGTAACAAAGTCTAAAACCTAGGATCGAATGCGTCGCATATCGTCCTAAGGACGTATACTAAACACTCTAGGCAATTGAGAGGTAACCACTCAATCACCATTTCCCAAGTACAAGGCTCATGGCACAACACTCATTATATTTATTAAGTGGATTGAAGTTGTTTGAAGATGAGAAGAGAAAGGGGACAAACTAAGGGGGACTAGACCAAACCCTAAAAGTTGTCATGAAATTTGCACCTAAAGTTGAGTTTAAAAGGGGACTACCTAATATTATCATGCATGGTTAGAACCCTAATGTCTATCATAACCTCTCTTGAACAAGAGAGGTTAGAAATCCTAAGGGAAGGAAGACAAAAAGAAGAAGAAACAATAAGAAGAAACAATGCAAATGAAGAATGCAAACACAAATGCAACAAGGAAGACAAAGATGCAATGCAAGTGAGGGAGGAAATATGTGTGGGGCTGGAACCTCCACAAGCTCATCTCAACCTCAATCCATGGTATGAATAAGTTCAAGAGAAAAAGGAGAGATATGCACCACAAACAAGTAACAAAAACAATGAGAAAAAGTCCTCATGGATTCATTACTTTAGGCAGGCTTCAAGTTCCTCCTAAGGAAGGACCAAGCAACCTTAAGTAGTATTCCAAAGTCATAGGACAGAATGGGGATGAGGAGAAGTGATCTCAAAAGCTAAAGCAAAACATCACAAGCAAATGCCATCAATAACATCAAAGGATGCAAGCAAACACCACATATGGAAACACAATGTGCAAACATGAAAGTATGAGATCAAATGAATAACTTATGCATAAGGTAAAGACCTATGAATTGGCACACAAGACCTATAACAAGCTCCTGACATGAAACGATCAAAATAAGGCTCATCAATAATGCACAACCAAGCTTTTGGAAGCAAAACAAAAGAAGTACACAAGTCGAGATGCACAAACATGAAACAACTTGCAAAATACATGAAAAATGTTAAAATACATCTAAAAATGCCAAATACAATCTCAAAGGACCCCCAGATTATTGGGAACCAAGGGTCAAAAGGAGAGATTGAAAATCAAAAGGAAAGTGCCTCGACAGAGGGAAAATACTAAGAGTGTCCCAAACTAAGGCAAAAATGGAGAGGGAATAAAAGGCAATTCAAACCACATGGAAACAGCACTTAAAAATCATGAAAAAAATATCCAAAGATCAATCAACACGTTAACACAATGCTCAAAAAATTTCATGCAAAAAAGAGAAGTTTAAACATAGAAATAAAATCAAGAAAGAACAAGACTACAATTTAAATCAAATAAAACAACCCCAATATTTAATTCATTTTTTAATTGAAAATAAAGTGAAAAAATTAAAATAAAATTTCCAGAAAAAACTAGACATTTTAAATTTTGTGAAAATTATTTTTGGTGAATTTTTTAATTATTTGAACTATTTTATTTGAATTAAATTTGAAACAACTCAAAACAGAAAAATAAAAGAAATAAACAATTAAATGAAAGGAGAGTGGTGCAAACAACAAACAAAATTAGTGCAAAATGCAAACAGGCCCAGGCTGGGGGTGCGAATATGCATGCGCGGTAGGCCCAATAAGAAAAAGAAAAACAATAAAAATCTGAATAAACAATATGTGGTTGGTTGACTAAGGTGTATGGTAGGAGGCATCTGTGGAGCGTGTGATCAAGTCCAAGGTAATCCAATCAAGTGGCTCACAAAGAGCCACCTCAATTAATGAATTTGAGTTTTGCTATCATGTGCACAAGCTAAATGGAATACAGTATGTCTTAATGTACAACGCACGATCAGAATTAAACGCATCGGACGAATGAGTGCAAGCCACATCGTCATCTTCTCCCATGAAAAAAACCAGTCGCCGGAAAAGTTGCCCTGGTCGTCCCCTTCGTTGCTTCCGGCCGCCGCGGGCTGCCATGGCACCATAGCTCAATCAAATTTCAACTATTTTCAACAAACATTATATGAAAACTCATCTACTCTTCGCGAGGATCATGAATCCAACATTAGTTTCCACCAACTCTCAACAATAAATTCAGAAATCAAACAACAAGCAAAACGTGCAAAAATGAAAGTTCACCAAAACTCAAATTAATTGGTCTAAACCGCATCTACATGTTGCAAGGAGTAAGAATCCATAAAAATTACAGTAAAACACCACAAAAATTCTTCAAACCGAATCAACAAAGTTTTGAGCTCACAAAATCAAACACCATAAACTCAAACGAAAATGATCCAGAAATGATCCATACAACTCAAGGATTCAAATGCAACGAAAATGGTGAAAAACCATGGCGTAATAAGAGTGTAATGTTGAAAGTTAGTTTACCTAGTGGAGAGCCTCCACTGGGCCTTGAAACTGTGATGAAGCTTAACAAAAAATGCCCAGAATCACTCCATGAACTTCAATTGAGGTGTTTGAAGGCTTGATTTGGTCTGAAAGTGGTTGAATCTGAGAATTCGTTGTTGATTTTTTCTTCACTTTTTCAAAATGTGTTATGGCTGTTCATGCACGAAAATGACCTAGCTCTGCTCCAATTTTCATCTGGAATACTTATATATTGGGTCTATGAACAAATGGGGCTTCAATTCAAGCTAAACATCCCATTTCAAAATTTCACATTTCACACTTTTTCCAAGTTGACATACACGTTTTTACCACTACACCAGCTGGTATTTCAATCCAAATCCACTACAAATCAGTTGTGTTGATCAAAGGGATGAGATTTGAGGCTTAATTTTGATCATGTGATTGATTTCCACATTGCTACTTCAAGAGGAAGAAACCATGAAAATGGCCTATTTTGAGATCTCAAATTTCCAATGTGAAGATGGAAATGTCTTTGAATTATTATTTGCAATCAGAAAATGCACAAACTTGCCTTGAAAAAGTTTAAAATCCGTTAATTCTCAATTTCTCAATTTAAGCCTCCTTTATGAAAAATTCAAACCCCAAATTCTCAAACCAAGCCTCCACCATGACAAGAGATGATTTGGTAATGCAAATGGCCCCATTTGGAGCAAGTTTTATGTTGAAAATATTTCCATTTGAAGTACTTAAGTTGGTGAAATGGACCTATAATTTTATGACCTGTAATCTTACTTTCCCAAAATACCCCTGACATGTAAACCTCATAACTTGAGTTCTACAAATCAGATGAAAGACTTATAGTAAAACATGGAAAGCTAAGATCAAGACCTACAACTTTCATGTTGGCCAAAAGTTGAGGAGAAACATACTTCTAGATCAAAACTGGCTTGGAAATTGGTTGACTTTTGTTGACCAAAATCACATCCCTCAAATGACCTGTAACTTGTCTGGATCATAACTTGAGTTCTATGAATCCAATCAAAGACTTCTAGTACTCAAGTTAAAGCTAAGAACATGCTCTACAAGTTCCATGTTGGCGAAAAATTGAGATGAGACTTATATCTTGAGGTAGGTGGTCTTGAAGTCAGGCACTAAATAGGGGATTTTACCCTGAGAACCCTAATTTAGTAACTTCTCACACACTTAACCCTTGATGAATTGAACTTGAAATGATGTCTCATATGTCTTAACACAACATCCCATGACCATAGAGACTTTGAATTGAGTTTCTATCTTCTTCAATTGCACAGTTGACTGAGGATTTACCAGATGAAAACCCTAACTGCAATACTCTCAACCGTGGCTTGTTCCACTCCACACAACAACTTGAATAAGCTCCACAATGACCCTCAATGAGCTCTCTTTACATATCATACCCATAATCATGCATTCAGAAACCTCTGATGCTCTTCAGTTGGCCTCTCAGTTAGGAGTTATCCCACACACATCCATCTGTCCTTTCACAATACATTGACCACTCTAAGATGTCCTGATGACCACTCAAGCTTGAATGGAACCCCCTGCTTAGGCTCAATGCTCTGAGAAAACTCCTCTTGCTATGCACATCCCTTGATCCCCTGTTCCATGAAAAATGCTATGCAATGCAAATGCTAGAACAAAATGAAATGAAACATAAACCAAGTTAAGAAAAAGTTGAGCAAATTTTGGGGTGCAACAGCTGCCCCTATTCTAACGACTTAGACCTGAATGAGTGAAAAGCGAACAACTTTCACGCAATCAAGGTAAAAGACGGTTGAATACCAAAGAACCCAGAAATTTTCCAACCGCAGAAAATCCGAATATAGAAAAATTAATCTCAAGGCCACCTTGTTGGGGAAAGAGAATACAAACGTCAAAAACGGCACCATGGTCTCGACACCATATTGGCAAAAAGTAACAATCCAAGTTACCGGAGTCTGGATACTCCACAGAAATCAAAGCCTGAATGCTCAAAACATAGCTCTGAGTCTGGATACTCAATAAATGGAGCCTGATTTCTCAAAGAAACAAAAATGAGTCTGGATACTCAAAGATTAGAGCCTGGATGCTCGATAAACACAAAACTAGAGCCTGGATGCTCAATAAACGGAGAACTCGAGCCTGGATGCTCGGTAATAAATCTGAGTATGGATACTCAATATCTGGAGCCTGGATGCTCGATGAATCGGAGCCTGGATGCTCAAAAAACACAAATTGGAGCCTGGACGCTCAAAGAACACATCTGAGTCTGGATACTCAATAACCTGAGCCTGGATGCTCACTGCAATCTGAGCCTGGATGCTCTATGCAAATAACCTGAGTCTGGATACTCGGTTAATAAATATGAGTCTGGATACTCAATGATTAAATTTGAGTCTGAATACTCAAAAATTGGAGCCTGCACGCTCGATGCAATCTGAGTCAGGATGCTCTATGCGAATAGAAATATATTCATCGGGATCTGGATATCCTACGAGTTCAAGTCAAACGATATTGCTGGGAAACAAAGTTAGCCGTGGTCTGGATACCACGTAGACTAAGAAAACATTACGTGCCAAGGTCTGGATACCACAAGAAAATAGGAGATAACCACAATTACTGTGATCTGGATATCATGGAGCATCAGATAAACTACTATGGTCTGGATACCATAACTGCCACCATCGGAGTCTGGATACTCAACGGAGAAGGTACAAACAAGATTCATCAAGGTCTGGACACCCAACTGATTTTAACGGAGTCTGGATACTCAACGGAGAAAACGTAATAAAACGAGCATAAGCCATGGTATGGATACCATAAGGCACGAACACACTTGCTGTGATCTGGATATCACAAAGGAATTTGACCAGAGTTTGGATACTCAACGGACCAAGGAAATACCTGTTGGAAAAATGCCGGAGTCTGGATACTCAACGGAAAAAACAAAATAATATCGGTCACTGTGGTCTGGATACCACAACCATCCTTACCGGAGTTTGGATACTCGACGAAAAAAGGAGAACTTTATCAACTGGGTATGGGCCGGAATCTGGATACTCAACGGAGAGAGGTGATCATCACCATACTTATCATGACCCACTCAAATCCGAAGATACTGCTGGGGAATAACATTCGCCAGGGTCTGGATACTACGCGGGCTAAGAGAGATTACATGGTTTAGATACCAAAAGGGAAATCAAACCTCCGGAGAAACACCTGAAACAAAGAGATAACAGCCTGGTCTATGTTTCACATGCAAATGTTTGAAAATGCCGTAATGTTCCATACGAAATGGAAATGCTACACGTTTGGGTAGATGCTATGCACATATGCAGATGCATCGGAACTGAAACAACAAAGTAAATGCCAGAGAAAAAGAAACCATCCTGTCAGGAACGACAAACAACCCTGCAGGGAAAAGCTTACCCATGCCAATAACAATTGGACTTACATAAAAAAGGCCTCGAAATGCCCACCTACCAGGGATAAAGTTCATACAAGAACAGGAAATCCTAAACCAACCGAGGATGCAGATCAACACTCGCTGAGGTAAATGTCCGGGCTGACTCTCCGGAATACAAAACCTTCTGAAGAACAAATAACTCACCGAGTACTTAAAACAAACAGGCTAAACAACCTAACTTACCTGATAAAGAATAAAACTTCTATCGGATGTCTCAGTTTGTATTGCTGAAAGCTGAGTTCCTTCAATCAGACTGAGTGAGAAGGAGAAATACCAGGCCACTGCTGGGGAAAACCTGGCACCTACTCTGTGGGGATACGCCTGAATCTCGACTCGCTGGGGAGTAAGTGCAATCTCGTACTCTGCGGGGATTAAAAGCATATTGGCCAACTGCCAGGGACATGCTAAACACGGCCTGTAACTCTACTGGGATAGAGATGCAACCTCGATTGCTGGAGAATAACACTGTCTGGGGGAAAAGATGAATCCATCCATATTCGTAAACCTTGCCCCAAGGGTAACAACCCTGCAAAAGACAAACAGACAAGACAACCCATACAACAAGACTACCTTGGTCATCGTCCGTGACATTGTTCAATTAATATCAAAGTTTTATCAATTATTGGACAAGGCCTACAAGTTTATGTATGCAAGTTCATCAAAAACATCGGGCGTTTTTCACAAACCAAACAGTAAAAGCATAAAAACAAAGCGCACAAACAGAGTACTGAATAGTATATGTTTATTGATAAACGGCCTGTGAATAGGAAAAGTTTTTACAACAGATGCAACTCCTAAAAAGAGGAAGCTGCGCAAAAACTACAAGTATGCACAAAAGCAAATACAAAAGTGTACATTTTAAACAAAAAGTACAACAATGTCGGCAATGTGGCGCAGACGAATACCATGAGCTAATTCCTCTATGACTCGCTTGACCCTGACGCTTTCCCGATGCTTCGTCTTCAGAAGAGATTGATTCAGATAAATGGCCCTTAGGTTCTCCCAATCCACTAAGCAATGAAGTTCTTACGCAGATCGTAGTCATTTGCTTTTCAATCCTTAACTTTTGCCTGAACCGCCCTTTCGGGTTTTCGATTCACCGGGATACCCATTTTTGCCAAAGTTGCCTTTTCAGGTTTTCGACTTTGCGGGTTTACTTCATCTTTTTTAATTTTATCCCTAATTTTTGCCCGAACCCATTCCATTTTTATGGTTCGCCGGGATGCCCCATTTTTGCCTGGACCTTTTCTTTTTGTGTCCAGCGGATCTCTTTTAAGTAAAGTATTTTTTAACTGCATCTGCGTTCACAGGGGATGCAAAGTCCTCACCGTCCATGGTGGATAATACTAAGGCTCCTGCAGAGAAAACCTTTCGTACAACAAATGGACCTTCGTAGTTGGGAGTCCACTTGCCCCTGTGATCTGACTGTGGTGGGAGAATCTTTTTCAACACAAGATCGCCCGTCTGAAAGCTTCGAGGGCGCACCTTCTTAGCATAAGCTTTCTTCATTCGGCTATGGTACAAACGACCATACGCAATTGATGCTAGCCTCTTTTCGTCCATCAAACTAAGTTGATTCAATCTATTCTTGATCCATTCTGCCTCATCAAGTTTTACATCAACCAAAACCCTTAAAGAAGGAATCTCAACCTATAGCGGTAGGACAACTTCCATACCGTACACTAGTGAGAAAGGAGTTGCCCCAGTTGATTTGCGTACCATCGTACGATAACCGTGCAAGGCGAAAGGTAACATTTCATGCCAATCTTTGTATGTAACAACCATCTTTTGCACTATCTTTTTAATGTTCTTGTTGGCCGCTTCAACAACGCCATTCATCTTCGGTCGATAGGGCGATGAGTTGTGATGTTCGATCTTGAAGCTTTGGCATAACTCCTTCATCATCTTATTGTTCAGATTTTAACCATTGTCAGTAATGATCCGCTCGGGGATTCCATATCTGCAGATGATGTCCTTCTTTATGAATCTTGCCACCACTTGCTTGGTCACATTAGCATACGATGCTGCCTCCACCCACTTGGTGAAGTAATCGATGGCTACCAGGATAAAACTGTGTTCGTTGGAAGCTGTGAGCTCAATATTTCTAATCATATTGATGCTCCACATGGAGAACGGCCAAGGGGATGACATTACATTCAATGGATACGGCGGCACATGAATCTTATCAGCATAAATTTGGAATTTATGGCATCTCTTCGCGAATTTGAAACAATCTGACTCCATTGTTAGCCAAAAATAACCAGCTCGTAGAATCTTTCTAGTCATGGCATGTCTGCCGGCATGCATGCCAAAAGTACCCTCGTGGACTTCTTCCATAAGCAAACCTACTTCTTTTTCGTCCACACACCTGAGTAGTACCAGATCATGATTCCTCCTATATAGCACACCGTTTGGGTTGAGGTAGAAGTTTCCAAACAATCTCCTACGAGTTTTCTTATCCTGAGTCGATTCCCCTGGTGAATACTCTTGGTTCTTAAGGAAATTCTGGATGTCATGAAACCACGATTTACCATCGGAAGCTCCTTCAATAGCAAATATGAAAGCGGGCCTGTCGAGGCATGAGATAACAATCCTTGGAGCTTCATTCCAAAAATTGACCTTGTACATCGAAGACAGTGTAGCCAAAGCGTCTGACATTTGATTCTCCGCTCTTGGCACATGGTGGAAGTCTATACGGTCGAAAATGGTAACAGTCTTCTTGCATAATCCTTGTAAGGGATCAGATTAGGCTGTTGAGTTTCCAATTCTCCTTCGATCTGATTAATAACTAGCGTTGAATCGCCATACACATCAAGATTCTTGATCCTCAGTTCAATAGCTTCTTCCAAACCCATGATACATGCTTCATTCTCGGCCTCATTGTTAGTACAAGGGAAAATTAATCTGGCAGTGAAAGGGATATGCGTTCCATGAGGAGTTGTAATAATTGCCCCAATTCCGCTACCATACGAATTAACTGCACCATCGAATATCATCTGCCATTGAGATCCCCTCTCTGGTCCTTCAGTGGGTAATGGCTCATCACAATCTTTTGCTTTCAAGTACATAATGTCCTCATCCGGAAATTAAAATCTCATCGGTTGGTAATCATCAATTGGATGTTCCGCAAGATATTCTGACAGAACACTCCCTTTAATGGCTTTCTGGGAAACGTACTGGGTGTCGTATTCTATCAATACCATTTTCCATCTGGAAATCCTTCCAGAAAGTGCCTGCTTTTCAAAGATATATTTAATCGGATCCATCTTCGAAATTAGCATGGTTGTATGATTGAGCATGTACTGTCTTAAACGTTTGGCCACCCAAGCGAGTGCGCAACACGTTTTTTCAAGCATTGAGTAACGGGACTCACAATCTGTGAACTTCTTACTCACGTAATAAATCGCATGCTCTTTCCTCCCTGTCTCGTCGTGTTGACCGAGAACACAACCTATACTATTCTCAAGAACCGTCAAATACATGATTAACGGTCTTCCAGCCACTGGGGGTATCAGTATCGGAGGCTCCTGCAAATACTGTTTTATTTTGTCGAATGCTCTTTGACAATTTTCGTTCCATACCACCGCCTGATCTTTCTTTAACAGCTTAAACATTGGTTCACACGTGGCCGTTAGATGAGATATGAGCCGAGCGATGTAGTTCAACCTCCCTAAGAAACCACAGACCTCTTTTTCAGTCTTCGGTGCTGGCATTTCTTGAATAGCTCTTATTTTCGCAAGATCTACCTCGATTCCTTTTCTACTGACAATAAACCCCAATTGCTTTCCGGACCGAACACTGAAAGTGCACTTATTTGGATTCAACCTCAATTTGAACTTCCTCAACCTCTCAAACAACTTTAATAAGTTGACCAGATGTTCTTCCTCCGTCTGGGACTTCACAATCATGTCATGAACATAGACCTCAATCTCATGATGAATCATATCATGAAACAAAGTCACCATTGCCCGCTGATAAGTTGCCCCTGCATTTTTCAACCCAAACGACATCACCTTATAGCAAAATGTTCCCCACGGTGTAATGAATGTTGTCTTCTCCATGTCCTCTGGTGCCATTTTTATCTGATTATAACCGGAGAAGCCATCCATGAAGGAAAACACCGAGAATTGAGCCGTATTGTCAACCAATACGTCAATGTGAGGGAGCGGGAAATCATCTTTTGGGCTCACCCTATTCAAGTCTCTATAATCAATGCACAATCGTACCTTACCATCCTTCTTAGGTACGGGTACAATGTTGGTGACCCATGGAGGGTAAGTTGTTACGGCTAAAAATTCAGCGTTCAACTGCTTTTGAACTTCTTCTTTGATTTTTACTGCCATGTCTGGTCTCGTCCTCCTAAGCTTCTGCTTGACGGGTGGACATTCTTCCCGAAGTGGCAATCGATGAACCACAATGTCAGTATCAAGCCCGGGCATATCTTCGTAAGACCAAGCAAAGATGTCACTGTACTCTCGAAGCATCTCTATCAACCTTCGGTTGATGTCTTCTTGCAATGCAGCCCCTATCCTGACATTTCTAACAACCTCTTAAGAACCCAAGTTGAAGATCTCAATCTCTTCTTCATGAGGAAGAATGACCTTTTCTTCTTGTCTTAAGAGTCTAGCCAATTCCTCAGGCAAGTCCTCATCCTCATCATCTCTTCTTCAGCTTGGAATACCGGGTTATCAAAGTCAAAGCGAGTCATAGAAGATTCTTGGTCGGTGTCATCTGCAATGATATGAGACCTACAATGAAAATGGTTAAGTGCTTCAAATGATATGCAAACAAACACATTGCCATTTTATTGTTAAAGATAAAACAAGAAAAACAGAGATCTCAAAATTTGAATGGAAAAACGCCCTTTGATTAATAGATGAAACAGTATTCAAACATAAACAAGACAAACTCTGAAATAACAAACCACTATGCTCCGGGTAGAACATAGGGTCGTACAATAATTGAAAAACAAAGCATTACCGTTCATTAGTCACTTGGAAAAATTCCTTGATGGACCAGTTACATAGACGTTGTCTTGGAAGGCATGGCTTGATCCAGGCATCCATGTCATAGTCACTGTCTCCAGCTTTGTCCTCAGAAATGGCATTGAGCTGCTCGAAGAAGACACCTTCGCTGGTAAACCTGATCGGCCCCTTGAACTTCGGTGTACTCTATGAAGACGATGGGTGGTACCCCATACCGAATTTGTCTTGCTTTTGAGGGATATCAATCACCTGCCACCACCCTTGGGCTGAGCCAGCTTGTACCACAACCTGCGCTTCCTCGAAAGAAGACATAGCCACCTCAGGCTCTTTTCTTACCACTGGCGCCTTATCCTTCAACTGAACAGTTTCAAACGCCTGACACAGGATCTCATGAATTTCCCAATCTACCTCAACATACTTGAAAGAAGGCAGGTGACTAACCATGATGTCCTCTTCTCCACATACTGTCACGACACTGCCACCGACCATATATTTCAATTTCTGATGCAGAGTCGATGTGACAGCCCCAGCTGAGTGGATCCATGGCCTGCCTAACAAACAACTATAAGCGGGCTGAATGTCCATGATATAAAATACAGTGTCGAAAACTTATGGGCCCAATTGGATAGGCAAAGTTAGCTCAATGAAGACAAACCTTCGAGTACCATCAAAAGCATGTACAACTAAATCACTCGGTGTACAGGTAATGCCCCTAGTATCCAGCTTCATGAGTGCCTTCTTCGGCAGCACATTCAAAGATGAACCTGTGTCAACAAGGACATGAGACATAACCACTCCTCTACATTCAACAGAAATGTACAACGCACAATTGTGGTTTCTGCCCCTTGGTGTTAAGTCTAGATCTGTGAATCAAAGGCCATTTCCCGCGCTTACATGCCCAACAACCCCTTCAAGCTGATTTACTGATATTTCCTGAGGTACAAAAGCGGTACTTAACACTTGTTGCACCCCAAATTTTGACCCCTTAGATTCTCATTATCATTTTATGAGCATTCTCATGAATTATCTAACCTTAACCCAGTGTTAGTTTGTCTTTGTCAAATTACAGATGAATCAGGGTTTTGTATAGTCAAATCGAAGCTTCAGGGTTTGTGATCAATCCAAGTTTTAGGCTAATTCAATCATGAAACAATATCAAGGGTATTATATGATATCAATTGAGTACCCAAATTGAGGTTGTTACCCCAGAATCAAGAACAGTGTATTTCAGGGCACCCGATTAGGGTTTTTGACTAGTAAAAGTCAACTGTAGTTTGACTTTGATGTTGGAAGGTTTTTTAATGGTGAGATTATGATCCATGAAGTTCATATAGCTTAATAAAGTTCATTCAAAAAGTTTCAAAGTCTCAGGAGGTCTAGAGTGTCAACAGACGACTCGGTAGTCGCCGATCGATCGTACGGTTGACCAAAAAGTCAACTCTTCAAACTTAAGGAATTGGACTTCAAAGTGTGAATAAAATTTTTTCCTTATATCATATTGCACTTTCCTATCAAATTTCATGACCATCGGATCAAGGATGAAGGAGTAATCGAAAAATCGGGAAATTAGGGTTTTGAAAGGGGCTGAACCATAACTCCTTAACCACACATCCAATTGAGTTGGTTCAAAGCTCATTTGAAAGCTCTTGACAAATCCTACAAAAGTCCCTAAGTGGTCCATGATCATAAAATGCATAGATTTGGAGTTATGATCAAATTCATTTTGAGAAAGGAAAAAGACTTAGAGAAATTTCACTTTTAAGTTCATTTTTTAGCAACTTTGAGAGACTTTTTTGGCCAAGTTCCTTTGGGAATTTGACACTCATTAAAACATGAATGTTTTAGATCTATTTGAGGGATTTCTAAAAAGTACTAGCACATCACAAAAGGATTTATGAGCTGAAAGTTATGGGTATGGAAAGTTGGTGTTTTCACACTTTAGTCCCACATTGTCAAAATTTCAAGAATCCATTCTTTCATCAATCTGACCAAACTCAGCCTTTGGATGTTGTTTCTTCTGATATGTAGAGGGTTTGAAGCATAGAAATGAGAAGAAAATGCAGAGGAGATGGAATTAGCCAAACTTGCAAGTGGGCTTGCAAGTGGCTTTACAACTTGCATTTGAAATCATAAGGCAAGCATGAGGTGGAAAAGTGAATCTGAACTAGCCATAAGCCTACACCCTCTAGCCTGCATTTAGCCCTTTCAAAATCATCATTTTTGTTGACTATTGGGCTTACCTATCAGCCAAGGAAACCCCTTTGTGGAGGTTTGATCCAAAAGTGTAAAACATTTCTTCCATGTGAAAAAATCTCCAAATCTGCCCCCTATTTTCATTTGCCTATAAAAGGGAGCCCTCATCACTTCATTTTAAAGACAAGATTGATTCTAAAAACCAGATAAAAACAAAGCCCTCACTCTTTCACACCTTACTCCAAAATCACCAAAATCACAAAATTGCCAAAAGCTTCAAAAATCTGTCTTGGTGCATTTGCTGCCAAATTCATTTCTCCCTATTCAAACACCCCAAAAATCATCCACACAATCTCTAAATATGATATAGGAGGTATCCAAGACCTTAAACCATTCAAAAACCTCACTGCCGCTTCCGCGAAAATAAGGTGCCGGCAGAACAGAAGAGTCGCCACCTTTCGTTATTTATCCCTCGGAACGAGAAAGGAAACGATCGGAAAAACCTGACGAAATGGGTATAAGACAAGGTCATCGCAACTGTTGTCTGGGTTCGGGAGTCGGTTACGCAAGGGGAAGGTATTAGCACCCCTCATGTCCATCGTACTCGATGGGATCCACGCTTGTTGTGTTTACTGGACGAGTTGGTTTTATCTATCTACCTATCAAGGCTGGTTTAAAAAGAAAAGAAAAATGACTCGGCAAAGCATCGCACTTTATGCCTACGTATTCTCATCAGAGAATGAGAAATCAGAGTCAACGTAGTTCGACCTACTACGGGTGATGGGGGAAGGTGGCTCGCCAATACGTCAGTATTGTGCCTACATACTCTTAACAGGTATGAGAGATTAGAGCTTACGTAGTTCGGGCTAATACGGATTACGGGAACTCAGATTCATCTGTTTTATCGAGTAGGGTTAAACAGCAATTCCAGCAGTTAGGGACAAAGCCTGTTTGCGTTGGCGCTGAAGTTTAACGACACTCTTTTCTTCAGAAAAGCTTCTTTTGAATTATGGGCCCACGGGGCAAAAAGGTTTGAAGTTTGTTTTCTGTCTTTTACGGAAGAACTGTTTTTTATTGTTGTTTGCAATTTCAATCGCACTAAAGACTATGACCTGAGAGTGAATGCATCGCATGTCACCCAAAGGGTGCCATACTAAACATCCAGACTGTTGAAAAGACGCTCTCCAACAATCCTTTCTCAGATAGCTTAAGGCTCGTAACGTACGAAAGAAATCATTCATGATTACTGTATCTTAAGCTGTTTTGAGATGAGAAGAGACTAGGCTCAACTAAGGGGAGACTATCAAGTCCTACTGTTGTCATGCCAAGGATTCATCCTATGGTTGAAGTTTGAAACAAGGAACTCCTAGAAGTTATCATGCATAGGTTTCAACCTAAAGTTCTATCATCACTTCCTTATCAAAGGAAATGAGAGTCCTAAGGGATCATGTCAATGATAATACAGAAACAGATAAGGCATCAGCTTAAACAGTAAACAGTAAACAGCTGTAAAATGCATGCAATGCAAGTGAGGGAGGAAATGTGTGTGGGGTGTCAGCCTCCACAAGCTCATCTCAACCTCAAGCCAGAATGAATAACAGTAATCATACAGGAAGAAATAACATGCTATCAAGCAAAACAAACCACATGGGCAAGAGAGCTGGGCTCTACCGAATACCCGCAAGCAAAGCCATACAGTAAAAATACAAGCAGAGGGAGCAACTCAACCTCTAGTGCAATCATGCTCCTAGATTAAAGTCAGTCTAGATATGAACTTATTCTAATGCATCAAGCAAGTCAAACAAGGCACATCAGCACAGAAAAGAAAACAGACAAGAAAGAAAGCAGATCAACCCCTCTTTCAAATCCAAGCTTCAGCTCTTCTGACAGCAATCCAGTCTTCAGACCTCAATCCTTTAAGCCTCATCTCTCATGACAAGTATCAACTTGCTTTTCCAGGTTTCAACCCATCAAACATAAGTATCAACTTATTCTCTTTTCTTCAAGCCTCAGCTCTTCAGTCACTTCCACCCTCAGGCTTCACTCCTAACTACAAGTGTCAACTTGATTCCTTCAGGCTCTCAATGCATCAATGTAAGTGTCAACTCATCTTTCAATCCTCAAGCTTCAGCTCTACACTCAATCTCAATTGACTCCTCCTCATAAGTATCAACATAGTCTTCAAGCTTCAGCTCTCCTTGCTTCACCAGTATCAACTTGGTCTTCTCCTCCTACAAGCTTCAGCTTCTCAAAATGGTCTTCAATCACATGGGAGTATCAACTTCATCCTTCAATCCTTTAAGCCTCAGCTCTTCACTCAATCTCCATTGAATCTTCAAGCATTAACTTGTTCTTCTTGCTCTTCAAGCTTCAGCTGCAATGGCAATGCTCAAGGAATCCTCCTCTTCCACACTCTTCAGTGAAGTCCTCATCTTCAAACTCAAGTCTAGCATCTTTCAAGATACTCAAACCAGAAGACAATTGATTTAACAGTATGAGTGGAAATGATAAACAGCTTATTGACAATCAAAGGAAGCCTGTAAGGGTTCGTCATTATGAGAGACTAGTTCCCTCAAAGTTCTACTTCCCAGATAAAGCCACTCATCCCTCCAAAGGAGGGATGTGATTATATTAGAAGGACTTTTAGTCATTGGGAGGAATGGAAGCACAAGATGCTTTCCATGTTTGTGAAAGAAATCATTCTAACTATAAGGCTCTCCCTATGACCCCTATCTCCTAAATCTTCATCAGACACCTTCAGGCACAAGCAAATCCAAGCTTCAAGCAACTTCAAGCATCCTCATCTTGTCTTCAACTTGTCTTCAATCTCAACCAAAGGCAAACAAAACAAAAACCCTAGTCTAAGGGAACTAAAGAAGTTAGTCTAGTTGAGTTAGTGCCCTAGAATCATCTAAAACTAGCACCTAAACTAAAATCAATCAAAAATAGGAAACTATCCTATAAATTTCTACAAAAATTCCTAAGGGATACTAATTCAATTAAGAATTCCCCATACAAAAACCAGGGACTAAATCATCTATTAAGCCCTAAAATTAAATCCTAAATCCTAAGGTATCAACCTTAAACCCTAAAAATGGAGCTTCTAAATGTTTCAACCTAAACTACCACCTAGGTTCACCATAAAAATGTGAGAAAAATGCTATGGGAGCATACATGTCTAAAATAATCACACACAAGAAATTAGGATCAAAGTCATCACCACATGATCAAACAAAATTCATCAAAATTAAGCATCAAACATAACCATTTTAATATCAATTAAAATATAAAATTCCCATAAAATCAGAAAATACATAAAATGAAAATATTTTTTATCTAAAAAATACTAGACTCAAACATGAGTATAATGCAAAAAGAATGGGATTAATTGGATTAATTTTCAATTTTATATGATTTTTCTAAGAACCATGAATAAAATGAAAATAATAATGAAAATCAAACAAAAATGGACAAGCACACGGTGTAGATAGCAATGATACACAGTTCAAATAATGGATTGGGCCTTCAGGGGGGTGGGGAGAAAAATCTTTCCACTAAGCCCAGAACTACTGATTAAATGAAACGGTGCATTTCATAATCAGAATTCCTTCACAAGTTGAAATCAAAACGTGGCCGTTGGATCACTCACTCAGTCAAAGTCCAACTCCCATCCAATGGCTCTAGGGTCGTCTTCTCCAATTCAAACCTCTGAAACTCGCGCGCGTCTCCGGCCACCACCGGTGGAGCTCCGGTCATCACCCTCAACCCTAACTCTCTCCACAGGCCTCCATTCCAAGAGGTCTCTACACGAAACTTGTCCCAAATTTCACAAGGAATCTTCCTATGCCATTAGTTCTTTCTGAAACCTCAAGATTCACCATATCCAAATCTCAACCGAAAATGGTAACACCCTAGATTGGTCACTAATTCTCAAATTAATGGTCTGAAATCCATCCTACACCGTTCTACAATGCATCTAACGCCTTAATTCATGCTGGAGGAAGAAAGTTACTAACCTGAAAATTCTTGATGAACAGATGCACTAAACCTTCAATTCAAGCTCTCCAATCTTCCAGACACGATCAATGGAAACTTTACTTGCTTCTGTATACAAAAGAACCGGTTGAAAGCTACTAAATCTTGAAACCCGATGGTGAGTTGCAGGTGGAAAAATTCACTTGCTCATACACGATTCAGCCACGAATTCTCTTGGATTATGATCTGGATTCAATCCCTAGCATCCATGGATGAAGTTTCAATCAAGAAAATGGATGGAAAGTGAAGAATTTGGTGAAACCGAATCCAATTGCAAGCCAAGAAATCTCAATCTCAATCTATGCTCTCTCCTTCAATCATCACCAACCTTTGCATTGGATCATCTCTACTCAATATATAGATGATGTATGAGTGATCTAGAACCCTCTAGATCCTTCTAATGAGAGTTTCAATCTCTCATGTCATGAGATTTTCAATCACATATCATGATATGCACCATTCTGTTTGCAGCTTGGAATCAATCCCATTCTCTTCCAATTTCTCCCCTAGTGACATTTTGAAAGAGTTTAGCTTGCAAAGGCTCTTGGTTATGCCTTGATTCTATGTTTTGCACATGTTACTTAATATGCAAGCAAGTACTTTCCAAAGCAAGTCCACAAATTAGGCCTCAACTCAAAAATGTGGCTAAACCAATGTTCTTAAAATATTTTCTAGAGTCAAAATGATATATTACATGCCATGGTTTGGATGTGTAGGTTGAAAATATCAATTTCCAACTTTGATTCATTTAACTTATACCCTTATTTTAGGTCATTTTTGCAACTTTGAGATACAAGCATTTCCAACATCTCATGACCTCCTTAGTAGCCTTAAAACATCATTTTGAACAAGTTTGATGTTAAACATTTTTCCATTTGAAGCATGGAAATAGGAGTTATGGCCTTATGCTTGAAATGACCTGTAATCTCCAAATGACCAAAATGCCCTTGACTTGTCAAAGCCATAACTTGAGCTCTACAAATCCTATCAAGGACTTCTAGTACTATATAGAAAGCTAAGAGGATAAGGAACAAAATTCATGTTGACAAAAAGTCTATAGGAATCATCCTTCTTGGGCAAACGTTTGATGCAAGTTGGGTAACTTTCAAGCCCCCAAATTCACATACCTCAGATGACCTGTAACTTGTCAAAGTCATAACTTAAGTTCTACAAATCCTATCAAGGACTTCTAGTACTCAAATTAAAGCTAAGCTCATGCTCTACAACATTCATGTTGGGGGTAGGATGAGATGACAATCACATCTTGAGCTAAACTGCCTTGAAGATAGGGGTCAAACTAGGGGATTTTACATTGCCAAGCCTTAGAAACCCTAGCTTGAAACGTCTCAAACTCTTCAATCATGATGAGTTTACCTTGGAATCATCCTTATAGCATCTCAATGAATCACTCCATGATCACATGGCTCTTGGATTAGGTCTCAACCTTGTCCAAATCATTAGTTGACTTAGGGTTGACCCAGTCAAACCCTAGCTGCACCACTCATGGCTGAGGCTTCTTAATCTTGCACAATGACCTATCTAGGCTTCATGATGGCTTTCAAGACATCTCATAAGCTCTCTCAAGGCTTCAAGTCCAAATTCCTGGCTTCAAAATCATCTGAGGTCTTCCCATAACTCTCAAGTTAGGAGGCACACACCCTTGGTTTCAACCACTCCCTCTGGGGATCTTTTAACTTCTCTGACAAGGATATCAACCCTTGGACACTTGAATAGGCTTCTTAGCTAGCTTCAAACTCTTGTACAGATCTTGATTGGTACTCATACCTCTTGATCTCCTGCATACATGTCAATGAAATGCACATGATAATGCTAATGTGAATGCAATGAAACATAAGCTAGGTAAAGAAATGTTGGGCAAATTTTGGGGTGCAACAGCTGCCCCTATTCAAACGGCTTGAACCTGACTGGGTGAGAAGCGAATGGCTCTCAACCAATCAAGGTGCAAGACGGTTGAATACCGACAAACCCGGAAATTTGCCAACTGCACAAGTACACGGTACTCTGATGGGAACAAATCTTCGAAAACTGATATACTAGCTGCACGGCAACTAGCTGGGGAATTGGTCACACGGTAACTAGTGATTTATGGTCGATCATGCCGTCAGGCATCAAGATTCCTTGGGACTCATCAGGTCAACAATCAAGTTAATCATGCTGTCGGGCATTCAAAGAAACTTATCGGTCATCCGCCAGACTTCATCAGTAAGTCGGGAATGGCATTCTCAGTCAATCATGAACCGCTTGGGGATATCCAACTTCTACCATCAGGCACTCCGCATCAGCTGAGAGAACTGCTTCGTCAATATGGTTGGACTTCAATCATCAAGTCTTCAGGGGAAATTTCAACTTAACTATTCAGAAACCTGCTGGGGATACCGCATCTCTGCTGGGGATTCTGGAGAACTAACAAGTAACTCTGCTTCGGGGATCCGGAAATCATTCCGGGTAGGTCAACTCTGCTGAGGACTGCAAGAATCATCTTGAACAAATAACTCCGGGGGGACTTCAAGAATCATCCTGGACCCATAACTATGGTGGAGATTTCGGGAATCCTCCTGAGCAAACACTCTACCGGGGATTTCAAGCATCAGCTTGAGCAACCCTCTCTGGCGACTTCAATGGGGATTTTAAGAATCATCTTAAACGAACGCCTTCACTGGAGAATCCAAGAATCATCTTGGGCAAACGACTTTGCTGGGGAATTCAAGAATCATCTTGAGCAAGCGACTCTGCGGAGGAACACCTGCAAAACAAGAACGGTAACGACCTAGCTCATGTTTAGTATGCATATGACGCAATGCTCCACACGGTGGAAATGCTACGCGTTTATGATAAATGCTATGCAATCATGCAAAATGCTACTATCCCGTCAGCAAAATAAATGCTGAAGGGAGAATCCTCCTGCCAAGGAGAAAGAACCACTCTGGTGGGGGAAGGAATCATCCTGCCACGGAGAAAAGGTCACGCCAATCTCAATTGGACTCCGCCCAGGGAAGCAAATTTCAGTCGGCTGCTGCAGGGGAATAAAGCTCTACGAGAACCCAGACCTGCTAAGGAAAGCAATGTCAATCGCGGAAATAAACTGCACGGCCTTCACGGCTAACCTTCCTGGAGATAACGACTCCGGTGGGGAAATACGGCATCAGCTATTCAACACTCTACCGGGGAAAACCAATCATGGCCCGAACGCTCTCCAAGGACTCGGCTTTCTTGGGGAACTGCCAACTCGGCTGGAGAAGAAGGAATCACCCTGCTTATTGGGGAGAGCACGACTCTGCGGGGAATTTCAATTCTGCCGGAGACTTCAGTCTGGAACTACCAATTGCTGCACACTTCAGACTCAGCTGGGGATATGACGTTCCTTCAGGATACATCTGATTGGGGAGAGAATCTTCTCTTCTTGGGGAGACATATCAATGCTTACGATCTCATGCTCAGACTCTGTGGGGAGAGGCTGCTGAACTTTGCCTGAGAAGAAGGAATCATCCTGCTTGGGGATGCACACGGCGCACTGTCTGGTATATGCTACACCTGCAACAACACAAACAAACAGACAAGATACCCTTCTCAAAGGGACCTATCAAGGTTATCATCTTGTGACAACGTTTGAGTAATTCATTGTTTCAACAATCAGTGGCCTAGGCCAGTAAGTTTATGTATGCGTATTTTATCAAAAACATCGGCGTTCTTTTTCGCAAACAAAACAGGTAAATGCTAAACAGACAAACAGAATTGCTGAATAATATACATTTTATTGATAACGAACCCCTGAATGGGTAAAAATGTTTTACAACAGATGCAAGCTCCTGGAATGAGAAAGCCGCGCAAAAAAGTAAACATAAATATACATCAGTATATACACATGTCGGCAACGAGGCGTAGAAGAACACCATGAGTTGATCCCTCTATGACCCACTCGACTTCGATATTTCTCCGACGCTTCAGCTTCAGAAGAGATTGATTCAGATAAACGGCCCTCAGGTCTTCCAAACCACTAAACAATGAAAGTCCACACGCGGAACGCAGTCATTTGCTTTTTCAAGTCCCTAACTTTTGCCTGAATCGCCCTTCCGGGTTTTCGATTCACCGGGATACCCTTTTTTGCCAAAGTCGCCCATCCGGGTTTTCGACTTTGCGGGTGTACATTTTTTCGATTTATATCCCTAATTTTTTCCCGAACCTTTTCCTTTTTATGGTTCGCCGGGATGCCCCATTTTTGCCTGAATATTCTTTTTCTTGCAAGCGGGTCATTCTTTAAGCAAAGTATTTTTTAACTGCGTCCGCGTTCACCGGGGATGCAAAATCTTCACCATCCATCGTAGATAACAACAAAGCTCCTCCCGAGAAGACCTTGCTGACGACGTACGGACCTTCGTAATTGGGAGTCCACTTGCCCCGGTGATCGGAGTGTGGAGGAAGAATCTTCTTCAGGACGAGATCACCCATCTGAAAGCTTCTAGGACGCACCTTCTTATCATAAGCTTTCTTCATTCGGCTTTGGTATAAACGACCATGTGCAATCGATGCTAACCTCTCCTTGTCCATCAGGCTGAGTTGGTTTAGTCGGTTCTTAATCCATTCTGCCTCGTCGAGTTTCACGTCAACCAAAACTCGCAAAGTAGGGATCTCCACTTCTAACGGTAGGACAACTACCATACTGTACACTAAGGAGAAAGGAGTTGCCCCAGTTGATGTACGTACCGTTGTACGATAACCGTGCAGTGCAAATGGCAGCATCTCGTGCCAATCTTTGTAGGTCACAACCATCTTCTGAACAATCTTCTTTATGTTCTTATTAGCCGCTTCAACGGCGCCATTCATCTTCGGCCGGTAAGGAGATGAGTTGTGGTGTTCAATCTTGAAACTATGGCACAGCTCCTTCATCATCTTGTTATTCAGATTCGAACCATTATCGGTGATGATTCGCTCGGGAATTCCGCAACGACAGATGATGTCCCTCTTTATGAATTTAGCCACCACCTGCTTGGTCACATTAGCTTACGAGGCTGCCTCCACCCACTTGGTGAAGTAGTCGATAGCTACTAGAATGAAGCGATGACCGTTAGATGCAGTGGGCTCGATCTTGCCTATCATGTCGATGCCCCACATGGAGAACGGCCACGGGGAGGACATGACATTTAACGGGCACGGCGGCACATGAACTTTATAAGCATAAATCTGGCATTTATGACATCTCTTCGCGAATTTGAAGCAATCTGACTCCATCATCAGCCAGTAGTATCCTGTTCTCAGGATCTTTCTCGTCATAGCATACCCGCCGGCGTGCGTACCAAATGTGCCTTCATGGACTTCTTCCATGAGCATACTCGCCTCTTTCTCACCTACACATCTGAGTAGTATGAGATCGTGGTTTCTTTTATACAAAACTCCATCAGGATTGAGATAAAAATTTCCAGATAGCCTCCTCAGAGTCCTCTTATCCTGGGTTGACGCTCCCGCAGGATACTCCTTAGTCATAAGGAAAGTCTGGATGTCATGGAACCATGGCTTGCCGTCGGAGGCTTCCTCGATTGCAAAGACGAATGCAGGTCTATCAAGACGAGAAAGGACAATTCTTGGAGCTTCATTCCAAAAATTGACTTTATACATCGAAGCCAACGTGGCTAAGGCATCAGCCATCTGATTTTCAGCCCTGGGCACATGATGGAGTTCCACTCGATCAAAGAACGGAAGCAGCCTTCTGGCATAGTTCATGTACGGCACCAAATTCGATTGACGAGTCTCCCACTCCCCTTTAATCTGGTTGATCACAAGCGCCGAGTCACCATATACGTTTAGGTTCTTGATTCTCAAATCAATAGCTTCTTCTAAACCCATAATGCATGCTTCGTATTCCGCTTCATTATTGGTGACCGGAAACGTCAGTCTCGCGGTAAACGGGATGTGGGATCCGTGCGGAGTCGTGATGATTGCCCCAATGCCACTTCCGTAAGAGTTAATCGCCCCGTCAAATATCAATTTCCACTGGGATTTCCTATCTGGACCCTCGTCGGGCAACGGTTCATCGCAATCTTTCGCTTTGAGAAACATGATATCCTCATTAGGGAATTCAAATTTCATCGGCTGGTAATCCTCGATCGGCTGTTCCGCAAGGTAATCAGACAATACGCTTCCCTTGATGGCCTTCTGGGAAACATACTGAATATCATATTCCGTCAACACCATTTGCCATCTGGCAATCCTGCTCGAAAGCGCTTGCTTCTCGAAGACGTACTTGATCGGATCCATCTTCGAAATTAGCATGGTGGTGTGGTTGAGCATGTACTGTCGTAAACGTTTGGCAGCCCAGGCTAGCGCACAACACATTTTCTCCAGCATCGAGTAACGAGATTCATAGTCTGTGAAATTTTTACTCAAGTAGTAAATGGCATGCTCCTTTCTGCCCGTCTCGTCATGCTGACCGAGAACACACCCCATACTATTCTCAAGAAATGTCAAGTACATGATTAAGGGTCGTCCGACCACTGGGGGTATCAAGATCGGAGGTTCCTGCAGATACTGTTTTATCTTATCGAATGCCTTCTGGCAATCCTCGTTCCAGATAATCGCCTGATCTTTCTTTAGTAGTTTGAACATCGGTTCCCACATGGCCGTGAGCTGAGAGATAAACCTTGCAATCTAGTTTATTCTGCCCAGGAAACCACGAACTTCTTTTTCTGTTTTTGGCACTGGCATTTCTTGTATCGCGTTAATCTTCGCGGGATCAACCTCGATGCCTCTTTCACTCACGATAAACCCCAGTAATTTTCCGGACCGTACTCCGAAAGTACACTTGTTAGGATTCAGCCTCAACCTGAACTTCCTAAGCCTCTCAAAAAGCTTCAGCCAATTGACCAAATGTCCCTCCTCCGTTTGGGACTTCGCAATCATGTCATCAACATAGACTTCAATCTCATGATAAATCATATCATGAAACAAAGTAACCATAGCTCGTTGGTAAGTGGCCCCTGCGTTCTTCATACTGAAAGGCATTACCTTGTAGCAAAATGTTCCCCAGGGAGTGATAAACGTAGTTTTCTCCATGTCCTCCGGCACCATCTTGATCTGGTTGTAACCGGAGAAGCCATCCATGAACGAAAATACGGAGAACTGAGCTGTAATGTCGACCAACACATCAATATGAGGCAGCGGGAAATCATCTTTAGGGCTCGCCCTATTCAAATCCCGATAATCGACGCACATTCATACCTTACCATCCTTCTTCGGTACAGGCACTATGTTGGCGACCCACGGAGGGTATGTAGTGACCGCTAAGAAGCCAGTGTAACACCCCCTTCTATACCCCACTTATATATGCATATAAAACAATTAAGCGTATACAAATTCATCAGAGTAAAAAGGTTTTATAATAAGGTATAAAAGAAGAATGTCACAATTTCACCAACAAAACTCTTTAACATTTTGCTCCATAAAATATGTAACATTTTCATAGTCTTAGAAATCACATTTCAACATTTAATTTAAGCGGAAGGTAACATCATTTAATCAGTTCCAAAATATTAGTTCAAATGCACATAAGTCATCCAGATTAATACATCATATCAGTTGGATTACAAAACCACATCAGCTGATGCATCGCAATGTATCCCAAAAGAATGACTATACTAGTCTAACTACCCGGTGTTACATATCAGAGCAGCCGACTCAAAAGAATGAAGACTAACTTCACAAAAGGACTCCAGCATCCTAATCTGCAATGCCTCATAGAGCATTATAAAACAGCAGAAGGGTGAGAAATATAACCATAATAATCAAAGCATAAGATTATATATATATAGGTAATCAATACAAGTTCCACTCCGTATTTCTCACCACAATTCAATTTCTTAGTCATATATATTTGCCACACATATAATGACAACACGAATATTTGTAAAGCATTTCCACATCATGCATACTCTCACAATTTCACAATCTCATCATTCACACATAAGCATCTCTTCATGCATATGTCATATATTAATGTGACTCAACAACTCAATGCAACTCATGCAATGCGGTACCGACTCTCGTTATCTTTTTTTCGGTTTTTACATTAAACCGGGTCCACTCTTCTAGACCGATAACCCGTTATCTTTTTTCGGTTTTTACATTAAACCGGGTCCACTCTTCTAGACCGATAACCACAAAGGCCCATCCTCTAAGCCTTCAAACCCACTCTTCTAGGTTTGGGACAAGCCACTAGTTTCCACGAAACTAACAGACATTGCCTCTTGACTAAATGATGCATGTACAATCAACCACAACAAATGCACTTAAGACCGACATCTTAATCTCATGCATTTACATAATTCATCTCTTCAAGAATTACACAATGATTGCACATACAACATATCACAATAATCACCTATGTATTCGCAATTCAATAATATCACCACATTAACACACAATGCACACATATCCGCGATATGTTCTCATGCATTATCAACATATATATTCACAATTCAATACAACATCATATTTAGCAAGCAATGCACGCATATCCATCATTATGCTCTCATGCATTCTTCATGTATTTCAACATACAATCGCATATAAACAATATGCATCCACAACACATTTTTCATCGTATGTTTATTCTTTATCTCATGCCATCTCATACAAGGTATACACATCACAATACCAATCATACAATTATAAGTTATGCACACATATCCACCATGTTCTCATGCATACTCGTCACATGATTGTATACACACCAAGCATTCGCAAGTTCATTAGACAATACACATACATTCATCATTGTATTCACATGTATTTCTATTTATCACAATTAATACGCATCGCGCATCAACTAGGATTCACGCCCGTAGGCTACCCACAGCACACATCGTCACAATAGATCATAACTATATCATATCATAGAGGCATTCCCCTATGGGAAGCAACCAAACCATCTCCACATGAACAACACAACAAAAGAAAAATGTTGTCACATTCGCCTTCATTCGCCTGGCGAACCCTCGCAGCGAACACTCGCTAGGCTTCGCCTGGCGAGACTTCCCAGCGAGCCCAAGTCAGTAGCTACTGACTTCATTCGCCACCATTCGCCGGCACCTTCGCTGGGCGAACCTTCGCTATCCACCTTTGCTTGGCGAACTCGCCAGCGAAGTCCACTGGGACTTAATCATAATTACTCGCCAGCATTCGCTAGGCTTCGCCTGGCGAAGCTTCGCCTTCGCTCGCCTGGCGAGAGCCAGCGAACCTGCGCAGAACAGAACCCTATTCTGCCTCTCCTTCATCAATCCATCATCAACCAAACCTCAAACATCCAAATCAGTACAAATAGCATCAATACATGTTACCCGACTATTCTACGGCATTATTGCTCAGTTTCAACCGATTAAATCATCAATCTACCGATTAATCCAACATTTGCCCTAATTGGAAAGTGATGAAAACTCTACCAAAACCCCAACCCAACATACATAACATCATGCAATGATCAAATAGAAACATTTCTCACCCTTACGTCGATTAATCGGAGCTTTGATGTTGGTTCTTGATGATTTCCACTTTCCTCTTCTTCTCCTCTCTTTCTCTTCTTTCTTCTTTCTTTCCTCTTTCTTTCCAAATGTTTCTAACTTTCTTTTCTTTTCTTCCTCACTTATATATTCCTTTATTTTCCTTCCTTCCAATTTCCTTCTCAATTCTCTATTAATTCCAATTAATAAAAATTAATTTCCAACATTAAATAAAATCCCACTAAATCAATTAATTACTACAATTAATTATTTAATGAAATTTGGGCTGTTACAACTCTCCCCCACTTTAGGAATTTTCGTCCTCGAAAATGTTACCTGATTCAAACAATTCTGGATAAGACTCCTTCATCTGGCTCTCAAGCTCCCACGTAACATTTCCACCAGCCGGCCCTCCCCAAGCGACTTTCACTAAAGCAATTTCTTTACCTCGAAGCTGTTTCAATTTCCGATCCTCAATCCGCATAGGTGATGTCTCAACAGTCAGGTTATCTCTCACCTGCACATCATCTATTTGGACTACATGAAACGGATCCGCAATGTATTTCCTCAACTGAGATACATGGAATACGTCGTGAAGATTAGCAAGCGACGGTGGTAAAGCCACACGATAGGCCACTTCTCCTATCCTTTGCAAAATCTGATAAGGACCAATGAAACGCGGCGACAACTTGCGCGACTTCAGTGCCCTACCAACACCTGTCATCGGAGTGACTCGAAGAAACACATGATCTCCCTCTTGAAATTCAAGTTCCTTCCTCCTCTTGTCATAATAACTCTTCTGACGACTCTGAGTAATTCTCATCTTCTCTTGAATCATCTTGATCTTATCAGTAGTCTGTTGAACTAACTCGGGTCCAACAACAGAACTCTCTCTGGACTCGAACCAACACAATGGTGTCCTACACCGCCTACCATACACGCCTCAAATGGTGCCATACCAATACTCGAATGGAAACTGTTGTTGTAGGTAAACTCAATCAAAGGCAAGTAGCTATCCCAAGCTCCTCCTTTTTCCAATACACAAGCTCTCAAAAGATCTTCAAGCGACTGAATCGTCCTCTCCGTCTGACCATCAGTCTGAGGATGATGCGCTGAACTCAAACGCAACTTAGTACCCAAAACACTCTGCAGGCTCTCCCAAAATCTCGAAGTAAACCGCGGATCTCTATCCGAAACAATACTTAACGGAATACCATGCAGACACACAATCCTCTCAATATACAACTTAGCCAACTTCTCTAAAGGGTAATCCATACGCATAGGAATAAAGTGAGCAGATTTAGTCAACCTATCCACGATAACCCATATAGCCTCAAAATTACTCGGCGTCCTCGGCAAACCCGATAAAAAATCCATGGAGATACTATCCCATTTCCACTCAGGAATAAACAACGGCTTCATCAAACCCGATGGCTTCTGATGCTCAATCTTTGACTTCTGGCAAGTCAAACAAGAATATACAAATTCCGCGATATCCTTCTTCATACTAGGCCACCAAAATACTTTTCTCAAATCCTGATACATCTTAGTAGCACCCGGATGAATACTCAATCCGCTACGATGTCCTTCCTCAAGGATGCTCTTCTTAAGCTCAACCATGTTCGGAACACAAACTCGATCCCGACATCTCATAATACCATTCTCATCAATCCGAAAATCACCACCTTGGCCTTGGTTGATTAAAGTCAACCGATCAGCTAAGCTCAAATCCGATTTCTGTCCTTCTCGAATTTCCTCCAAAACACCACTTGTAAGCTTTAACATACCCAACTTAAATCCAAAAGAAGTTCTCTCACATACCAAACTCAAATCTCGAAATTGTTCGACCAATTCTAACTCTTTCACCATCAACGCCGACATATGCAATGATTTCCGACTCAATGCATCCGCTACTACATTCGCTTTACCCGGATGGTAGTTCAAGCCAAAATCAAAATCCTTCAAAAGTTCAAGCCATCTCCTTTGTCTCGCATTCAATTCCTTTTGATCAAAAAGATATCTCAAACTCTTGTGGTCACTAAACACTTCAAATCTTGCGCCAAATAAATAATGCCTCCAGAGTTTCAACACGAACACAACGGCGGCCAACTCTAAGTCATGCGTCGGATAATTCTTCTCATGCACTTTGAGTTGCCTCGAAGCATAAGCTACAACTTGGTTATTCTGCATCAACACACCTCCTAAACCCATCAAAGAAGCATCACAATACACAACGAATGGTTCTTCTGGATTTGGCAGAATCAAAATAGGAGCTGTCGTCAACCTTCGCTTAAGTTCTTGAAAACTCGCTTCACACTTGGCGTCCCAAACAAAGGCTTGACCTTTCCTAGTCAACTGTGTCAACGACAACGATAACTTAGCAAATCCTTCAATAAACTTCCGATAATAACCGGCTAAACCAAGAAAACTTCTTATCTCAAAAATTGACTTCGGAGTCTCCCATTGTGATACCGCTTCAACCTTCGACGGATCGACCGCAATACCACTACTAGAAATCACATGACCAAGGAAACTAACTTCCTTCAACCAAAATTCACACTTAGAAAGCTTCGCGAACAACTGCTTCTCTCTCAGCACAGATAACACAATCTTCAGATGCTCGGCATGCTCTCCTTCGCTCTTCGAATAAACCAAGATGTCGTCAATAAACACCACCACAAACTTATCCAAATAAAGATGGAAAATCCTATTCATGTACTCCATAAATACACCTGGTGCATTAGTCACACCAAATGGCATCACGGAATACTCATAGTGTCCATACCTCGTCCGAAAGGCCGTCTTCTGAATATCCTCAGCTTTCACACGGATCTGATGATACCCAGATCTCAAATCAATCTTGCTGAACACGCTTGCACCAACCAACTGATCCATCAGATCATCAATCCTTGGAAGTGGATACTTATTCTTAATAGTCACCTTGTTCAATTGTCTGTAATCCACACAGAGCCTCATAGAACCCTCTTTCTTCTTAACCAACAACACCGGTGCACCCCACGGTGACACGCTCGGACGAATAAACCTCTTTTCAAGCAAATCCTCAAGTTGAATCTTCAACTCTTTTAACTCCGAGGCCGACATACGATATGGAGCCATCGATATCGGACTAGTTCCAGGAATCAAATCTATCGAAAACTCCACTTCTCGCTCCGGCGGTAAATCCTTTATCTCTTCAGGGAATACTTCCGGAAAATCTCTAACAATGGGCACAACATCAATCTCTTCACTTTCACTAGTCCTCATAGTTGCCATAAACATAAATACCTTAGCCCCATCTTGTACCGATTCCTTCACTTGTTTCCTCGTCATAAACAATTCCCTTTCAACATCCGAGTCGGGAAAAATAACCGTTTTGTCAAAACAGTTAATATACACACGATTGAATTTTAACCAATTCATTCCAAGAATGACATCCAGTTGATCTAAATGAAGACACACCAAATCAATCCCAAAATCTCTACCGAAAATACTCAACGGGCAATTCAAGCAAACATATGGTGTAGTTACCGAACCCATAGCAGGGGTATCAATAACCATACCGCCACCAATCACAGACAACTCAAGATTCAACCTTCTAACACAATCCAAAGAAATAAAAGAATGCGTAGCTCCGGTATCAATTATAGCGATCAAAGGTGTACCATTAATGAAGCACGTACCTCGGATCAATCGATCGTCGCTAGCAGTCTCAGATCCAGATAGAGCGAACACTTTCCCACACCCTTGATTCTTCTTCGGCTTATCGCACTTGGTACTGATGTGCCCTCGCTCCCCACAGTTATAGCAAGTAACACTCGCACCGCTTCTACACTCTAGAGCCTTGTGGCCTGGCTTGCCACACTTAAAACACTTCTGTTCAACACTTTTGCACTCCGGAGCACGATGCCCCGCTTCACCACAATTGTAACACCTAACCGGGGTAGAAACTCCCCCACTTGGCCTCTTGCCAAAACCAACCTTTTGTTTCCCCTTATCAGCAGGAGTTACGTAAGGTTTTCCTCTGAATTGTCCCTTTTCTTTCTTGTCACTTAGACTCTTGTAGTGGCTGGACCTAGCCCTACTGTCTTCGTCATAAATTCTGCTCTTTTTAACCAACTCAGAAAACCGCCTGATTTCCTGATATCCAATAGCTTGTCTAATCTCGGGTCTCAAACCGTTCACAAACTTGAGGCACTTAGACCTCTCATCATTACCAGTATTATAGTGAGGACAAAATTTGATCAACTCCTCAAATTTCGCCGCATACTCAGCAACCGTCGAATTACCTTGCCTCAGCTCAAGAAATTCGATCTCTTTCTTCCCTCGCACATCCTCTGGAAAATACTTCTCCAGAAAGGTTTCTCTAAACAAATCCCACGTAATCACAATATCATCTTCCTCAAATCTTTGGCGAGTATTACCCCACCAATCTTCAGCTTCTTCTTCGAGCATATGAGTCCCAAATTGCACCTTCTGTGCATCCGAGCAATTCATAACTCGAAAAATCTTTTCCACAGCTTTCAACCAAATTTGTGCCTTGTCCGGTTCATGAGTTCCCTTGAAGACCGGAGGGTTATTCTTTTGGAATTTCCCCCAAAGCACGGAATCCATCATCAGCATGATCCCTCACATTCACATTGGCCGGAGGATTCTGCCCAATTGCCCCCGCCAATCTCGTCAATGCCTCCGCAATCGCTTCGTCGTTCCTCCCTGCAACCATCTTACTAATTCCAACAACAGAACTACGTAAGAACAACCAATATTGATAATGCATCACACGCATCTCAATAACACACAGGGAAAAACACTCTAACAACTTGGCCGGACGGACCGACCTGCTCTGATACCACTACTGTAACACCCCCTTCTATACCCCACTTATATATGCATATAAAACAATTAAGCATATACAAATTCATCAGAGTAAAAAGGTTTTATAATAAGGTATAAAAGAAGAATGTCACAATTTCACCAACAAAACTCTTTAACATTTTGCTCCATAAAATATGTAACATTTTCGTAGTCTTAGAAATCATATTTCAACATTTAATTTAAGCGGAAGGTAACATCATTTAATCAGTTCCAAAATATTAATTCAAATGCACATAAGTCATCCAGATTAATACATCATATCAGTTGGATTACAAAACCACATAAGCTGATGCATCGCAATGTATCACAAAAGAATGACTATACTAGTCTAACTACCCGGTGTTACATATCAGAGCAGCCGACTCAAAAGAATGAAGACTAACTTCACAAAAGGACTCCAGCATCCTAATCTGCAATGCCTCATAGAGCATTATAAAACAGCATAAGGGTGAGAAATATAACCATAATAATCAAAGCATAAGATTATATATATAGGTAATCAATACAAGTTCCACTCCGTATTTCTCACCACAATTCAATTTCTTAGTCATATATATTTGCCACACATATAATGACAACACGAATATTTGTAAAGCATTTCCACATCATGCATACTCTCACAATTTCACAATCTCATCATTCACACATAAGCATCTCTTCATGCATATGTCATATATTAATGTGACTCAACAACTCAATGCAACTCATGCAATGCGGTACCGACTCTCGTTATCTTTTTTTCGGTTTTTACATTAAACCGGGTCCACTCTTCTAGACCGATAACCACAAAGGCCCGTCCTCTAAGCCTTCAAACCCACTCTTCTAGGTTTGGGACAAGCCACTAGTTTCCACGAAACTAACAGACATTTCCTCTTGACTAAATGATGCATGTACAATCAACCACAACAAATGCACTTAAGACCGACATCTTAATCTCATGCATTTACATAATTCATATCTTCAAGAATTACACAATGATTGCACATACAACATATCACAATAATCACCAATGTATTCGCAATTCAATAATATCACCACATTAACACACAATGCACACATATCTGCGATATGTTCTCATGCATTATCCACATATATATTCACAATTCAATACAACATCATATTTAGCAAGCAATGCACGCATATCCATCATTATGCTCTCATGCATTCTTCATGTATTTCAACATACAATCGCATATAAACAATATGCATCCACAACACATTTTTCATAGTATGTTTATTCTTTATCTCATGCCATCTCATACAAGGTATACACATCACAATACCAATCATACAATTATAAGTTATGCACACATATCCACCATGTTCTCATGCATACTCATCACATAATTGTATACACATCAAGCATTCGCAAGTTCATTAGACAATACACATACATTCATCATTGTATTCACATGTATTTCTATTTATCACAATTAATACGCATCGCGCATCAACTAGGATTCACGCCCGTAGGCTACCCACAGCATACATCGTCACAATATATCATAACTATATCATATCATAGAGGCATTCCCCTATGAGAAGCAACCAAACCATCTCCACATGAACAACACAGCAAAAGAAAAATGCTGTCACATTCGCCTTCATTCGCCTGGCGAACCCTCGCAGCGAACACTCGCTAGGCTTCGCCTGGCGAGACTTCCCAGCGAGCCCAAGTCAGTAGCTACTGACTTCATTCGCCACCATTCGCCGGCACCTTCGTTGGGCGAACCTTCGCTATCCACCTTCTCTTGGCGAACTCGCCAGCAAAGTCCACTGGGACTTAATCATAATTACTCGCCAGCATTCGCTAGGCTTCGCTTGGCGAAGCTTCGCCTTCGCTCGCCTGGCGAGAGCCAGCGAACCTGCGCAGAACAGAACCCTATTCTGCCTCTCCTTCATCAATCCATCATCAACCAAACCTCAAACATCCAAATCAGTACAAATAGCATCAATACATGTTACCCGACTATTCTACGGCATTATTGCTCAGTTTCAACCGATTAAATCATCAATCTACCGATTAATCCAACATTTGCCCTAATTGGAAAGTGATGAAAACTCTACCAAAACCCCAACCCAACATACATAACATCATGCAATGATCAAATAGAAACATTTCTCACCCTTACCTAGATTAATCGGAGCTTTGATGTTGGTTCTTGATGATTTCCACTTTCCTCTTCTTCTCCTCTCTTTCTCTTCTTTCTTCTTTCTTTCCTCTTTCTTTCCAAATGTTTCTAACTTTCTTTTCTTTTCTTCCTCACTTATATATTCCTTTATTTTCCTTCCTTCCAATTTCCTTCTCAATTCTCTATTAATTCCAATTAATAAAAATTAATTTCCAACATTAAATAAAATCCCACTAAATCAATTAATTACTACAATTAATTATTTAATGAAATTTGGGCTGTTACAGCTAGCATCAAGCTGCTTCTGCACTTCTTCTTTGATCTTCACGGCCATATCTGGTCGCGTCCTCCTAAGCTTCTGCTTAATGGGAGGACAATCTTCTCGCAACGGCAAGTGGTGGACTACGATGTCAGTGTCAAGTCCGGGCATATCTTCGTATGACCAAGCAAAGACGTCACTATACTCTCTCAGCATCTCGACCAATCTCTGCTTGACATCACTCTGCAATGCAGCCCCTATCCTGACGTTCCTGACAAGTTCTTCAGAACCCAAATTCACAATCTCGATCTCCTCTTCATGAGGCAGAATAACTTTCTCTTCTTGTTTCAACAAGCGGGCCAACTCTTCAAGAAGGTCTTCGTCTTCATCAATCTCTTCTTCGGCTTGATAGATCGGGCAATCAAAGTCGAAGTGAGTCGTAGAAGGTCCAGAGTCGATGTCATCTGTTATGTGGATCCTGCAATAACAAGGGTTAAGCTTAAAACAAGGATATGCAGGTTAGCACAAACCCCATTGCCATTTTATTGTTTTTCAAAACAAATATAAAACAGGAATAACAGAGATCACAATATTTGAATACGAAGAAAAACGCCTTTTGATTTATTGATAAAATGCATGTACATAATCAAACGAGGCCCTGACAATAAAACCGATATGCCCCGGGTAGGACATAGGGTTGTACAATGATTGGAAAAAGTAAATCATTACTCTTCGCTTGTCATCTGGATGATATCCTTGACGGACCAGTTGTTGAGGCTCTCGCCTGGCTTGCTTGGCTGGATCCAAGAGTCTAAGTCACAGTCGCTATCTCCGCTGTCTTCAGACACCGCACTGACGCTTTCAAATATCACCCCGCCACTGGTAAACTGGATCGACCCTTTACCTCGTGACGCACTGCTGGAAGAAGAGGCTTTAGCCCCCAGAGAATATCCCAACCCAAACTTGTCTTGCTTGTTAGGTATCTCCAAAATTCGCCCCCAGCCTGGGGTAGATCCGGCAGGAGTTACGTCCTTGACTTTAACAGCTTCGAACGCTTGGCATAGGGTTTCGTGGATTTCCCCATCCATCTCGACATACTTGAAGGACGACAAATGGCTCACCATTATGTCTTCCTCACCACATACAGTCACGATGCTACCTCCGACGGCGTACTTGAGCTTCTAGTGCAACGTGGAGGTCACGGCACCTGCGGAATAGATCCATGGCCGGCCCAAGAGACAGCTGTAGGCAGGCATGATGTACATAATGTAAAAGATCGCGTCGAACCTTTCTGGCCCAACTTGGATCGGCAACGTCACCTCCCCGAAAACATGGCGTTTGGTTCCATCGAATGCTTTCACAACCAGATCACTGGGTGTGCAAATCACTCCGCGAGTATCCAACTTCATCAATGCCTTCTTCGGAAGAACATTGAGCGACGACCCAATGTCTACCAACACGTGAGACATAATCGTTCCCCTACACTCTATCGAGATGTACAGGGCACTATTGTGGTTCCTCCCCTTCGGCGTCAGCTCTAGGTCAGTGAACCCTAAAACATTTCCAGTATTCACGTGGGCTACGACCTCTTCCAGCTGGTTTACCGATATTTCCTGCGGTACATACGCGGCGTTCAACACCTTCAGTAGCGCGTTGCGGTGTGCCTCAGAACACAACAACAGATTCAGGATGGAAATCTTCGAGGGTGTTTGATGGAGGTGATCCACGATCTTGTAGCCACTCTTTTTAATCAACCTCATAAATTCCTCAGCGTCATTCACGAGTAAGTCTTTTTCTACCCCACGAGGGAACTCTTCAACGACTTTACTCTTACATTTATCAGTTGCATCAGCTCTGTCCGCTTTGTCCGCCACGACCTCAGGTGGTGCAAATACTCTCCCGCTGCGAGTAATTCCGCTGATTCCCGCAAGGTTATCTACAGACGAACCATATGGTTCCAGTTCCAACTTCTGTCCGTTGCAGTAGACATCTGCCCCATAATGCCACGGGACAACATTGGTACTTTCAAAAGGTATCGGCCAAGCTTTGGTGATGGTAATTGTGGGCGGCCTGGGTGTAGAAATGGTGATCGTGCGGCGAGGGATGGTGATGGTGGCAACCTCATCATCTTGCTTCAGCACTACCTCTCCCGATCCACTTTCGACCCTTCGGCTAAACTGTAAAATCCCTTCAGTCATCAGACTTTGAATTCCCTCTATCAACTGTTCACATCCATCAGGACTTGTCGCACAGCCCATACACAGCTCTCCGCAACCTGGAAAGAAACCCCTTTTCATCAGCTTATCTTTAACGAAGCTAAGCGGTGTCTTCAGATCTCTGACGTCAGTCAACAAATCCAAGCTCTCGTCCTCAATAATGGCGTTCACTCCACCTCCCCTATGATTCGGCATAGGGTTCTTCGTGACGTTTGGCACATTATCCGAGAAGTTGATGATCTTGGCGTCTACCATGTCCTGCACCTTGTGCTTGAAGGCTTTGCAATTCTCTATTGTGTGGCCTGGTGCCCCTGAGTGAAACTCAGAAGTTGCATTCGCGTCATAACCTGGCGGAGGTGCCTCTGTCAAGGGAGCCAGGGTTCTCTTCTGGATCAACTATAGCTGAAGCAAAGTCTGTAACAGTTGTGCGTACGACATGGGCGGTGTCTCGAGGTGACGACTCGACAGAGGTGCCCTATTCTGATACTTTTTGTACCCTTGTTGATTCGACTGTTGTTGCTGCTGCGGCTGCTGCTGCTGTGGCTGTTGAACTGTCGGGATAGTTATGCTGGCCACCTGCTGGTGAGGGCCTTTACCCTTCCTTCGAGCGTTGGACACGACGCTCGTTTCTCCTTCCCGTCTTTTGCCACCGTAAGGTTTCTTTCCGCCTCCTCCAGCTGAGGATGACTCACCTTGAATTTTCCCCAGTTTGATCCCATTTTCGATGTGCTCACCCGTGATAATGAGATCTGAGAAGGTTCCAGCCATACCGCTGACTAATTTCTCATAGTAAACCCCTGGGAGGGTGGCTACGAACATCTGCACAAGCTCACGTTCAACCATCGGCGGCTGAACCCTAGCTGCCAACTCACGCCATCGCTGGGCGTATTCCTTGAACCCCTCGTTGTTCCTTTGCGACAGATTCTGCAGTTGGACTCGGTTCGGGGCCAAGTCACTGTTGTATTGGTAGTGGTGCACAAATGCTTCAGCAAGGTCCTTCCACGTGCGCACACTAGTAGGCTCCAGACTCATGTACCATTCGAGGGAGGGCTCGGACAGACTGTCCTGAAAGAAGTGCATCAGCAACTTCTCGTCCTCAGAATGAGCGGACATTTTCCTGTAGTATTATCTCAGATGGACGCGAGGGCAAGTGGTGCCCTTGTACTTTTCAAAGTCAGGTACCTTGAACTTGGGAGGCACCTTGAAATCAGCAATCAGTCCCAACTTGGACATGTCAACGCCCAGGGTGTTCTGGTTCTCAATATTTCTCATCTTATCCTCGAGTGCCTTGAACCTTAGACGTGCTTCAGCAGTCAGTTCCCCTTCAGCACCTCTTTGAGAGAACACATCGTCCTGACGACCTTCTAACCACGGCTGAGGCCCGAACAGATTTCCAACACCCACAGTGTCGTTGCCCGGCCCAACATTGATATTAGCTTCAAAATTTCCATTACTGACGCCCGTCGTATTACCATTGAGTCCCATGTTAGCTATCACATTGCCGTTGGCACTGCCATTCCCCCCGGTCACGGGGACGCCATTCTGCGGAGTTTCAACTGGTGGAGGGGTAGGCACAGTCCCACCATGGAGTACGCCATTGCTATCGACCCTTTAAATTAGAGGCTGAACCAAGGTTCTGAGCTGATCCTGGCCATTGGCGACTGCTTGCATGAGCTCCATGAAGCGGTCCATTCTTTCGCGGAGTTCCTGAACATCAGTTTGCACTTGCTCCATGATTCTGGTTTGATTTGCTCTGGTCGGATAGCGGTGGATAGGTCTCTGATCAATCCTGGAACAACCTGAAACAACCTGTAAACACAAAAGGGTTAGGGAAAACAACAAAGTGCTTGTTATGCAAATGCTTCATGCAAATGCAAACGTGTGTCTGTGCTTTAGGGAGATCTCCCCCGATCCTAGTGCCTAAGTGCCAGTGTTGATAATAAGAAGTCCGAGTCCAGTCATGGAAATAACATCTCATATACATGAAGAAAGCCCATCAAGGCAGTACACAACGTCAGTGAGTACGAGATGAATCAACAGCATGACCTCAGCCAACAAGCTTGGTGATGGTCAGCTTACAACAATGATCAAACAAAAGGAATACAAATAGTCAAGTACGGCCACGGGCGCGAAACTCTTCTAACAACCGCTTCGTTTCTGGATGATCAGGCCGAGTGAGCAACCCCTCGACGAGTAACTCCCTCTGCACAATGATGTACTGAAGACCTTCGACCGAATCTTCCCATGCTCCTTCGCCGAAACAATCTTCTAACTTCCGCTTCTTGAATTCAAACATCAGTTTGCGCTCCTTCAGGTTAACAAGAGCTTTGTTGAGCTGGCCTTCAGCGGCATATCTGCGAGCGGTTTCTTCATCAAACCTCTTCTCACTAGCCTTCACCTGGGCTTTCAGCTTGGAGATCTGTTGCATCAGCTTATCCTCCCGCTCTTTCCTGTTGGCTAGGGAGGCCTTCCAGTGCTGGTTGAACTTGGATATCCTCCTATACGCTTCGTCCAAGTGCTGCTTCTTCGTGGCCAGTACATCATTGACATCTTTAAAGTCTCGACCCATGCGCTCACGCTCAGCTATCTGCTTAGTCAAATCTGTCCCCAGCTGGTTCACCAGCTCTGTTTGCCTCTTGAAGGAATGAACAGCTTCATTTCTCTCGCTTCTGAGCTGAGCCAATTCATTCTCCAATTCTTCATTTGCCCTCTTCAATTCATCTCTCTCAGCTAACACCTGATTATGCTGTTTAATGGGCACGGTGGTAGGCTCTTCAATCATTGGAGGGCTTTCTGACTTGGCAGGAAGAAACGACATCCCTATATCATCTTCTCTGGCTCTGATCCACGTCACATACGGAGGGTAGGCTTGGCTATTGCTTCTCCCCAGCAATGGTTTTCCCCTCTTACTGATGCCATTCCAAGCGCGCTGAAGCTTAGATAACAGATCCCCCTCTAGAAGACCAGTGAGGTATAGAGATTCCTGCACCTCTTCATCCTTCGGCGGAGCTCTCAAAGCATACGCGAACTGTCGGACCAACAAAGACGGATTATAGTTTATGCAGCCCTTCCTGCCTATCAGAGGCATGTTTGGAAACCCGCTGTAGCTAAAGATAATCTCGGTACCCAACCTATCTCTGTCAAACCAGTCTATATCCTCCGCAGATAGACTCATCAAACGCTCTGACCACTCAGTTGTGGCTGCAGACGAAGCAAAGGGACCCTTCTTGGGCAAATGACTATCAAGCCATTTATAGAGCAGGGGTACACAGCATGAGACATTCTTGCCCCTTCTGTTCTCGTTTTTGTAGTGGATAGAATGGTAGACATCTCCTATCAAGGTAAGGACTGGATTCCCTGAAGCAAAGATGCGAAAGGCGTCGAAGTCTACAAAATCGGGCATATTGGGGAACAGAATGATGCCATATATGCACAGAGCGAGGATGGCGTTGAACATGACCCAACATCCGTCTTTGGTGCACTGCTGAGCCTTTCCCACTAAAAACTGCAAGGAGAAAACGGGAACCTTGTTCCAACTAGACAATACCAACTCGGAGGCATCCAGATGAAGTGAAGGAGCTAGACTAGCTAGATCAGGCTCAGCATCCATATGAACAAAGGGCATCTGACTCTTGATAGACACACCTAACAAATCAACATACTCCTCTAGTGTGGGTGCGAGAACGAAGTCCTAGAAAGTAAAGCATCTCAACGGAGGATCGTAGAACTGCAGCAAGGCGTGCAACCCGTTCAACTCAAACACAGGGGGTTTACGAACCAGACTGAGCAATTTGCCGTAAGATTTTCTGAACTCATGTCTCACAGAATCATCTGCTACAGCAATCAAACCAGTCAGCTAAACCACATCAGGGGCAGGGAGCTTGTAAGCCACGGTCTTCCTCAGAGAACCCATAACAATACAGTAGAAGGCCAGAAATCTTGAATCGGGGGAAACAGTACCTGCAACACAGACACACGTTAATGAAATGCAAATGGGTATGCAAAGCAATGTAAAATGCAATCATGCAGCAGAAGATCAAGGCAACTGTGCTGTGGAGATTCTGTATCAACAAAACCATAATCCTGCTCTGTCAAGAACAACCACTATCTCTGATAAGAAGAAATCTCTGGTATCGGACCACAAATCTGCTCTGTCAAGAACACACACACATAGGACCATAAATCTGCTTTGTCAAGAACAACCATCTGATAATAAGGACCTCTGATACAGGACCAAAACTCTGCTCTGTCAAGAACAACCATATGATAATAAGGACCTCTGATACAGGACCAAAACTCTGCTCTGTCAAGAACAAATACACATCTGCTGATGAGATCCTCTGATCCCAATCATAAACCTGCTCTGTCAAGAACAAATACACATCTGCTTATGAGATCCTCTGATCCCAATCAAAACTGATCCACTATCAAGAAAACCAGGTAGTCTGAAGGTCAAAGTTTCCTGCAACAAACCCAACCCTGCTCACAGGTATGGACCTAAACTGACTCAAGTTCGGCATCCTATGCGGTCATCAGCATCATAGACATTCAAGAGGGGTGATACGATACCTAGAAGGTGTGGCATCACCAGCTCATGAAGCGGCCTCACTCGGCTGAATTCCAAATGATCGGTCCCCAGAGTCGACAATCCTCCAAACCAACAACCCCCTCAACCCAAAGGGTTGAAAAAGAAGTCAACCGGGAGAACCTCATCTGAGCGTGGATTTCATGAGACACTAGTGCCTGCCAAGCAAGCACGCGCCCACTAATTTCCACAACTAATGCTAAGTACACTCAAGCCTGGGTCTGGCTTCTCACTCATCAGAATGCCCCTCCCACAACAACATAGATAATCATATCATACTGAAAATAAAATGCGGGAAATAAAGTGCGATAAATAAACACAACCCAACAAGTAATCATACAAGTGCTAGGATTGACTCTCGCAGGGGACGTCGGATCCCCAAACTGACTCGCATACGGGACGTTGGATCCCAGGAAACTATCAAGTCCCCAGCAGAGTCGCCAGCTATCGCTTCCGCGAAAATAAGGTGCCGGCAGAACAGAAGAGTCGCCACCTTTCGTTATTTATCCCTCGGAAGGGGAAAGGAAACGATCGGAAAAACCTGACGAAATGGGTATAAGACAAGGTCATCGCAACCGTTGTCTGGGTTCGGGAGTCGGTTACGCAAGGGGAAGGTATTATCACCCCTCACGTCCATCGTACTCGATGGGATCCACGCTTGTTGTGTTTACTGGACGAGTTGGTTTTATCTATCTACCTATCAAGGCTGGTTTAAAAAGAAAAGAAAAATGACTCGGCAAAGCGTCGCGCTTTATGCCTACGTATTCTCATCAGAGAATGAGAAATCAGAGTCAACGTAGTTCGACCCACTATGGGTGATGGGGGAAGGTGGCTCGCCAATACGTCAGTATTGTGCCTACGTACTCTCAACAGGTATGAGAGATCAGAGCTTACGTAGTTCGGGCTAATACGGATTACGGGAACTCAGATTCATCTGTTTTATCGAGTAGGGTTAAACAGCAGTTCCAGCAGTTAGGGACAAAGCCTGTTTGCGTTGGCGCTGAATTTTAACGACACTCTTTTCTTCAGAAAAGCTTCTTTTGAATTATGGGCCCACGGGGCAAAAAGGTTTGAAGTTTGTTTTCTGTCTTTTACGGAAGAACTGTTTTTTATTGTTGTTTGCAATTTCAATCGCACTAAAGACTATGACCTGAGAGTGAATGTGTCGCATGTCACCCAAAGGGTGCCATACTAAACATCCAGACTATTGAAAAGACGCTCTCCAACAATCCTTTCTCAGATAGCTTAAGGCTCGTAACGTACAAAAGAAATCATTCATGATTACTGTATCTTAAGCTGTTTTGAGATGAGAAGAGAACAGGCTCAACTAAGGGGAGACTATCAAGTCCTACTGTTGTCATGCCAAGGATTCATCCTATGGTTGAAGTTTGAAACAGGGAACTCCTAGAAGTTATCATGCATAGGTTTCAACCTAAGGTTCTATCATCACTTCCTTATCAAAGGAAATGAGAGTCCTAAGGGATCATGTCAATGATAATACAGACACAGATAAGGCATCAGCTTAAACAATATACAGTAAACAGCTATAAAATGCATGCAATGCAAGTGAGGGAGGAAATGTGTGTGGGGTGTCAGCCTCCACAAGCTCATCTCAACCTCAAGCCAGAATGAATAACAGTAATCATACAGGAAGAAATAACATGCTATCAAGCAAAACAAACCACATGGGCAAGGGAGCTGGGCTCTACCGAATACCCGCAAGTAAAGCCATACAGTAAAAATACAAGCAGAGGGAGCAACTCAATCTCTAGTGCAATCATGCTCCTAGATTAAATTCAGTATAGATATGAACTTATTCTAATGCATCAAGCAAGTCAAACAAGGCACATCAGCACAGAAAAGAAAACAGACAAGAAAGAAAGCAGATCAACCCCTCTTTCAAATCCAAGCTTCAGCTCTTCTGACAGCAATCCAGTCTTCAGACCTCAATCCTTTAAGCCTCATCTCTCATGACAAGTATCAACTTGCTTTTCCAGGTTTCAACCCATCAAACATAAGTATCCACTTATTCTCTGTTCTTCAAGCCACAGCTCTTCAGTCACTTCCACCCTCAGGCTTCACTCCTAACTACAAGTTTCAACTTGATTCCTTCAGGCTCTCAATGCATCAATGTAAGTGTCAACTCATCTTTCAATCCTAAAGCTTCAGCTCTACACTCAATCTCAATTGACTCCTCCTCATAAGTATCAACTTAGTCTTCAAGCTTCAGCTCTCCTTGCTTCACCAGTATCAACTTGGTCTTCTCCTCCTACAAGCTTCAGCTTCTCAAAGTGGTCTTCAATCACATGGGAGTATCAACTTCATCCTTCAATCCTTTAAGCCTCAGCTCTTCACTCAATCTCCATTGAATCTTCAAGCATTAACTTGTTCTTCTTGCTCTTCAAGCTTCAGCTGCAATGGCAATGCTCAAGGAATCCTCCTCTTCCACACTCTTCAGTGAAGTCCTCATCTTCAAACTCAAGTCTAGCATCTTTCAAGATACTCAAACCAGAAGACAATTGATTTAACAGTATGAGTGGAAATGATAAACAACTTATTGACAACCAAAGGAAGCCTGTAAGGGTTCATCATTACGAGAGACTGGTTCCCTCAAAGTTCTACTTCCCAGATAAAGCCACTCATCCCTCCAAAGGAGGGATGTGATTATCTTAGAAGGACTTTTAGTCATTGGGAGGAATGGAAGCACAAGATGCTTTCCATGTTTGTGAAAGAAATCATTCTAACTATAAGGCTCTCCGTATGGCCCCTATCTCCTAAATCTTCATCAGACACCTTCAGGCACAAGCAAATCCAAGCTTCAAGCAACTTCAAGCATCCTCACCTTGTCTTCAACTTGTCTTCAATCTCAACCAAAGGCAAACAAAACAAAAACCCTAGTCTAAGGGAACTAAAGAAGTTAGTCTAGTTGAGTTAGTGCCCTAGAATCATCTAAAACTAGCACCTAAACTAAAATCAATCAAAAATAGGAAACTATCCTATAAATTTCTACAAAAATTCCTAAGGGATCCTAATTCAATTAAGAATGCCCCATACAAAAACCAGGGACTAAATCATCTATTAAGCCCTAAAATTAAATCCTAAATCCTAAGGTATCAACCTTAAACCCTAAAAATGGAGCTTCTAAAGGTTTCAACCTAAACTACCACCTAGGTTCACCACAAAAATATGATAAAAATGCTATGGGAGCATACATGTCTAAACTAATCACACACAATAAATTAGGATCAAAGTCATCACCACATGATCAAACAAAATTCATCAAAATTAAGCATCAAACACAACCATTTTAATATCAATTAAAATATAAAATTCCCATAAAATCATAAAATACATAAAATGAAAATATTTTTTAGCTAAAAAATACTAGACTCAATCATCAGTAAAATGCAAAAAGAATGGGATTAATTGGATTAATTTTCAATTTTATATGATTTTTCCAAGAACCATAAATAAAATGAAAAAATAATGAAAATCAAACAAAAATGGACAAGCACACGGTGCAGATAGCAATGATACACAGTTCAAATAATGGATTGGGCCTTCAGGGGGGTGGGGATAACAATCTTTCCACTAAGCCCAAAACCACTGATTAAATGAAACGGTGCGTTTCATAATTAGAATTCCTTCACAAGTTGAAATCAAAACATGGTCGTTGGATCACTCACTCAGTCAAAGTCCAACTCCCATCCAATGGCTCTAGGGTCGTCTTCTCCAATTCAAACCTCTGAAAATCGCGCGCGTCTCCGGCCACCACCGGTGGAGCTCCGGTCATCACCCTCAACCCTAACTCTCTCCACAGGCCTCCATTCCAAGAGGTCTCTACACGAAACTTGTCCCAAATTTCACAAGGAATCTTCCTATGCCATTAGTTCTTTCTGAAACCTCAAGATTCACCATATCCAAATCTCAACCGAAAATGGTAACACCCTAGATTGGTCACTAATTCTCAAATAAATGGTCTGAAATCCATCCTACACCGTTCTACAATGCATCTAACGCCTTAATTCATCTTGATTCTACCTAATTCATGCTGGAGGAAGAAAGTTACTAACCTGAAAATTCTTGATGAACAGATGCACTAAACCTTCAATTCAAGCTCTCCAATCTTCAAGACATGATCAATGGAACCTTTCCTTGCTTCTGTATGCAAAAGAACTGGTTGAAAGCTCCTAAATCTTGAAACCCGATGGTGAGTTGCAGGTGGAAAAATTCACTTGCTCATACACGATTCAACCACGAATTCTCTTGGATTATGATCTGGATTCAATCTCTAGCATCCATGGAAGAAGTTTCAACCAAGAAAATGGATGGAAAGTGAAGAATTTGGTGAAACCAAATCCAATTGCAAGCCAAGAAATCTCAATCTCAATCTATGCTCTCTCCTTCAATCATCACCAACCTTTGCATTGGATCATCTCTACTCAATATATAGATGATGTATGAGTGATCTAGAACCCTCTAGATCCTTCTAATGAGAGTTTCAATCTCTCATGTCATGAGATTTTCAATCACATATCATGATATGCACCATTCTGTTTGCAGCTTGGAATCAATCCCATTCTCTTCCAATTTCTCCCCTAGTGACATTTTGAAAGAGTTTAGCTTGCAAAGGCTCTGGGTTATGCCTTGATTCTATGTTTTGCACATGTTACTTAATATGCAAGCAAGTACTTTCCAAAGCAAGTCCACAAATTAGGCCTCAACTCAAAAATGTGGCTAAACCAATGTTCTTAAAATGTTTTCTAGAGTCAAAATGATATATTACATGCCATGGTTTGGATGTGTAGGTTGAAAATATCAATTTCCAACTTTGATTCATTTAACTTATACCCTTATTTTAGGTCATTTTTGCAACTTTGAGATACAAGCATTTCCAACATCTCATGACCTACTTACTAGCCTTAAAACATCATTTTTAACAAGTTTGATGTTGAACATTTTTCCATTTGAAGCTTGGAAATAGGAGTTATGGCCTTATGCTTGAAATGACCTGTAATCTCCAAATGACCAAAATGCCCTTGACTTGTCAAAGCCATAACTTGAACTCTACAAATCCTATCAAGGACTTCTAGTACTCTCTAGAAATCTAAGAGGATAAGGAACAAAATTCGTGTTGACCAAAAGTCCATAGGAATCATCCTTCTTGGGAAAAGTTTGATGCAAGTTGGGTAACTTTCAAGCCCCCAAATTCACATACCTCAGATGACCTGTAACTTGTCAAAGTCATAACTTGAGTTCTACAAATCATATCAAGGACTTCTAGTACTAAAATTAAAGCTACGCTCATGCTCTACAACATTCATGTTGGGGGTAGGATGAGATGACAATCACATCTTGAGCTAAACTGCCTTGACGATAGGGGTCAAACTAGGGGATTTTACACTGTCAAGCCTTAGAAACCCTAGCTTGAAACTTCTCAAACTCTTCAATCATGATGAGTTGACCTTGGAATCATACTTATAGCATCTCAATGCATCACTCCATGATCACATGGCTCTTGGATTAGGTCTCAACCTTGTCCAAATCATTAGTTGACATAGGGTTGACCCAGTCAAACCCTAGCTGCACCACTCATGGCTGAGGCTTCTTAATCTTGCACAATGACCTATCTAGGATTCATGATGGCTTTCAAGACATCTCATAAGCTCTCTCAAGGCTTCAAGTCCAAATTCCTGGCTTCATAATCATCTTAGGTCTTCCCACAACTCTCAAGTTAGGAGGCACACACCCTTGGTTTCAACCACTCCCTCTAGGGATCTTTTAACTTCTCTGACAAGGATATCAACCCTTGGACACTTGAATAGGCTTCTTAGCTAGCTTCAAACTCTTATACAGATCTTGATTGGTACTCATACCTCTTGATCTCCTGCATACATGTCAATGAAATACACATGATAATGCTAATGTGAATGCAATGAAACATAAGCTAGGTAAAGAAATGTTGGGCAAATTTTGGGGTGCAACAGCTGCCCATTCAAAAAATCAACTTCCATACCAAGTTACTTTGACCAAAAGCCACAAAATCAGCCAAAACTTGTTCTATGCATTTGCTTGGTGTTTTAATAAATCCATCACCTCTCAGATATCATTTCTCAACTGTCTAAAGTGTTAAAGATCATTGGTGGAGTTTATTTCTCCAACTGTCTCAAAGATTGCATTCTTGCTTCAAAAAGAAGAAAGTTTCAAAGCTAGTGTCATTTGGAAGTCTCTCTGGGTTTCTTGGTGTTCTAACCTACTCAACACAGTCCACTAGAGGTATGTAAACACTCCATCCTTGCTTTATACCATGATTCCATGATTTTGAATTTTGAGCTCATTATGTGAAAATATGTCATGTTTGTGTCTTGTGCATAAATTCTGTCATGACAAGGAGTGGTTGTTTGATTGATTTGAGACACCTTTAAAATCATGAACATGTTGGATATGTAGGTTTGTTTATAGCTGTTTACATCTGGTTGGCTTGATCATTCACAAAATGCCATATTTTGCATATTAGTGCCTTGAACATGCTAGTTTTGGTTAAAGGCTATGGTTGTTTTAAGTTTAAGCTCAGAATCATTCCCTCATACATTTATGACTTGTGTGTGCTATTAGTTTGGTTAAACATGATTGGAAACCGAGTTGAGAATTTTCATGAACAAAGAACACCAAAATTGCAGTTCGTATGCAATCTCTCATGATAGCCATCTTTAAACCATTTTGTGTGCTTAAGCTTATTCAATAACATGTATGTGAGCTATGTACATAGCTGGTTTGATCAAAATATGCAGAACTTGAATTTGAATTGTTCTTACTTTCCATCAAAATGCCAATTTTTGTAAACTCTGTTATCATTCCTTATAGAAGCTTGTTTCTAGTTTCAAATTGTGCTTGAACTCACTCAATATCATGAATATGAGGTGTGTATGTGACTGAATTGGTCTGAAATTGTTTTGAATTGAATTTGAACATGCTCATACATCAATACTTGCCAAACTTGCATTTAGAGTATCCTTTCTCATGACAGTCTGGTTCTAGCCTTTCTCTATGTTTGAAGTCATTTAAAAGTATGTACATAATGTGTATGTATGCTTGTCTTGGTCATAATATGCCTAGAACTTGTTTTGAACCTTGTCATGCATACTTTTAAACCTCAAAATGCAGCCCACATGCCATTTTTAACTGTGACTTATTTTGAAGACATTTACATGTTTGAACATGATTGTTAATGTATATAAGAGGTGTACACATAGGTTAATGGTCAAATACACAAAAAAAAATTGAAACTGAATTTCTCATGCCCTGTCAAATAACCAAACTGCAGTTTGAAGACCATATTTTGTCACAGCCGATTTTGAAACCATTTTTGTGCTTGAACTCATTTGTTAACATGTTTGCAAGGTGTATGTGTGATTTACTTGGCTTAAATATGCATAAAACTTGAACTGAACTTTTTCATGCATCACCAAAACCTTAAAATGCAGCTTGAATGTCATTTTTATGCCAAACTATCTCAGACTATTTCTCTGGCTTGAAATCATTTGTCTATGGATATGTAGTGTGTGTATATGATCCACTTGATCAAAATGTGCATTGAAACTGATTTGAGCACTTTCTTGCATTTTCATCAAAACACTAAGAGTGGCTTGATCAACATTTTTTCCACAGCCTGTTTTGAACCCCAACTTTGAGCATAAATTCATTTGCCAGCATGAATATGATTTGTATGTGTAACTTGTTTGATTTGTGTAAAGCATAGAAATTGAACTAAACATCATCATGCATTTTTCTTCATGACAAACTTGCAACTTGATCCTCATTTGTCATCACAGTCTGTTTAGGCTCAATCATTGTGTTCAAAATCATTCATGGACATATTTGCAATGTGTGTATGTGACCTACCTGATTTAAATATGCATAAAAACTGAGTTGAACATCAATATGCATTAAACATGCCAATTTTGCAACTTGAACAACATTCTTTACCACAGCTTGTTTTGAACTCCACCTTGTGCTCACACTCATTCATCAACACATTCATAGTGTGTGTATGTAATTGGTTTGATTTGAAAATGATTAGAATTGTACTTGATCATCAAATGCAATTTCAAAACTCAAAATGCATGTGCTATCGTGTTTTTATTTAGGAGTGTTATTTCACAATTCCAACACCACCATTGCATTCCTTGTTAAAAATCACACGAGTTTGACTAAAGTTTCATTAAAAACCATTATGATTTGGCTGAGATATGAATCAAAATGCAAATCAGTTTGTGCTTGGCCTTGGTTCCTCATGAGTGCCCAACTTGCTTTGAAATTGCGCCCTATATGTTTTTAGGGGTGGCTTCATCAACGGATGTATAGCCACCCCATTGGTAAGAACATTAGCCAAAACACGCCTTGCATGCCATGAACCTGGGTTCGACCCCTGAGGAGGGCAACCCTTTTATTTATTTTTGTCATTTTTTAACCAAACTTCAAAAATTCATATCTCTCTCAATTTTAACCATTTTTCATCCATTCTTCTTGCATTTTGTTCTAAGATCGTTTTCGCGTATGCAGATGAATTTTTCTTTTGATGTACTTGTTATTATTTGTGATGCGTGTTTGCATTCATTTTCTTAAATGTTAGCTAACATGCTAGGACTTCATATTTAGTTGTTACCATGTTCATTTTACTTCATCTGCTAAATACACTGAAGCTTGACTGTCACACTTCCTGCTCAAACAACTGCTTTGATTGTAATCAATGTATTTTCATTCTTATCATTTTACATGCTCACTTAATGGCTGTCACCATGGATGCATATTCATTCTGTTGTTTTCTTGTTCAAAGTTTTCTTTCCCCAAGTGATGAAGCTTGTTAGCTCTCATCCAAGCTGCCTCGCCTGCCCCTCTCCAAAGGAAAGGATCTTTCCACTTAACCCTTATGTTATGGATAACTCAGTCACCCATTTCATTGACTTTGTTAAGTCACCCTAACCTTAGTTTAGAAGCCATTAGACTTTGCTTTAAGTCTAAGAAACCCACCTGTACTAGGAGTGTTCTTCAACTAGAACCCTAGGATAGAGTTTGTCAACTCTATGTAAGGATCATCGTCATGATTTATTACTTCCCCTTTTGAATATTACAACTTAGAATAGGGAGTTTTGTCAAACTCCACACAAACATTGTCATGTTTGTTCCCCCTTGAACCTTGATCATAATCAAGTGTTCTTCTTCCCTTGTGAGGTGAACTACAATTGCTCTGATTCTTTCCTAGTTAGGATACGTAGGCAGAAGATGCGATGTCTTTACGAGAAAACTTAGAAAACCAACTAGGTCTTTACCTATCCCTAATCCATATCCCAATCCATAGTACATATTCACAAACTTAGCAAGCAATCAAACAAAAGGTTCCTGTAGAGTACTACAGATGCTTAGGGTGCTAACACCTTCCTTAGGTATAACCAACCCCCGATCCCTGAATCTCTTAAGCATTGTCGTTACATCGCGAAAAAGGTTTTTCTTTCTTTAGACCTTTCCTTTGGATAAAATAAAGTTCGGTTGTAAAAGAATTAAGATTCGAGTTAATTTAATAGCTTGATATCCAATATTCACCACAACAGAAATGACGACTTCACTAGGGACCTGCTTATTGCTTTGAGGGTTTAGCCTATCTTGTTTGATTACCTGCTTATTTGTGAATACTTGTAAATATGTACATTTGTGCTCTGTTGGATCTTGGGAACTTTGAGTGGTGAGACAACACTATACCCATGTTTGAGCGTTCTTATGATAGGATGGTGGTATATTCAAGGAGACTTATAGGGAGTTGATTCCCGACCAAGTTGACTTGAGAAAACCTCCGCTCAGTAGAGGCCCTTTTGAGAGTTAGTATTGTTGATCGAGTATTCGTGAAAACAATGCTACTTTCTACATGGGAGCCCATGATACTGAGGACCTTTAGATTACCTTTTCCCCATTATGGCTTTATTAGGATGTAGTACGATGACTATAAGGAAGTAATTCCAAAGTAGTTGATACGCGGTACTACACTTGGACGAGACTCTCTTGAGAATATTATCGACCACCAAGTATTTGGGAAATTGATAATATCCGGAAGATGGGTCAAGAACTCTGAGAACTCTTTTTAGAACCTTGTTCTACAGTTTTGAAAGCCTTAGTACATACCTTTGGGGTGGGTAGACCTTGACTCCATACTCATGTTCTCCAAACCAAAACCTTTATCTGTTTACCCATGTGTATATGTGAAATCTGTGCTTACCTGTGTTTGTGCATTCATGCATTCATGAACATCATATCATAAAAGTTTCATGGAACTCAGATCTCTTGTTTGTAAACATTAGGATCATCATGGATAGTGGAAAAAAGAAAACTATGAAGTACACTTACAAAAGTCCTAACTTGGATGACATAAAAAGGTTGAGCATTTTAAGAACAGACCTAGAAGGATTCAAGAGCAGGTATGGGAATTTATTGTCATTGTTGAAGGTGAAAAGAAAGATGGATCTGGGACTTCTCTCCACACTTCCCCAGTTTTATGATCCACTCTATCATTGTTTCACTTTTCCTGATTACCAGCTGGTACCTACACTTGAGGAATATTCTTGCTTGATTGGTTTGCCTATTCTTGAAGACTCTCCTTTTCTAGTCATGGAGAAGAACCCTAAGGAAGAAGAAATTGCTAAAGCTACACGTTTGGGAATGGTGGATATTCAGAAAAATATGGTCACTAAAGGAGGAGTATTTGGTTTAACTGCAGAGTTCTTGGTTGGGAAAGCATAATACTATGCCGATCATTTGAGTATGGATGCATTCGAGGCCATCCTTGCCTTGCTCATTTATGGGTTCTTCTTATTTCCAAGTTTTGATAATTTTGTGGATCTCAATGCCATTAAGATTTTCTTGAAGAAAAACCCTGTGCCTACTTTACTAGCTGACGCCGATCATTCTGTTCACTTGAGGAATCTTCATAAAGGAGGAATGGTTACCTGTTGTGTCCCTTTACTATACAAGTGGTTTATTTCTCACTTACCTAAAGCTCATGCTTTTTAGAAGGAAGGTTGGTGGTCTCAGAAGGTTATGGCTCTTACTCACTCTGATATCGATTGGTATAACCGTAATTATTTTGGGATAAAGATCATTGACAGTTGTGGTAGTTTTGGTAACGTACCTCTTCTAGGTGTAAATGGAGGAATCAGTTACAACCCTGTTCTCGCTCGCCGACAGCTTGGATATCCTTTGAAGGACAAACCAAATAGCGCTCATGTGGAGAATATTTTCTTTAAGGGAAGTTCATAATTGAAAGGAGAAATTCTAAAAGCTTGGGGTCATGTGCATAAGAAAGGAAAGGAAGACTTAGGGAAACCTAATTGCGTCTCTCTCGAGCCTTATCTCCAATGGGTCCGAAAGAGAGCTATTCAGCTGAAGATGCCTTATCCTCAGCAGAAACACATGGTTTTAGAGAAGGAACACACAATGATCTTTATGTTTGAAGAGGAGAAGTTAAAGATTGCTTTGAGGAAATCACAACAAACTGAAGTAGCCTGGAGGTACAAGTACCAAGTGGCCATGGAAGAGAATGATGAACTTCGTAGAAAACTCCAGTCAAAGGATGAATAAATGATTGCTTGTAAAAAGTGGAAGACACATGAAGGTTTATTTCCTTCCAACTCTCAGCCCACTCCATGGAAGCTAGTCGTGGACAAACTTATTCTTGAAAATACTCAAATGGTAGAAGAAATCAAGAAGCTTAAAGCAAAAGAGGACTTTTATTTAGAATACTGTCATCCTTATATTTAGGAATTTTGTAAAATATACTGGATATTTTGTAATTCAAAATTTGAAAATCAATGAAATGAATGATGTTTTGATCTGGGTTCCATGAAACCTTTGCATTTGCATTTTCATTATTTAATCATTCAAGGAACTAATGATTGTTTTGCAGATATTATAGGATGGATTCTGGAAAGAAAGTAGAGGTTGTGTTCCAAAGGCCAAAATTGGAGAACTTGAAGAAACTGGGAAGTTTAGTAGAAGACCCCGAGGCATTCAGAGAGAAGTATGGGAGTATGCTGTCTTTGCGAGAAGTTCAAGTATATGAAGAAATGTTATCTGCACTCGTGCAGTTCTATGATTCAACCTATCACTATTTCACCTTTCCAGATTATCAGTTGCTACCAACCTTGGAATAATATTCCGCCATAATGGGAGTAGGCGTCACTCCTAGACCGTTTTCCGGAAGAGAAGGGACTCCTAATGAAAGACCAGTTGCAGAGGTCGCGTATTTGGAGGTGAACGAGGTACGATATCATATGGTTGCTAAGGGAGGGTTATATGGATTTCCAGCTACGTTCCTGTATGAAAAAGCTCAAAGCTATGCCTTGTCAAAGAATATTGAAGCATTTGAGGCCATCCTGGTTTTACTAATTTACGGATTGTTCCTGTTCCCGACTGCTAATGATTTTGTGGATGTAAATGCAATCAACCTTTTCTTAATCAAAAATCTTGTACCTACCTTGCTGGCAGATACGTACTTTACCATCCACCGTTGGAACCGTTATGGAGTTGGACGGATTGAGTGTTGCACCATTCTCCTGCACAAGTGGTTAATTTTGCACTTGCCAAAAATTCCAGCCCTCTGGGATAAGCAAAATGGGCTCTCATGGACAGAAAAGCTACTATTGCTCAAACACTTAGATATTAAGTGGTATGACCCTATGTATGGAGGGATTGCCATGATCCAAAGCTGTGGAGATTTCCCGAATGTACCGCTTATCAGCGTTAATGGTTGCATCAGCTATAATCCAATTCTGGCTCGTCGACAGTTGGGGCACCCCATGGAGGATGAACCAGACCCAGACTTTTTGAGATGCTTTTACATTGAAGAGGGGAAGAATCCCGCTTACAGGGCTCGAATTGTGTATGCTTGGCGTCAGGTCCACATGAGGGGAATAACTGCCCTAGGTTACCACAACACTACTGTTTCAGAATCTTACTTATCATGGGTAAAAGAAGCAGCGTTGAAGATGTTCTATACTCGTTTTGAGCCTGACTCACCCAAACCTACTCTCATAGAAGAATTGAAAGTTGCTTTAGCAAAAGCTGGAAAAGAAGGAAAGACTTGGAGAGATAAGTATTTCAAGGCTATGCAAGAGAAGGAAGAACTTCAAGAGTTGATCTGTCAAGGTGGGAGGAGAAGTCAGCCACAAGACGAAGGCCCGTCCAACCAGAAGATCTAAAATCCTTTTATTTTCCGTTTTATTTCATCATGTATCTGTATTAAAAACTTGTATTTCAGTTTCAGAATCGTTATTGTAAAACTCTCAGTTATTAATCTATGAAGACTTTTGAATTTGCTTATTTCCCCATTGTTATAATGTTTGCAGATATTTCTTTGGATTCCTTGAATGATTAATTTTGCATTGTTGTATTTTTCATTCATAAGCATCGCATGTGCATGTTCTTGTGTTGTGTCTCATCTCGCTGTCTTGTCTCCAGAAAGAATCACACTGAATCCTCAACACCGATACAACACCCGAGCCCAAGCTCGCCTAAGAATGGAAGGACAGAATTTGGATGTAGACAGGATTGATAATGAACTTGGAGAGCTACGAGGAGGCATGGGGAAGATCATGGAAGCCCTACAAGTCATTCGTGCAAAATTGGACACTCAAACCACTGTTGTTTCTGAAATCACTAGCATAGTTGTAGAGCCGATCCCAACGGCAGTCACTGTTGCAAATGTTCCACCATATGGGTTACCACCTAGTTTTGTACCTCCACCAGTAGTCAATCAACAAGCAGTTCCTTTAGGGCCAGAAGTTCCTCAAGCTATTCCTACTTACACTCAGCCATCTGTTCAGATCCAAGCGCGCCCTGTTTTTCATAATCCTCCACAAGTGTACAAAGGTCTTGATGGGTATGAAGAAGAGAGTGGACGACATGATAAGTTGAAAGAAAGTGTAAAGACTATAGGCAGGAAAGTCAAAGCAATAGAAGGAAATGATATCTTTGGTACTGATGCCAGAGATATGTGCTTAGTGTCTGGACTAGTAATTCCGCCGAAATTCAAAGTTCCCAAATTTGATAAGTATTCTGGGGCTACTTGTCCTCGGACACACCTGATTATGTATTACCGAAGAATGGCCGCTCATGTGGAAGATGATAAGTTGATGATTCACTGTTTCCAGGATAGTTTGAAAGGAGCTCCTGCTAAATGGTATTTGGGCTTGGATCAGTCTCGTATTCATAGTTTCCAAGACTTGGCCGATGCTTTTGTGAAACATTACAAGTACAACATGGACTTAGCCCCTGATAGAAGACAGTTATTGAGTATGTCACAAAAGAGTTCGGAATCTTTCAAAGAGTATGCAAAAGGTGGAGGGAAACTTCCTCTCAAGTAGAACCTCCTTTAAGTGAAAAAGAGTTAACAGATTGGTTCGTCGATACAGTGAGACCAGAGTTTTATGAGAAGATGATCAGCAGTGTAACCGCAAGTTTTTCTGATATAGTAGCAGTAGGGTTGAGAGTGGAGTTAGGAATGAAGAATGGGAAGGTGGCTAGTGGTTCCAGCAGTGCTGGTAACAACAATGTCAAGAAGCTCAGCAGTAATTTTCATAAAAAGAAGGAAGGGGAGACAGATGCAGTAACTGTGGAAAGAAAGAGTCACACCTGGAGGCCGCCTTATCAACAGTATCCGCAGAGTTATGTTCAACAACCTCAACAAGGTTTTGTTCAGCATCCTCAAGCAAGTTATGTTCAACAATCCTAGCAACAACGACCAATGTATCCACTACAGTATGCCCAACAACCATATGTGGCAGCTGTAACTCCGGCTTTCAGTCATCCTGTTCCCAGTTATCAGACAGTGCAGCCAGCACCTGTATATCAGCCAATTCAACAAGGGTATCAACGAGCGCCCAACGCTCCCCCTATCAGCAGCAACATCAGCCTAGAGCTCAGGCACCCAGACAGAACTACCAGAATCGAAGGCCAGCAACAAAACCTACACTTCCTCAGTGACTGATGACTTACACAGAGTTTTACCCCTCCTTAGTACAGCAGGGATTGGTAACAACACGACCATTAAATCCAGACACTACATCTCCTCACTATAATCCAAATGCTCATTGTTCCTTTCACGAAGGTGTTGCCGGTCATGATTTAGAAGGTTGTCTTGCTTTAAAACATCTTGTTAAGGAGTTGATGGAAAAGAAGATCTTGTCTCTTGATGATGTACCCCCAATGTCAAAAGTAATCCATTGCCGAACCATGGAGGGGTCAATGCAGTAGAAGAAGTGTTAGATGAAAGGATGGTCCGAGGTGTGTCAGAGATCAAAACCCCGTTGAGGTTACTTCACGAGAAACTACTGAAAGCAGGATTGATAGAAGATACCCATAATGTTTGTAAAGAATGTTCTAGTGATTCTAAAGGGTGTGACGTGGTACGAGGAGATATACAAAGATTAATTAATGAGAGAATGTTACAAGTGTGTAGTAAGGTGAGGAAAGAAGAAGTTTCGGTAATTGAGCCTGTTTTTAATTTACCAAAGAAAGGTGAGAAAGTTCTGGTGTTCAAAACGACCAACAAAAGTATGAAGCCGGTTTTCAACAAGTCAGCTATTGATCAACCTCGACCGATTATTATTCAGAAACCAAGACCGTTTCCTTTTGAAAGCACAAAGGTCGTTCCATGGAAGTATGACATGACTGTGATAGACCGAGGATCAGGGAAGGTTAGTCAGAAAGAGACAGAAAGAGACAACCAAGTGGACGTGACAAACATTGCAGGTACAAGAAAAACGACCCGTAGTGGTCGCATCTATCAACCAAAGATGACAGTAGCCGCTGCAAAAGAGGTTACCCCTGCTGCGACAAAAGAAAAAGAAGTACCAAGTACTGAAGAAGACGACGAAGAATTCTTAAGGATTATTCGAAAAAGTGATTACAGGATCATTGATCAGCTTCACCAAACCCCATCAAAGATATCGATCTTGTCTCTCTTGATGAACTCTCCAGCTCACAGAGAGGCTCTGCAAAAGGTATTGAAGCAGGTACATGTGACAAAAGACATAACTCTCGGACAATTTGATTCAGTAATAGCCAACATTACAGCCTGTAACACCCTAAGCTTTAGTGATGCAGAGTTGCCGAACAAAGGACGCAATCACAACCGTGCATTGCACATATCTGTCAGGTGCCAAGAAGACACAATAGCACGAGTTTTAGTCGATATTGGATCCTCATTGAATGTATTGCCCGCCAAGTCGCTCGCAAGGTTAGCATATGCAGGGGCAGAAATGAAACCAATGTCTTTGATTGTAAAAGCTTTTGATGGTTCAAGAAGAACGGTTGTTGGAGAGATAGAATTGCCAATCATGATCGGACCTCATGTGTTCGATATTACATTCCAAGTCATGGACATTAACCCAACTTATAGTTTTTTGTTGGGACGACCGTGGATTCACGCCGCTGGGGCAGTGACTTCCACATTGCATCAGAGAATGAAATTTGTTGTGAATGATAAATTAGTGATTGTACACGGTGAAGAGGACCTAATGGTGAGCAATCTGTCATCATTCAGGTATATTGAAGCAGATGAAGGCGCGTTAGAAACTTCCTTTCAGGCACTCGAGATAGCTAATGCGATGATGTTAGAAGAAACAGTGGATAAGAGTGGTCTGTCTTTTGCATCCGCTCGGAGCATCAAGTCTACACTGGAAGAAGGCACTCCTGCAGGTTGTGGAGAGATTATCGAAGTAAAACCAAAAATGGATCGCCAAGGGTTGGGTTACAAACCAACTTATGATGAAGCGCCGACACATGATAAAGGACGCCCAAAGACTATAAAAGAAGTATTCATCAGTGGAGGTTTCCAAATTAGTACTGTGGAGGAAGATTCCGAAGATGAAGACCTTGAACAGTTAGTGTATCATTGCAACGCTGCCTTGAGCAACTGGGAAGCTATTGAGATTCCTTTGGTTGTTCCTGAGTTAAAGTAATTTGTTTGTCTTTCTTTTCTTGTTTTTGTTTTGAATCTCCGGAGCCATGCCCAAGGCTATATGAATGTTTTGTAAGGGCCCCGAGCTTTCAAGAAAATCAATGAAAAATGAACTATTTTGTTAATTTCCTTTACTGCTTTTGCTTTCATTTTAAAAAGAAAAATGGCGATCTTAAAAAACCAAAACAACTTTCTCTTTTGTGTGCTGCATTTGTCTTTGTGTGTTTTAATAAATTAAGCCATTCCAACGTGCAGTGATGTCTTAAAACCCATTGAATCCTATGACTTTGCATTCCCTCCTGACTTTGATTCACCAATATACCAAGCTGAAGATGAGGACGAAGATTTCAAAATCTCTGATGAACTGGTAAAGTTGGCACACCATGAGTATGCAGAGCTTCAAGCCTACAAAGAATAGGTAGAAGTCATTAATCTTGGCACCGAAGAAAACAAGAAAGAAGTCAAGATTGGGGAAACTCTTGGGGCAGAAGTCAAGTAGCGACTAGAAGAACTTTTGAAAGACTACGTGGATGTATTTGCTTGGTCGTATCAGGATATGCCGGGTCTAGACACTGACATAGTGGTTCACAAGTTATCGCTTCAACCAGAATGCCCGCCGGTTAAGCAAAAGCTCCGAAGAACAAGACCTGACATGGCTCTTAAGATTCAAGATGAGGTGAAGAAACAGATTGACATCGGGTTCTTAGCAGTATCCAAATACCGCGAATGGGTAGCCAATGTCGCACCTGTGCCGAAAAAGGATGGGAAAGTCAGAATGTGTGTAGATTACAGGGATCTAAACAAGGCCAGTCCGAAGGATGATTTCCCTTTGCCACATATCGATACTTTGGTGGATAATACGACTCGTTTTGCAGTTTTCTCATTTATGGATGGTTTTTCCGGTTACAATCAGATTAAGATGGATCCCGATGACATGGAAAAAACTACTTTCATTACTCCGTGGGGGACTTACTATTACAAAGTTATGCCTTTCGGTCTAAAGAACGCAGGTGCTACTTATCAAAGGGCCATGGTAACTTTATTTCATGATATGATGCACAAGGAGATAGAGGTATATGTTGATGACATGATAGCCAAATCTCAAAGCGAGGAGGACCATTTGGAACATCTTTTGAAATTATTTAAAAGACTCAGAAAATATCAGTTGAGGATGAATCCAGCCAAGTGTACCTTTGGAGTAAGATCTGGGAAGTTACTCGGTTTAATTGTCAGTCAACGAGGGATTGAGGTAGATCCAGATAAAGTCCAAGCCATTCAGGACATGCCAGCTCCACAAACAGAAAATCAAGTCAGAGGTTTTCTTGGAAGACTGAACTACATATCCAGATTTATTTCCAATATGACTCCTACTTGCGAGCCCATCTTCAAATTATTACGCAAGGACCAGACGATTGTTTGGAATTCAGATTGTCAGCAAGCATTTGATAAGATCAAGGGTTACCTATTAGAACCTCCGATCTTGATACCTCCTGTTCCCGGAAGACCTCTCTTCATGTATTTGACAGTGCTTGAGAATTCAATGGGTTGTGTGTTAGGTCAGCAGGATGAGTCTGGACGAAAAGAACATGGTATCTATTATTTGAGTAAGAAGTTTACTGATTGTGAAAGTCGATATTCACTCCTGGAGAAAACTTGTTGTGCTTTAGCATAGGCTGCCAGACGTTTGAGGCAGTACATGATTTGTCATACCACTCTGTTGATTTCATAAAATGGATCCGATAAAATATATTTTTGAAAAGCCTGCTCAGACTGGAAGGCTCGCCCGTTGGCATATGTTATTATCAGAATACAACATCCAGTATATAGCCCAGAAGTCTATCAAGGGTAGTGTTTTGTAAGAATATCTTGCAGATCAACCAGTGGAAGATTATGAGTCTCTCAAATTTGATTTCCCAGATGAAGACATCATGTTGGTAAAAGATTGTGAAGAGCTAGGTCTTGATGAAGGTCCGCAGGAAGGTCTTCGGTGGAAAATGATGTTTGATGCTTCCTCCAACTACAGTGGGCATGGCGTAGGCGCCGTCTTAATGTATCTGGAAGGTGGTTACACTCCATTCAAAGCCAGGTTAGATTTTGACTGCACAAACAATATTTCCGAATATGAAGCATGCATTCTCGGCCTCGAGGTGGCTATCGACCTCAAAATCAAACTTCTTGAAGTCAGTGGGGATTCAGCTTTGGTTATTTATCAGGTTACTGAAGAATGGGAAACTAGACATGAGAATTTGATCCCTTATAGAGCCTACATCATCATGATGATGGAGTGTTTCAATGAAGTTACTTTCAAGCATGTCCTGAGATCTGAGAATGACATTGCCGGTGCCCTAGCCATATTAGCCTCAATGTGGAAAATCAGGGATGTCAATAATGCCACTCTCATCCGAATAGAATGCAAGACTGAGCCCGCCTACTGTCAGATGGTTGAAGAAGAAACTGATGATAAACCAAGGTTCTATGACATAAAGAATTATCTGTTAAAACAAGAGTATCCAGCAGATGCTACGTCACTCGACAAGAAAACTCTGAGACGAATAGCATCCAAATTCCTTCTTAGCAATGACGTGCTTTACAAAAGAAATCATGATATGGTCCTGCTTAGATGTGTCGACAGGCGAGAAGTGGAGTTGTTAATGCAAGATGTTCACGAAGGAATGTTTGGTACTCATGCCAATGGATATGCTATGTTTAAGAAGATTTTGAGGGCTGGGTATTACTGGTTGACTTTGGAAACTGACTGTATTCGATATGCCAGGAAATGTCACAAGTGTCAGATTTATGCGGACAAGATGCACGTACCGCCAACATTACTAAATGTGTTGTCATCACCATGGCCTTTCTCTATGTGGGGCATCGATATGATTGGGGCAATTGAACCAAAAGCTTCTAACGGACACCGATTTATTCTGGTTGCAATTGATTATTTCACAAAGTGGATTGAAGCCGTGTCCTACGCTAATGTTACTCGACAAGTGGTGGTCCGTTTTATCAAGAAGGAGATTATCTGTCGTTACGGAATTCCAAGCAGGATCATAACGGACAATGGTACTAATCTGAACAACAAAGTCATAAAAGAGTTGTGCGATGACTTCAAAATTGAACATCACAATTCTTCTACTTACCTTCCCAAGATGAATGGATCTATAGAAGCCGCGAATAAAAACATCAAAAAGATTTTGCAAAAGATGGTGAAAACCTACAAAGATTGGCATGAGATGCTACCATTTGCCTTGCATGGGTACAGAACATTCGTCCGCACTTCAACAGGGGCAACCCCTTTTTCTTTGGTATATGGAATGGATGCGGTACTTCCTATGGAGGTTGAGATACCTTCTTTGAGAGTCATAATGGAAACCAAGCTTGGAGAAGCAGAATGGGTGAGGAAAAGGTTTGATCAGTTGAATCTTATCGATGAGAAGCGCATGTCTGCAATGTGTCATGGTCAGTTATATCAGAAAAGGATCAAGAGGGCTTTTGACAAGAAAGTTCGCGTCCGAGAGTTCCGAGAAGGGGAACTTGTACTCAAAAAGATTTTACCAGTTCATAAAGATACACGGGGAAAGTGGATGCCTAACTATGACGGCCCGTTTGTTGTGAAAACAGTCTTCTCAGGAGGTTCGTTGATTCTCACTACCATGGATGGAGAGCAGCTTACTCATCCAGTGAATTCTGATGCAGTACGAAAATATTACGCCTAAAAAGAACCCGATAAGCCGAAAACTCAAAAGAGCGGCTTATGTAAAAAGTTAGGGTTGAAGAAAAAGAAAAGAAAAGAAAAGAGAAAAAGAGGAAAAGAAAGAAAAATAAGAGCTCGCTAAGTTGAAAACCCGAAAGGGTGGCTTAGGCAAAAATGAACGTCCTGGTGGATTGAAAACCCGAAAGGGCGATCCAGGCAAAAATTAGGGACAAAGGCGTTTCACTATATCAGATGAGTTGTCACTACCGGAGAAGATCCTACAAGAATTCACTCCAACCGATCTCCTTAAAAGCAAAGATTTTGGGGAGTTTTAGTCTTTAGTGACAGTTTGGTCATGGGATTCAATGTAACCTTGTCCACATTGCCATTTTTCACTTGTAAAAATTTCTATGGAATTTTGGTCATTTGCAAGATTTCATCCTTGAATAAAATCAGTTTTGAGCCATTCTTTCTTTTGCAAATTTATTATTTCCTTTATTTTCTTTGTTATGCAAAATATTGTTTGTCTATCAACGATAATTTTGAAAGCATTAGGGTCAGATTATTGGAATAAACTTGAAAAGATTAACAAACGTAAAAAACTTCGACTCATGGAAAAGAATCGAGGAAAATCATACCTCCCCAAAACCTCAGGGCAGCAGAAACTTTGACACGCAATCCTATCGCCCCCTGATGAAGTGTAAGCAAGTCGAACTGCGGATTTTCCTTTGGTCATGTGTGGGTACCAAAGCTTGAAGACTGTCTCTCAAAGAACTTCTTATGATGATGAGAAGACTTGTCCCAGTAGAAGATTTCTGAGCATTTGTTTGAATTTACTTTGTCATCTCTGACTAGCTTGTTTAAAAGCTCGGTTCCCCTGTTAGGATTGGATTTATTTTCAAGTATACATACGCCCTTCAGCCTGGGTTCAGTGTGATTCATTTCGTCTCTCGGGGTCAGTGTGCTATCTATTGATTCCCCGTGAATGTCTAATTACTGCTAGCGAATCTCCGTCTAAAGTCCAGTTGTAACTGGCGTTGTTTTAGAAGCCAATCGTTATTGGTATTCTTTTGGTCGTCACCATATTTCTTGTTAAGACTAGTCGTAACTGGCATTATCTTAACTCCACTCGTTGGCATCTTTTGATTCGGTCGTTACCACCTTCTCCTTTAAAATCCAGTCGTAACTAGCAGTGTTCGCAATCCAATCATTATTGGTATTCTTGTGGTCGTCACCGTATTTCCAGTCGTAACTGGCATTATCTTAACTTTACTCGTTATTATCTTTTGGTTCGGTCGTTACCAACCTTCTCCCTCTGAAGTCTAGTCGTCACTAGCAAATCCCCTATGAATTCTGGTCGTTACTGGTTTATCTTCCGTTTAAGCCCAGTCGTGACTAGCAGATGTTTGAAATCCAATCGTCATTTTTTCTTGTTGGACGTTACCAACTCTTCCCCATGAAGTTTAGTCGTAACTGGCGTCACTTGAAATCCAATCGTTATTGGTTTCTTTTGGTTTGGTCGTTACCAACCTCCCCAGCTTTAGCCTAGTAGCTTGCTAGCATTCTCATAACCACATGTGTTGGTATACCCGGATCTGGTCGTCACCTTGTTTCTTTAAAGTCCAGTCGTAACTGGCATTACTTGAAATCCAATCGTCATTGGTACCCGGACTTGGTCGTCACCAATCTCCTTTAAGTCCAGTATTACTAGCATTGCTTGAAATTTGGTCGTCACCAATTTCCCTAGTCGAAGTCCTATGTGTTATCGATTGGATTTGAGAAATCTCATTTGTTATTATCTCAGGTTGGTCGTTACCATTACCTCTGGAAAGTCTAGTGGTTACTAGCACTGTCTGAACCATTTGTTAAAACTGGGCGACATCATTATCCCCAGTGAAACCTTTTTTCCCCAGACAAGTCTCGGAGATCTAGTCGTCACTAGTATTCCCAATATGTTTTGTCTTTGTTTCTAGTCCATTCCTGAAGATCCCGTTTGAACTCGTCGCTATAGGAAGTTCCTCATCTGATCATCCCAGTGAGGTTCGTGTTTTAGTTCTTCACTTCCCCAGTAGAAAGTTGCTCTTTTCCCGGGTGGAAATCTACCTCTTTCCCCAGTTGAGTGGTTGCTCTTCCCCAGTGAGATTGTCATCATCAGTGGACTTTGTGCATCCTCATGTGAAATTTTCCTCTCAGTTATCACTAGTCATGGTTGAACTATTGATTGTTATATCGCAGTTGTCCCTAGTGTCGGATCCACAAAATCAGATCCCGTGAGTAGTTACTCGTTGTTTTGTTTTTCTGTCTTCTGCACATGTCTTGCATCCAAGCATCATGAAGCATCACTTAGAATTCATAGCATATCATGACCTGTCCTTTTTCATATCATCGGATCTAAGGGACAAAATTTTTGGTTTTCTATATTTAAATACCTTTCACTGCGATTCTACGAGGATTGTCATCTCTCAGTTCCATCTAGTGAAGATATTTAAATAGGGGAAACTGTTGCACCCCAAATTTTGACCCCTTAGATTCTCATTATCCTTTTAGGAGCATTCTCATGAATTATCTAACCTTAACCCAATGCAAGTTTGTGTTTGTCAAATTACAGATGAATCAGGGTTTTGTACAATCAAATCGAAGCTTCAGGGTTTGTGATCAATCCAAGTTTTAGGCTAATTAAATCATGAAACAAGATCAAGGGTATTATATGATATCAATTGAATACCCAATTTGAGGTTGTTACCCCAGAATCAAGAACAGTGTATTTCAGGGCACCCGATTAGGGTTTTTTACTAGTAAAAGTCAACTGTAGTTTGACTTTGATGTTGGAAGGTGTTTTAATGGTGAGATTATGATCCATGAAGTTCATATAGCTTAAAAAAGTTCATTCAAAAAGTTTCAAAGTCTCAGGAGGTCCAGAGTGTCAACAGACGACTCGATAGTCGCCGATCAATCGTACAGTTGACCAAAAAGTCAACTCTTCAAACTTAAGGAATTGGACTTCAAAGTGAATAAAAAATGTTCCTTATATCATATTGCACTTTCCTATCAATTTTCATGACCATTGGATCAAGGATGAAGGAGTAATCAAAAATCGGGAAATTAGGGTTTTGAAAGGGGCTAAACCATAACTCCTTAACCACACATCCAATTGATTTGGTTCAAAGCTCATTTGAATGCTCTTGACAAATCCTACAAAAGTCCCTATGTGGTCCATAATCAGAAAATGCATAGATTTGGAGTTATGATCAAATTCATTTTGAGAAAGGAAAAAGACTGAGAAATTTCACTTTTAAGTTCATTTTTTAGCAACTTTGAGAGACATTTTTGGGCAAGTTCCTTTGGGAATTTGACACTCATGAAAGCATAAATGTTTTAGATCTATTTGAGGGCTTTCTAAAAAGTACTAGCACATCTCAAAAGGATTTATGAGCTGAAAGTTATGGTTATGGAAAGTTGGTGTTTTCACACTTTAGTCCCACATTGTCAAAATTTCAAGAATCCATTCTTTCATCAATCTGACCAAACTCAGCCTTTGGATGTTGTTGTTTCTGATATGTAGAGGGTTTGAAGCATAGAAATGAGAAGAAAATGCAGAGCAGATGGAATTAGCCAAACTTGCAAGTGGGCTTGCAAGTGGCTTTACAACTTGCATTTGAAATCATAAGGCAAGCATGAGGTGGAAAAGTGAATCTGAACCAACCATAAGCCTACACCCTCTAGCCTGCATTTAGCCCTTTCAAAATCATCATTTTTCTTGACTATTGGGCTTACCTATCAGCCAAGGAAACCCCTTTGTGGAGGTTTGATCCAAAAGTGTAAAACCTTTCTTCCATGTGAAGAAATCTCCAAATCTGCCCCCTCTTTTCATTTTCCTATAAAAGGGAGCCCTCATCACTTCATTTTAAAGACAAGATTGATTCTAAAAACCAGAGAAAAACAAAGCTCTCACTCTTTCACACCTTACTCCAAAATCACCAAAATCACAAAATTGCCAAAAGCTTCGAAAATCTGTCTTGGTGCATTTGCTGCCAAATTCATTTCTCCCTATTCAAACACACCAACAATCATCCACACAATCTCTAAATATGATATAGGAGTTGTCCAAGACCTTAAACCATTCAAAAACCTCACCATTCAAAAAATCAACTTCCATACCAAGTTACTTTGACCAAAAGCCACAAAATCAGCCAAAACTTGTTCTATGCATTTGCTTGGTGTTTTAATCAATCAAACACCTCTCATATATCATTTCTCAACTGTCTAAAGTGTTAAAGATCATTGGTGGATTTTATTTCTCCAACTGTCTCAAAGATTGCATTCTTGCTTCAAAAAGAAGAAAGTTTCAAAGCTAGTGTCATTTGGAAGTCTCTCTGGGTTTCTTGGTGTTCTAACCTACTAAACACAGTCCACTAGAGCTATGTAAACACTCCATTCTTGCTTTATACCATGATTCCATGATTTGGCATCTTGAGCTCATTATGTGAAAATATGTCATGTATGTGTCTTGTGCATAAATTCTGTCATGACAAGGAGTGGCTATTTGATTGATTTCAGACACCTTTAAAATCATGAACATGTTGGATATGTAGGTTTGTTTAGAGCTGTTTACATCTGGTTGGCTTGATCATTCACAAAATGCCATACTTTGCATATTAGTGCCTTGAACATGCTAGTTTTGGTTAAAGGCTAAGGTTGTTTTAAGTTTAAGCTCAGAATCATTCCCTCATGCATTTATGACTTGTGTGTGCTATTAGTTTGGTTAAACATGATTTGAAACTGAGTTGAGAATTTTCATGAACAAAGAACACCAAAATTGCAGTTCGTATGCCATCTCTCATGACAGCCATCTTTAAACCATTTTGTGTGCTTAAGCTTATTCAATAACATGTATGTGAGCTATGTACATAGCTGGTTTGATCAAAATTTGCAGAACTTGAATTTGAAATGTTCTTACTTTCCATCAAAATGCCAATTTTTGCAACCTCTGTTATCATTCCTTGTAGCAGCTTGTTTCTAGTTTCAAATTGTGCTTGAACTCACTCAATATCATGAATATGAGGTGTGTATGTGACTGAATTGGTCTGAAATTGTTTTGAATTGAATTTGAACATGCTCATACATCAATACTTGCCAAACTTGCATTTAGAGTATCCTTTCTCATGACAGTCTGGTTCTAGCCTTTCTCTGTGTTTGAAGTCATTTAAAAGTATGTACATAATGTGTATGTATGCTTGTCTTGGTCATAATATGCCTAGAACTTGTTTTGAACCTTGTCATGCATACTTTTAAACCTCAAAATGTAGCCCACATGCCATTTTAAACTGTGACTTATTTTGAAGACATTTGCATGTTTGAACATGATTGTTAATGTATATAAGAGGTGTACACATAGGTTAATGGTCAAATACACAAAAAAAAATTGAAACTGAATTTCTCATGCCCTGTCAAATAACCAAAGTGCAGTTTGAAGACCATATTTTGTCACAGCCTATTTTGAAACCATTTTTGTGCTTGAACTCATTTGTTAACATGTTTTCAAGGTGTATGTGTGATTTACTTGGCTTAAATATGCATAAAACTTGAACTGAACTTTTTCATGCATCACCAAAACCTCAAAATGCAGCTTGAATGTCATTTTTATGCCAAACTGTCTCAGACTATTTCTCTTGCTTGAAATCATTTGTCTATGGATATGTAGTGTGTGTATATGATCCACTTGATCAAAATGTGCATTGAAACTGATTTGAGCACTCTCTTGCATTTTCATCAAAACACCAAGAGTGGCTTGATCAACATTTTTTCCACAGCCTATTTTGAACCCCAACTTTGAGCATAAATTCATTTGCCAGCATGAATATGATTTGTATGTGTGACTTGTTTGATTTGTGTAAAGCATAGAAATTGTACTAAACATCATCATGCATTTTTATTCATGACAAACTTGCAACTTGATCCTCATTTGTCATCACAATTTGTTTAAGCTCAATCATTGTGTTCAAAATCATTCATGGACATATTTGCAATGTGTGTATGTGACCTACCTGATTTAAATATGCATAAAAACTGAGTTGAACATCAATATGCATCAAACATGCCAATTTTGCAACTTGAACAACATTCTTCACCACAGTTTGTTTTGAACTCCACCTTGTGCTCACACTCATTCATCAACACATTCATAGTGTATGTATGTAATTGGTTTGATTTGAAAATGATTAGAACTGTACTTGATCATCAAAATGCAATTTCAAAACTCAAAATGCATGTGCTATCATGTTTTTATTTAGGAGTGTTATTTCACAATTCCAACACCACCATTGCATTCCTTGTTAAAAATCACACAAGTTTGACTAAAGTTTCATTAAAAACCATTAAGATTTGGCTGAGATATGAATCAAAATGCAAATCAGTTTGTGCTTGGCCTTGGTTCCTCATGAGTGCCCAACTTGCTTTGAAATTGCGCCCTATATGTTTTTAGGGGTGGCTTCATCAACGGATGTATAGCCACCCCAGTGGTAAGAATATTAGCCAAAACACGCCTTGCATGCCATGAACCTGGGTTCGACCCCTGAGGAGGGCAACCCTTTTATTTATTTTTGTCATTTTTTAACCAAACTTCAAAAATTCATATCTCTCTCAATTTTAACCATTTTTCATCCATTCTTTTTGCATTTTGTTCATCTTGATGTCTACTTTCATGTCATATTTTTTATTTCCATGTTTGCCTAATTTATTCATCTCTTTTGACTATGTGCAAGTTGTGTATGTTCTGTGATCGTTTTTGCGTATGCAGATGAATTTTTCTTTTGATGTACTTGTGATTATTTGTGATGATTGTTTGAATTCATGTTCTTAAATGTTATCTAACATGCTAGGAATTCATCTTTAGTTGTTACCATGTTCATTTTACTTCATCTGCTAAATACACTGAAGCTTGACTGTCACACTTCCGGCTCAAACAACTGCTTTGATTGTCATCAATGCATTTTCATTCTTATCATTTTACATGCTCACTTAATGGTTGTCACCATGGATGCATATTCATTCTGTTGTTGTCTTGTTCAAATTTTTCTTTCCCCAAGTGATGAAGCTTGTTAGCTCTCATCCAAGCTACCTCTCCTGCCCCTCTCCAAAGGAAAGGATCTTTCCATTTAACCCTTATGTTATGGATAACTCATTCACCCATTCCCTTGACTTTGTTAAGTCACTTTAACCTTAGTTTAGAAGCCATTAGACTTTGCTTTAAGTCTAAGAAACCCACATGTACTAGGAGTGTTCTTCAACTAGAACCCTAGGATAGAGTTTGTCAACTCTATGTAAGGATCATCATCATGATTTCTTACTTCCCCTTTTGAATATTACAACTTAGAATAGGGAGTTTTGTCAAACTCCACACAAATATTGTCATGTTTGTTCCCCCTTGAACCTTGATCATAATCAACTGTTCTTCTTCCCTTGTGAGGTGAACTACGATTGCTCTGATTCTTTCCTAGTTAGGATACGTAGGCAGAAGATGCGATGTCTTTGCAAGCAAACTTAGAAAACCATCTAGGTCTTTACCTATCCCTAATCCATATCCCAATCCATAGTACATATTCACAAACTTAGCAAGCAATCATACAAAAGGTTCTTGTAGAGTACTACAGATGCTTAGGGTGCTAACACCTTCCCTAGGTATAACCAACCCCCGATCCCCGAATCAAGCGTTGTCGTTACATCGCGAATTTTTTTTTTCTTTCTTTAGACCTTTCCTTTGGATAAAATAAAGTTCGGTTGTAAAAGAATTAAGATTCAAGTTAATTTAATAGCTTGATATCCAATTTTCACCGCAACAACACTTTCATCAATGCATTTCTGTGTGCTTCGGAACTCAACAACAGCGATAAAATCGAAATTTTGGAAGGTGTCTGCTACAAATGCTCGACTATCTTGTAGTCGCCTTTGTGTATCAACCTCATGACTTCCTCCACATCATTCTCCAAAGATCCTTTTTCACCATACTGGGAGGTTTCTTCAATTACCATCTTACCCTTCCCTCTATCTACTTTTTTAGCCACCACTTTGGGCGATGCAAAGACTCTACCACTTCGGGTAATTGCCCCTGATCCCACAACATTCTCTGCAAACTCCACAGGAAAACTTTTCAAATCTATCTTCTGACCATTACAGTTCACCTCAGCCCCATAGTTCTACGGGATGGCTTTGGTGCTTTCATAAGGCACAGGTCCTGCTTTGGTAATAGTAATTTTTGGTGGCCTAGAAGGCGCTGAAATAGTTATAGTCTTATATGGGATCGAGATCGTAGCGACCTCATCCCTCTCCTCACTTACTTCCTCAACAGGTTTCTTTTCTGCAGTCCGCTCAAACTGTAACGTCCCCTTATCTATCATTCCTTGGATACACCTTCTCAGATCAACACATCCCTCAGGATGACTTAAGCAATCAACACAATCCTCGTCGCATCCTGGGAATACACCTCCTCCCAACAATTTGTCCTTCACAAACTTCAACGGAGTTTTCAATTCATTCACATCCATTATCAAGTCTAAGTCTTCCTCCACCAGAATAGCACCAACCCTAGCCTGCCCATGGTTTGGCATAGGGTTCTGCACAACGTTAGGTGCATCATGAGAAAAATTTATCGCTTTACTGTCAATGAGATGTTGCAGCTTGTGTTTAAAAGCCTTGCAATCGTCAATAGAGTGACCAGGCACCCCAAAGTGAAACTCGCAACGTGCATTTGCGTCATAGCCGGGTGGGGGATCACCTGTCAAAGGAGCAAGAGTCCTTTTCTGAATTAATTATAGATGCAATAAAGTCTGAAGCACCTTAGAGTAAGGCATTGGTGGAGTGTCCAATACTCTATTCGGCTTGGCCCTATCAGGATACCTCCTATATCCTTGTTGGTTTTGCTATTGTGGCTGATACTGTCTTTGTTGTTGTTGTTGTTGTGGTCGTTGTTGCTGTGGCACAGGAATAGTGACACTGACCACTTGCTGTTGGAGATATTGGTTCTGGGGCTGACCCCTTCCTCTTCCTCTAGAACTTGTTACTGAACTAATGTCACCTTCACGCTTCTTGTTTCCAAATATCTTTTTTCCTCCTCCTCCAGCTGAGGGTACCTCTCCCACCTGAGTCTTTCCAAGCTTAATGCTGTTCTCCACCCTTTCACCGGTGATTATCAAATCTGAGAAACTTCCGGACATACTGCTTATTAGTTTTTCATAGTACACCCCTGATAGAGTAGCAACAAACATGTCCACAAGCTCCCTCTCTACCATTGGTGGTTGCACCCTGGCAGCAGTTGTCGCCACCTCTGGGCGTACTCTTTAAAGCACTCGTTACTCCTTTGAGAGAGATTCTGCAACTAGACTCTATTCGGTGCAAGGTCACTATTGTATTGATAGTGCCTTACAAAAGCCTCGGCTAGTTCTTTCTAGCTGCAACCCCATGTACCACTCCAACCCCATGTACCACTCCAAAGAGGGGCTGGACAGGCTATCCTGGAAAAAGTGCATCAAGAGTTTTTCATTGTCCAAGCACGCGGATATCTTCCTATAGTACGAGCGCAGGTGGACCCTCGGGCAAGTAGTGCCTTTGTACTTATCGAAGTCAGGCACTTTGAACTTCTGAGGCACTGTTAAGCCTGGGATCAGCCCCAGGTTTGACATATCTAGTCCCATGGAATTTTGGCACTCAAGAGATCGCATCTTTTCTTCAATCATTTGAATCCTTCTATCAGCCTCAGAAGGTCCTGCAGCATTTACAAACCTTGGAGTGAATATATCCTCCTACCGATCTTCGTTCCACGTATGGTCCAAACTACCATGAATGCCACCTGTAGTATCAAAACCGAAGCCATGGCCATTCCCATTACCGCCAGCATTAAAACCTGTCTCATTCCCGACACCGACACCGTGATTACTCCCTCCCGCATTAGGGATGACTAAAGTTGGTATTGAATTGCCCACTTGAGGGGTTTCAACCCAAGTATGGTTAGTAGCAATCCCTCCATGTAGTACCCCATCATCATCAACTCGTGTCAATAGGGGTTACACCATGGTCTGAAGTTGAGCCTGACCAGTAGCAACTCCTTGCATCATATCCATCAGCTGTGCAATACGATCCCTCATCTCTTGCATTTCCACTTGCATTTGATTTATCAGCCTTCTCTGGTTACCTCTAGTACCGTAGCGATGAGTTATTTGTTCTGCAATCCTGAACCACTAGTGGCACAAGAAACAAGATAAGGTTAACAGTTCTGATGCACCTGCAAATGCGAGAAATATGCTAAAATGCAAACATGTATATATGAAAAATAGGGAAATTTCCCCCATGATTCTAGCTTCAGAATGACAACCAAGATAATGGAGAGCCCCACAGACAAGCATAGGATAAAAAACTTCTCATATATACAAACATAAACCCATAGGCAAAGTATAAACAACAAATGAGTATAAACAGAAAGGAACCTCAACCAACAGGTCTGCTGATGGTCCATACAAAAATCTACGCTACAGAATACAAAGAAATCAAATCAAACTGGGTGGAGAGACTGGAAATCCTTCAACAACGCCTGTGTATCCGGATGGTCTGGCCTAGTGAGCAAACCACGTTAGAGCAACTCCTGCTGACTGATAGTGGACTGAAGATCCTCAACCGAGTCCTTCTTCCCCACAACCTCCTCAAGTCTACGCCTCTTAGCACTAACTTCCTCTTTATGCTCCTCCAAGGTTGCAAGCGCTTCATATAGTTTGCAGTCACTATGTCTTCTGAGTGCGGCTTCCTTCGAAAACTCCTCATCTTTAGCTTTGAGATGGGCTTTCTGTTTGATAATATGCGCCTTCAACTTGTCTCCGCGTTGCTTGCTGGTGGACATGGTAGCGTTCCACTGAGCCTCAAACTTGGAAATCCGCAAATAGGCTTTATTCAGCTCTTCCTTTTTGGTGGCAAGAACACCGTAGGTGGCATTCAAGTCTTTGCTTGTGCGCTCCCAATCACTAGTCTCCTGAGTCAAGTATGTTCCCAACTTATTCACCAACTCTGTTTGCTTTTTCAAAGAATACCTTGCTTCGTTTCTTTCACTTCTGAGCTGAGCCATCTCCCCCTCTAACTCTTCGTTCATCTTCTACAACTCTTCTTTTTCACGGCATACCTAATTGTACCTTTGGATATCCACTGTAGTAGGCTCCTCAATCACAGGTGGGCAAACAGGCTCCACTGGAGGATATGGCATCAAGAACTTCGTGGCCCTCTCATGAATCCAAGCCACATAGGGGTCATAAGTCTGACTATTGCTCTTCCCTAGTAATGCTTTACCTCTCCTATGAATACTCCGCCAAGCACGCTCGAGTCTGATCAAATCATCACCCTCTAACAAACCCGTGAGATACAGAGATTCCTGTATCTCTTCCTCTTTTGGAGCGTCCTTGAGAGAATATCCGAACTGTCGTACCAACAGAGAAGGGTTGTAGTTAACGCACCCCTTCCTTCCGACTAGGGGTTTGTCAGGAAATCCGCCACAATTGTAAATAATGTCAACGCCAAGCAAATCCCTATCAAACCAAATAATATCCTTAGCAGTCAAGCCCATCATCCTCTCAGACCATTCTGAGGTAGCAATAATATCCACAAACTAACCACTCTTAGGCATGTGACTCATCAACCACCTACAAAGCAAAGGAACACAACACGTTCTTCCCCCTTTGGTTTTCATTCTTGTGGTGCACATAATGATAAACGTCTCGTAAGAGTGTAGGGACCAGATTCCCTGAGGCTAGCAGATAAAAGGCATCCACGTCTACGAAATCAGGCAAGTTTGGAAACTGAACTATACCATAAATGCAAAGTGCCATGATAGCACTAAACACAATCCAGCAGCCATTCTTAGCGAACTTATGAACTTTCTCAACAAGAAACGGTAACAGAAAACCATAAGTTCCTTTTCTCTCAACTAGCTTCCCCTTTAACTCAGCAGCGTCCAACTAAAATATAGCAGTAAGCACAGCCAAGTCGAGCTCCGCATCTGTGTGGACAAAAGGCATCTGATCACGGATAGGCACCCCTAACATGTCAGAATACTCTTCCAAAGCAGGTGCTAACACAAAATATGGGAATACAAAGCACCTCAACTAGGCGTCGTAAAACTGCAAGAGAGTATAAATGCCACTGATCTCATAGGATGAGGGTTTGCAAACACATCTGGCCAATCTTCCATAGTCTTGTCTAAACTGTTCCATCACACTCACTTCAGCCATAGCAATCAGACTCCTCAAAGAACTGACGTCTGGGGTAGGAAACCTGTAAGCAACTGTCCTTTTCAAAGGCTCCATGTCAAGAACGAAGAACAAGACCACTAGAATCAGGAGGGAAATATACACCTGCAATCATAAATACATGTTAATGAAGAGATGCAAATGAAAAAGCAAATGCAAATGCAATGCAACAGAGGATCAAGCTTGTTGTGCTGTAGCTTGAGAAGAACCGGCGCTTCGCTCTAGTACTGACAAATCACTGACATAAGAACCCCTTGGTACCATGAACACAGGTTCACACTGTCAAGAACTGGGTAGTCTAGAGGTTAGAGTTTCCTGCATAACCCACCCACTCACAGGTATGGACCTATCCACTGACAAGGTTTGGCATACTATGCATTCATCAGCGTCACAAACTTTCAAGAAACGATGATATGATACCCAGAAGGTGTGGCATCATCATCTCTTGAAGCAGCCTCACTTAGCTGAATCACAAATGATCGGTCCCCAGAGTCAACAACCCTCAAATCCAAAGGACGTATACTAAACACTCTAGGAAATTGAGAGGTAACCACTCAATCACCATTTCCCAAGTACAAGGCTCATGGCACAACACTCATTATATTTATTAAGTGGATTGAAGTTGTTTGAAGATGAGAAGAGAAAGGGGACAAACTAAGGGGGACTAGACCAAACCCTAAAAGTTGTCATGCAATTTGCACCTAAAGTTGAGTTTAAAAGGGGACTACCTAATGTTATCATGCATGGTTAGAACCTTAATGTCTATCATAACCTCTCTTGAACAAGAGAGGTTAGAAATCCTAAGGGAAGGAAGACAAAAAGAAGAAGAAACAATAAGAATAAACAATGCAAATGAAGAATGCAAACACAAATGCAACAAGGAAGACAAAGATGCAATGCAAGTGAGGGAGGAAATATGTGTGGGGATGGAACCTCCACAAGCATATCTCAACCTCAAGCCATGGTATGAATAAGTGCAAGAGAAAAAGGAGAGAGATGCACCCCCCTGCTTAGGCTCAATGCTCTGAGAAAACTACTCTTGCTATGCACATCCCTTGATCCCCTGTTCCATGAAAAATGCTATGCAATGCAAATGCTAGAACAAAATGAAATGAAATGAAACATAAACCAAGTTAAGAAAAAGTTGAGCAAATTTTGGGGTGCAACACTCTCCTACTCCCATCCTAAACGGAGGGACTAGGAACCCTATGGGGATCATGGTAAAAAGCATAAGGAAGCACCAAGTAAATTCAATCGCAAGTAAGAAATGCACACGTGAAAATGCACACTTAGAATGAAGAGAGGGAGGAAAAATGTGTGGGGCAGCAACCGCCACAAGCACGTCTCAACCTCAAAAGCGAGGCAAGAATGATGCAAACATGGAAAAGAAAGCAAAAAAGAAAAAATGAAAACAAACAAACATGCAAAGAGTCATTACTTTGAACCACATCCATAAGTATGCATCCAAGTGGACAATGAACACAAGTGTCAACAAAATCATGATCAACCAAACATAAACAGTGACAAACATTGCACTCTTAATGCATCATATTAATTCATGAAGATTCGAAGTGAAACGGTATGCAAACAATAAAACAAAACAGCAAAACAGGTCTGCCAGCACAGTGTTAATCGGTTAACCCCTAGGGTTAATCGGTTAACACACTGTTAACGTTTAAAAATTTTGAAAAATTGAACTGGTTAATCGGTTAACCATATGCGTTAACCGATTATCACTGTGCTAACAGCAGAAAACAGCAAAGCAGAATCACTTTTCAACAGCTTATCACTTCTCCAAACATACCAATGATCACATAATCAGCTATGCACGGAATTAAATTAGAAAACCATGATTCCAACAGCATGTATACAGATCCAAACAACATCAACACAGATCATATGCAGCAAATCAATCAAAAATGAAAATCATCATGGTGAACATGCAATTAAGCTAAAAACAGAATCTGATCAAGAATTTCCAACCTATGAAGCGGAGATTTGCTTCGGTTAATATTGATTTGCTGGAAATGAGTAGATTGAAGCTAGAAACCCAGAATACTTCAAGATCCAAGCTAATCCTCGTAGTAGAGATGGAGATCCTTCAAGATTAAGCCAAATTGCTTCAAATAATCACTTCTAGCTTCACTTCATATTTCAAATCTGAATTTGCACAAAAATTGAATGAAGAAACTGATCCAATGGAGATGATAGATGAAGGTTTAGCTCTTAGAAATCAATGATTCCAATGAAGAATCAAGGATTTCAAGTAGAAAAGAGCTTTGGTGAAGGTTTTGGCTATGGAGGAAATTTAGAGAATTGAGAGAGAAATGAGATCAATTCTGAAATGAGAGTGAAAATGAAGGTTAAAATGCTTTGGTTTGGAGTGAATCACTTAAGTATCCTTTTGGCTTGGATCCAAAGCATGGTTTGGAATATGGTTTGGAAATTTTGGAATGGAATTAGGAGTGGGATTTTGGAGGGAATTGAATTAATTTGAAAACTAATCCAAATTTCAAAATGGTTCTAGATCCTTCTCAAGTGTAAAAATGAATTTCCAAGTGATCAAAATTGGACCCCAAATGGCTCTGCATTGCAAATTCACGTGCAGAGGCAAAATCTGCATTGGTTAATCGATTAACCATATAGGTTGATCAGTTAACACTGTTAAAACTTCAATTCTGGCCTGATTTCACTTTGGTTAATCGATTAACCATATAGGTTAATCGGTTAACACCTTCAAATTTTGAATTTTGGCGCCTTTTGGAGAGAAATCTGCATATTTTCCCTGTTTCAACTGCTTTGAACCCTATTAAGCTTCTGGAATGTGTTCTTGAACGCTGTAACCATGAGACTGTCGCTACCGCGAAAATAAGGTGACAGCAAAACAGAAGAGTCGCCACCTTTTGTTATTTATCCCACGGAAAGGGAAAGGAAACGATCGGAAAAACCTGACGAAAAGGTATAAGACAAGGTCATCGCAACCAATGTCTGGGTTCGGGAGTCAGTTACGCAAGGGGAAGGTATTAGCACCCCTCACGTCCGTTGTACTCAACGGGATCCACGCTTGTTGTGTTTATCTGACGGGTTGGTTTAACTATCTACCTATCAATTCGTGCCTACGTATTCTCGTCAGAGAACGAGAAATCAGAGTCAACGTAGTTCGGCTAACTACGGGTTAACGAATGGAGGAAGGTGGCTCGCCAATACGTCAGTATTGTGCCTACGTACTCTCAACAGATATGAGAGATCAAAGCTTACGTAGTTTGGGATAATATGTATTACGGGGGTTCAGATTCATCTATTTTTACGAGTAGGGTTAACAAACAGTTCCAGCAGTTTGGTGTATGCAACTCGCTCATCGGAGTCTCGTGCGTTATCGTTTACGATAGAATTGAGAGTTAACGACACTCTTTTCATCAGAAAAGTTTTCCTTGAATTATGGGCCTGTTGCACCCCAAAATTTGACCAACAATTATTTATTCATTGAGTGTTTGAAAGTGGATACCTTCAAGAGATCCTCAGAAGAAGTGGTTTGAAACCAGGGTTGTGTGCTTCATAGTTTGAGGGTTGGGAGTGCCCCTCAGATGATTCTGAGACTTTGAGAATGAACTTGATGTTTTGGGAAAGCCTATGAGATGTCTTGATAGCCTTCATGAAGCCCAGAGAAGTCATTGTGCAAGAGTTCAGAAGATTCAACCATGAATGGTAGAATTAGGGTTTTGACTGGGTCAACCCTAGATCAGCTGAAGATTTGGAGAAGGTGGAGACCCAATCCAAGGACCATGAGATCATGGAATGATGCATAGAGATGATATAAAGATGATTCCTAGGCCAACTCATCATGAGTGAGGAGTTTGAGAAGTTTCAAGTCAGGGTCCCAAAGGATTGTCAGTGAAAAACCCTAATTTGATCCCTATCTTCCAGGAAGTTTTAGCTCAAGATGTGATTGATATCTCACCTTCCCCACAACATGAATGTTGTAGAGCTTGTTCTAAGCTTTAATTTGAGTGGTGGAAGTCCTTGATAGGAGTTACAGAGCTCAAGTTATGGTTTTGACAAATTACAGGTCAGCAGAGGTGTGTGAATCTGGGTCCTTGAAAGTCACCCAACTTGCAGACAACATTTGCCCTAGTAGGAGGATTCCTATGATTTCTTGGTCAACATGAATGTTTAAGAGAATCTTCTTAGCTTTAATTTGAGTGGTAGAAGTCCTTGATAGGATTTGTGGAACTCAACTTATGGTTTGAACAAGACAGGGGTATTTTGGTCATTTGTCAGTTATAGGTCATTTTAGCCAATGCCTAAAACTCCTATTTCCAAGCCTCAAATGGAAAAACTCAAAACATGAAAGTTGTTCAAAATGTGATTTTAATTCTAGAAAGAAGGTCACAAATTGTTGGAAAAGCTCATAGCATGAAGTTACATGATTGGTCAAAAATGAACTAAAAATGGCATATAAGTTTGAAAAGTTGAATTTGAAAATTGGTTTGGAAGATCCACAAATCCAAAATAGGTCATCCAATATATCATTTTGATTTGAAACATCATTTTGAGAACATTGGTTTATCTAGAATTTTGATTTGAAGCTTTAAAATGGGTGATGCTTTGAAAACTTGTTACTTGAAAAAGAAGGCAACTTGAAAAAACCTTACACAAGGCAAAACCAAGGCTTGTAGTTGTGCACTCCTTCTCAATATCTCATGTAAAGATATTTTAAGACCACATTGCAAGGCATAAGGCATGAGATGAGAGAAATTCAACTTGTCCCCACATGAGATTTTCAAGAACTTTCCACCATATTCTAGATGAATCTAGAAGTGTCTAATGATCATTATAAAAAGAGGGCCATGAAGAGAGTTCAGGGTTGGTGATAGAGAGAGATTTCAGAGGAGAGAGAGAGAGAGAAATAGCCATTGAAACACTTTCTTCAAGTTCAAGCAATCCAAGAAATCTTTCACTACAAGGCTTCTTCTCCAAAACCAGTGCAAACAGAATCATTTCCACCATTGGAGGATCATCCTGAAGCAATTACAAGGCTTGCAACCTTCTCCACGAGCACCTACCATCATTACTTGACAGGTTGGTTTCTCTCCCTAATTCTCCTAATTTATGCAGTTTTAATTAGTTTTATAGATATAGAACTGATGCATTAGGTTAGAGGATGAAACCCTAGGAGTTATAGCACGATCCATGGAGTTCCAGAACAGAGCCATGAAGCTTTAGAGATCAAGAACATGCACCCTAGGCTGCTATATTCTTAGGTTTTTAGCTTAGTGTAATCCCCTCAGCATGTAGAACATTCTAGGTTAATATGGATTCATTCTATTACCATGCATATCAGTGTGAATCAAGTGTGCCCGAAACTTCCATCTTTCATAATTCTTTGTAGAGGGAGAGTTAGGGAATTCTGGTGCCATGGCTGTGTAGAGGGAGAGGAGTAGAATAAGTTTGATGTTTGGATCGAGGAAAATGGTGGAGAAACGAGAGAGCTAGATGAAGGAGAAGGCATGGCGCGTGGAAGCCGTTATGAAACCCTAACATGCCAAAGGTTGAAGATGCAATCTTCACCGTTAACTCGTTTGGAATATTTGACCTTTTATGTTAATCCAACGGCTCAAATTCAATCTGAAGATGGAGGGAAAAGTTTAAAAAAATGAAACGCGGCGTTTTGTTTAGTAACGCGCTTGGGCTTGCCTGATGCTATCCACACCCCCCCCCTATTCTGGCCCAAATAATTGAACTGGCGCGTGTGGCTATTCACCCCCCCCCCTCCCTTTTAATTGTTTTAATTTCTTTTATTTTCTTTTAATATTTTTCTTGTCTTTAAAAATTCATTAAAAATTGAAAAATAACTCTTTTTTGTCCATTCTTTTTTCTATGATTAGATAATTTTGTGTAGAAAAATATAAAAATAAAAATGGAATTTTATTTTTAATGTAGAATTTTTAGTGGTATTTTCTTTAATATAGTGTATTTTCTTTCTTTTAGTTGATGCATGATTTTGCAAGAATTGTTTTAGGACCTTCCTTTAGTCTTTTTAATCCATTCTTTTTTGTGTAATTAGATGATGAATCATAGTTCCCCATAGGATTTATTCTAGAATTTTAGAATTAAATTTTGATTAGTTTAATTGGGGTAGATGTAGGGTATCCTAATTAGGGTTTAGGTTGTGCTTAGGTGAAGAATTCATTTTCTTTGAATAAGTTTTGTCTTGATTTTTAGGTAGAGGCCTATGTAGATGTTAGGGGTAGATGATTTTTAGGGTATCCTAATTGTTAGATTTTTCCCCATTGGTTTAGTATTTTTAGGTATTTTCTGAAGTTGCCTATTGATTTTGTCTGTGCTGTGGTTATCTGTTCATATCTGGGGTTTGTTTTGGGGATTTTGTTGTGGGGTTTGTGTTGTCTTGAAGACCTTGTTGGAGAGCATCATGAAGAGAAGATTGTAGATCAAGACTCAGAGACCCAGAGCTTGGCTTTTTCCCTGTCTGTGAGGTTTGAGATCCTGAAGTTTGAAGGGAGTTCATGGTACTTTCCTGAGGAAGGCACTATGAGTGACTTTCATTCTTTCTTCTCACCTCTTTCTTAAGTATCCAATGATGTTGGAGCCAACTTGTGAGTTTAATTTCTCCTGAGGAGGAATGTAAACTGATCACATGTTGTTGAGCCACATGGGATACAACTCCTAAGTGGAAGCCTCCTAGTACTTTCCTGAGGAAGGTCCTATGGGTCTATTCACTTAGTTCCCTTAGTTTATCTAGGATTTCTCAAGTATCCAATGATGGTGGAGCCAACTTGTGAGTTTAATTTCTCCTGAGGAGGAATGTAAACTGATCACAGTTGTTGAGCCACATAGGATACAATTCCTAAGTGGAAGCCTCCTAGTACTTTCCTGAGGAAGGTCCTATGAGTCTATTCATTTAGTTCCACTAGTTCAGATAGGATTTCCTAAATATCCAGTGATGTTGGAGCCTGCTTGTGAGTTTAATTTCTCCTGAGGAGGAATATAAACTGATCACAGTGGTTGAGCCACATAGGGTATGACTCCTGAGTATACACCTCCTAGTGTTCTCCTGAGGAAGACACTATGAGTCTGCTTGCTTAGCTCCCTTTCTTTGGTAAGTTTGTTCTGAAGCTTGAAGACTGGGATTGAGTTCTCTTGTTTAGGGTCTTGCTTTAGTGCTTAGATTTGATCAGATTTTGTTTTAGGATTGGAGAGTAGATTCTTTCTTTCTCAAGCATGTGTGTTTGTTTGCCTGAGGGCACTTCCCTTCTTCTATTTGTTCATAGCTTGATAGTATGTTGTTTATTTTCAGTATGATTACTGTTATTTCATGACTGGCTTGAGGTTGAGACGAGCTTGTGGAGGTTGAAGCCCCACACACATTTCCTCCCTCACTTGCATTGCATGCATTTTACTGTTAAAGCTGTTGCTTTTGTCTGTTTTGGTGTATCATTGACATGATCCCTTAGGACTCTCATTTCCTCCGACAAGGATTTGATGATAGACTTTTAGGTTGAAACCTATGCATGACAACATCTAGGAGTTCCCTGTTCAAACCTCGACCATAGGATGAATCCATGGCATGATAACAGTAGGACTTGATAGTCTCCCTCCTAGTTGGGTTTGTTCTCTTCTCATCTCAAAGCAGTTTAAAATACAGTAATCATGAATGATTTCTTTCGTACGCTACGAGCCTTAAGCCATCTGAGGATGGATGTTTAGTATGGTACCCTTTGGGTGACATGCGACGCATTCACTCTCAGGTCATAGTCTCTAGTGTGGTTGAGATCGCAAACACAATAAAAAACACTTCTTTCAGGAGATATCCCGTAGTTAGCCGAACTACGTTTGCTCTGATCTTTCATACCAGATGAAAGTACGTAGGCATAGGATGCGATATCCTAGCGAGCAACCTTCCCCATCTTTCCCCGTAGTAGGCCGAACTACGTTGACTCTGATTTCTCGTTCCAGACGGGAATACGTAGGCATAAAGTGCGACGCTTTGCCGAGTCATTTTTCCTTTCTTTTTCAGCCAGCCTTGATAGGTAGATAGATTATAACCAACCCGTCCAAGTAAGCAAACAAGCGAGGATCCCGTCGAGTACGACGGACGTGAGGGGTGCTAATACCTTCCCATTGCGTAACCGACTCCCGAACCCAGACAATGGTTGCGATGACCTTGTCTTACCCTTATTCGTCAGGTTTTTCCGATCGTTTCCTTTCCCGCTCTGAGGGATAAATAACGAAAGGTGGCGACTCTTCTGTCATGCCGGCACCTTATTTTCGCACAAGCGACAGCTGGCGACTCTGCTGGGGACTTATAGCATCTAGGGACTTTTCCCATCCCTTATGCTGGGACCGTTTCCCATCCCCTACGAGAGTCAATCCTATCGTTTGTGTGTTTGCTTGTTGGGTTGCGTTTATTTATCGCATCTTTACTTCCCGCATTTTACTTCCCGCATTTTATTTCCAGTTCGATATGATTATCTGTGCTGCTGTGGGAGAGGGATGTTACTATGAGTGAGAAGCCGGACCTGGGCTTGAGTACACACCTAGATATAGTTGCGGAGAAGTAGTAGACGAACCTGTCTGCTGAGCAGGCACAGTTCCCTACGAAAATCTGCGCTCAGACGAGATTCTTGCAGAGGTGCTCCTTTCCGGTCCTGAGGATCTGAGGGGAGTCCAGACGTGAGGATTGTCGACTCTGGGGACAGATCATTTGGAAGTCAGCTAAGAGAGGCCTCTTCATGACTTGACGATACCACTCCTTCTGGGAATCGTATTGTCACTCATGAAAGTCTGTGACGCTGATGACCGCATAGGATGTCGTACCTTTGTCCGTGGATTAGGTCCATACCTGTGAGTGGGGTTGGGATATTGCAGGAAACTTTGACCTCCAGACCACCTGGTTTTCTCGACAGTGAATCAGTTATGTTGATGTCAGGGTTCTCAGTTGCAGATATGTTCTTGACAGAGCGAGGGTTTGATCAGAGGATTTTATCATCGGGTGTTTGTCTGTTCTCGATAGAGCAGGCTTTTGATCAGTGTATTATCGTCAGTGGTTTGTTCTGGACGGAGCAGATTTTGAGTGGGGTCTGAAGATCTCATCGGCAGTTGTTGTTTGTTCCGGACAGAGCAGATTTTGAGTGGGGTTTGAAGATCTCGCCAGCAGCTGTGTGTTTGTTCTCGACAGGGCAGATTTTTGATTTGGGGTCTGAAGACTTCATCAACAGACGTTACTTGATCTTGCATCCGGGGTCTTTATTATCAGGCCTTCGTTCTTGTCAGAGCAGAATTTTGATCTCGATCCTATCAGATGGTTATTCACAGCAGATCAGATCAGTGGTTTTACACCGGGGTTTCCTTCTCATCAGTGACTGTTGACACCGAATCTCCACAGCAGCCACCTGGATATATTGTTGCATGCCTTCATTTTGCATTAGTTTGCATGTTCATTTGCATTCCATTAACGTGTGCCTGTGTTGCAGGTACCGTTTCCCCGATCCAGGATTTCTCGCCTCCTATTGTATTATTATAGCCTCTCTCAGGAAGACTGTTGCGTACAACTTCCCGGCCCCTGATGTGTCGAAGTTGATTGTCGTTGATGCTATGTACTGCCTTGATGGGCTTTCCATATATATATGAGATTGATATTTCCATGATTGGGCTCGGACTTCTTCTTCTCCTTCTTATTATTATCAACGCTGGAACTAGGGCATTAGGATCGGGGGAAATCTCCCAAGCACACAGACACACGCATGCATCTGCATGAAGCATTTGCATGGCGTACATTTTGTTGCTTTTCCTAACCTTTAATGTTTTCAGGTTTTTCAGGTTCACATGTTCCGAGCTGCTTCCGGTCTCCAGGATTGATCAGAGACTCATTCACCGTTACTCAACTCGCGCTAATCAGACGAGAATCATGGACCAGGTACAGTTAGATGTTCAAGAGCTTCGTGAACGGATGGATCGTTTTATGGAGCTGATGCAAGTAGTTGCGAATGGGCAAGACCAGCTTCGTACTTTGGTTCAACCTCTCATCTCCAGGGTTGACAGTAATGGAATACTTCACGGCGGGGCCGTGCCCACTCCTCCTCAAGGGGATACTCCACAGAACGTTGTTCCTGCTGCCGGGGGAAACGGCAGTGCTAACAGCAATCTTATGACTAATCTCGGACTTAATGTGGCAGGCGCCGGCAATGGTGGTTTGGGAGCCAATGTTAACATGGGGCCGGTCAACGGCAATGTTGGTGCAGGAAATATGGTGGTGCCTCAACCGTGGCTGGAGGACCATCAGGATGACATATTCTCTCAGAGAGGTGTAGAGGCAGAGTTGACTGCTGAGGCTCGACTCAGGTTCAAGGCGCTGGAAGACAAGATGAGAGATATAGAAAATCAGAACACATTGGGCGTTGACATGGCCAAACTCGGGTTGATTGCTGACTTTAAAGTGCCTCACAAGTTCAAGGTGCCTATCTTTGAGAAGTATAGGGGTACTACTTGTCCCCGCGTTCACCTCCGATCTTATTATAGAAAGATGTCCGCTTATTCTGACGATGAGAAGCTGCTGATGCACTTCTTTCAGGATAGTCTTTCTGGTCCATCGCTCGAATGGTATATGGGTTTGGAGCCCGCTACTGTGCGCACCTGGAAAGATCTTGCAGAAGCATTTGTTCTCCACTATCAATACAATAGCGACTTGGCCCCCAACCGAGTTCAGCTTCAGAATCTCTCGCAGCGGAACAATGAAAGCTTCAAAGAATACGCCCAGCGGTGGCGTGAATTGGCTGCTCGGGTTCAACCACCGATGGTTGAGCGTGAATTGGTACAAATGTTCGTGGCTACCCTTCCTGGAGTCTATTATGAAAAGCTGGTCAGTGGCATGTCTGGAACATTCTCGGCCCTCATCACTTTGGGCGAGCATGTTGAGAACGGTATAAAGATCGGAAAAATTCAGGGCGAATCATCCTCAGCTGGAGGAGCTGGCAAGAAACCCTATACTGGCAAGCGTCGAGAGGGAGATGCCAGTGCTGTCACTAATGCTAGGAGAAAAGGCAAGGGCCCTCAGCCTCAGATTTCTAGCATAAACATCCCAGCTGCTCCCCCGCAGCCGCAGCAGCAGCCCCAGCAACAGAATAATCAGGGATATAAGAGATATCAGAATCGGGGTCCCCTGGCAAACCGTCATCTTGAAACTCCACCTATGTCATATGCACAGCTTCTGCAAACGTTGCTTCAGCTCCAATTGGTTCACAAGAGGACAATGGCTCCCTTAACAGGGGCACCCCCACCAGAGTATGATGCTAATGCTACTTGTGAATTTCACTCGGGGGCACCTGGCCATACGGTTGAGAATTGTAAAGCTTTTAAGCACAAAGTCCAGGACTTGGTGGACGCCAAGGTTATCAACTTTTCTGACAACGTGCCCAACGTCACCAAAAATCCAATGCCTCATCATAGGGGGGGCGGAGTAAATGCTATTATCACTGAGGAGAGTTCAGACTTGCTGACCGATGTCAAAGATCTGAAGACGCCGTTGAGTTTTGTTAAGGCTAAGTTGCTAAAGAAGGGTTTCTTTCCCGGATGTGGAGAGTTATGTATGGCTTGTGCTACACTTCCTGATGGGTGTGAGCAGTTGATCGAAGGTATCCAAAGCCTGATGTCCGAGGGTATTTTGCAATTCAGCCGGAGCGTTGAAAGTGCATCAGGGGAAGTCGTGCTGAAGCAGGAAGAGGAAGTTGCTACCATTACTATTCCTCGTCACCCTATTACTATTTCTGCGCCCCGTCCGCCTTCTATCACCATCACCAGGGCCGGACCAATCCCATTCGAGAGTACCAATGCCGTTCCATGGCATTATGGCGCCGAAGTTTATTGTAATGGTCAGAAGATAGAGCTTGAGCCATCCGGATCGACTGCGCAGAATCTTACCGAAGTTAGTGGTATCACTAGAAGCGGAAGAGTATTCGCACCGGCAGAGGTTGAAGCAGAGAAAGTGGTCCGAGCTGACGCTGTGGATAAAGGTAAAGGTAAAGCTGTTGAAGAGGTCCCTGCAGGGGCAGAAAAAGACTTGCTGGTTAAAGATGCAGAAGAGTTCATGCGACTAATCAAGAAGAGTGACTACAAAATTGTAGATCATCTTCATCAGACTCCGTCAAAGATCTCGATTCTTAACCTGTTGCTGTGTTCTGAAGCGCACCGCAACGCATTATTGAAGGTATTGAATGCTGCATACGTGCCGCAGGAGATATCAGTGAATCAACTCGAGGAAGTAGTAGCCCACGTCAATGCTGGTAATGGGCTGGGATTTACAGATCTGGAGCTGACTCCTAAGGGAAGAGATCACAACAGCGCCTTGCACGTCTCAATAGAGTGCAGAGGCACGATTATGTCACATGTCCTAGTGGATACGGGCTCCTCGCTTAATGTGCTTCCGAAGAAGGCACTGATGAAGTTGGATACCCGTGGACTGCTGTGCACGCCCAGTGATCTGGTCGTGAAAGCCTTTGACGGAACCAAGCGCCACGTCTTCGGAGAATTGACCCTGCCAATTCAAGTTGGTCCAGAAACGTTCAATGCGGTTTTCTATGTCATGGATATCATGCCCGCTTATAGTTGCCTCTTAGGTCGGCCATGGATCCATTCCGCTGGTGCCGTGACGTCCACGCTGCATCAGAAGCTTAAATATGCTGTTGGGGGCAGCATAGTCACAGTCTGTGGAGAGGAGGACATCATGGTAAGCCACCTGTCGTCCTTTAAATACGTTGAAATGGATGGTGAGATCCATGAGACCCTTTGCCAAGCATTTGAAACCGTCAGGGTGAAGGAGGTAGCTCCCGTTGTTGCAGAGAAGCAAGAGTTGAACCTCTCCTCGTTTAAGGAAGCTAGAGCCGTTGTCGAAGCTGGTTCCACCCCAGGCTGGGGGCATGTCTTGGATATACCAATCAAACAGGATAAGTTTGGATTAGGGTATTCTCCTGAAGCTGAAGCTTCGTCTTCTTCTGGCAGTTCGTCTCATGGGAAAGGGCCGATCTTATTCACCAAGGGGGGAGTAATTTTCGAGAGCATCAACGCTGCGTCAGAGGACAGCGGGGACAGTGATTGCGATCTTGACGCCTGGATTCAACCGAGCAAGCCAGGCGAGTGCCTCCACAATTGGACCATCAAGGAGATTATCAAGCTGACAAGTGAAGAGTAATGATTTGCTTTTTACAATCTTTGTACAACCCTAGGTCCTGCTCGGGGCATAGTGGTTTTACTGTCAGGGCCTTGTTGGATTATGTGTATGCATTTTGTTAATAAATAAAAGGCGTTTTCTTCGTAATCAAATGTTGTGTTCTTTGTTATTCATGCTTTATGTTTGTATCGAAAAACAGCAAAATGGCAACGAGGTTCGTGCTAACCTGCATATTCCTGCTTTAAACTTAACCCTTGTTATTGCAGGATCCACGTAACAGATGACATCGACTCTGGACCCTCTACGGCTCACTACGACTTTGATTGCCCGATCTATCAAGCCGAGGATGAGATTGATGAAGACGAAGACCTTCCGGAAGAGTTGGCCCGCTTGTTGAGACAAGAGGAGAAGGTTATTCTGCCTCACGAGGAGGATATTGAGATCATAAATCTGGGTTCTGAGGAGCTCGTCAGAAATGTCAGAGTTGGGGCTGCGCTGCAGAATGATGTCAAGCATAGACTGGTCGAGATGCTTCGAGAGTATAGTGACGTCTTTGCTTGGTCATATGAGGATATGCCCGGACTTGACACTGATATCGTGGTTCATCGCTTGCCGTTGCGAGAAGATTGCCCTCCAGTCAAGCAGAAGCTCAGGAGGACGAGACCAGACATGGCTGTAAAAATCAAAGAAGAAGTCCAGAAGCAGTTGGACGCAGGATTTCTAGCCGTTACCACTTACCCTCCGTGGGTCGCCAACATAGTGCCTGTACCGAAGAAGGACGGTAAGGTACGCATGTGCGTCGATTATCGGGATTTGAATAGGGCGAGCCCTAAGGATGATTTCCCTTTGCCTCATATCGATATGTTGGTCGACAATACAGCCCAGTTTTCCGTGTTTTCGTTCATGGATGGCTTCTCCGGTTACAATCAGATTAAGATGGCGCCGGAGGACATGGAGAAAACGACGTTTATCACCCCCTGGGGCACGTTTTGCTATAAGGTAATGCCTTTCGGTCTGAAGAACGCAGGGGCCACTTACCAGCGAGCAATGGTAACTTTGTTTCATGATATGATTCATCATGAGATCGAGGTCTATGTTGATGACATGATTGCGAAGTCCCAAACGGAGGAAGAGCATCTGGTCAATTTGCTGAAGCTGTTTGAAAGGCTTAGGAAGTTCAGGCTGAGGCTGAATCCTAACAAGTGCACTTTCGGAGTGCGGTCCGGAAAGTTATTGGGGTTTATCGTTAGTGAACGAGGTATTGAAGTTGATCCTGCAAAGATAAAAGCTATCCAAGAAATGCCAGCGCCTAAAACAGAAAAAGAAGTTCGTGGTTTCTTGGGCCGAATAAACTACATTGCAAGGTTTATCTCTCAGCTCACGGCCACTTGCGAACCGATGTTCAGGTTGTTAAAGAAAAATCAGGCGATTACTTGGAATGAGGATTGCCAGAAGGCATTCGACAAAATAAAGCAGTATCTTCAAGAACCTCCAATCTTGATACCCCCAGTGGCTGGACGGCCATTAATCATGTACTTGACAGTTCTGGAGAATAGTATGGGGTGTGTTCTCGGTCAGCACGACGAGACGGGCAGAAAGGAGCATGCCATCTATTATTTGAGTAAAAAGTTCACTGAGTGTGAATCTCGATACTCGATGCTGGAGAAGACGTGTTGTGCATTAGCTTGGGCTGCCAAACGTCTACGACAGTATATGCTCAATCACACCACTATGCTAATTTCGAAGATGGATCCAATCAAGTACGTCTTCGAGAAGCAGGCTCTTTCGGGCAGGATTGCCAGATGGCAGATGGTGTTAACAGAATATGATATTCAGTACGTCTCCCAGAAAGCCATCAAGGGAAGCGTATTGTCTGACTACCTTGCCGAACAGCCAATCGAAGACTATCAGCCGATGAAGTTCGAATTCCCTGACGAGGACATTATGTTTCTTAAGGCGAAGGATTGTGATGAGCCATTGCCCGATGAGGGGCCAGATAGGAAGTCTCAGTGGAAGTTGATATTCGACGGAGCGGTTAATTCCTATGGAAGTGGTATCGGGGCTATCATCACGACTCCTCACGGATCCCATATCCCGTTTACTGCAAGACTGACGTTTTCAGTTACCAACAACGAAGCCGAGTATGAAGCATGTATTATGGGTCTAGAAGAGGCAATTGATTTGAGAATCAAGAATCTAGACATATATGGTGACTCAGCGCTTGTAATCAATCAGATCAAAGGGGAGTGGGAAACTCGTCAAGCGAATCTAGTGCCGTACATGAATTATGCCAGGAGGCTGCTTCCGTTCTTTGACCGAGTAGAACTTCATCATGTACCCCGGGCTGAAAATCAAATGGCTGATGCTTTAGCCACGTTGGCTTCAATGTATAAAGTCAATTATTGGAATGAGGCTCCAAGAATTGTACTTTCGCGTCTTGATAGACCAGCGTTTGTGTTCGCAATCGAAGATGCCACTGACGGCAAGCCATGGTTCCACGACATCCAGACCTTCCTTATGACCAAGGAGTATCCTGCGGGTGCGTCAACCCAGGATAAGAAGACTCTGAGGAGGCTATATGGAAACTTTTACCTCAACCCTGATGGAGTACTGTATAAGAGAAACCACGATCTCGTGCTACTCAGATGTGTGGATGAGAAAGAAGCAAGTATGCTCATGGAAGAAGTCCATGAGGGCACATTTGGTACGCACGCCGGCGGGCATGCCATGACGAGAAAGATCCTGAGAGCAGGATATTACTGGTTGACTATGGAGTCGGATTGCTTCAGGTTCGCGAAGAAATGTCACAAATGCCAGATTTATGCTGATAAAGTTCATGTGCCGCCGTGCCCATTGAATGTCATGTCCTCCCCTTGGCCGTTCTCCATGTGGGGCATCGACATGATAGGCAAGATCGAGCCCACTGCATCCAATGGTCATCGTTTTATTTTGGTAGCTATCGACTACTTCACCAAGTGGGTGGAGGCAGCCTCGTACGCTAATGTGACCAAGCAGGTGGTAGCTAAATTCATAAAGAGGGACATCATCTGTCGCTATGGAATTCCCGAGCGGATCATTACTGATAATGGTTCGAATTTGAATAACAAGATGATGAAGGAGCTGTGCCAGAGCTTCAAGATCGAACACCACAACTCATCTCCTTACCGGCCGAAGATGAATGGCGCTATTGAAGCGGCCAACAAGAACATCAAGAGGATTGTTCAAAAGATGGTTGTGACGTATAAAGATTGGCACGAGATGCTGCCGTTTGCCTTGCACGGTTATCGTACGACGGTGCGTACGTCGACCGGGGCAACTCCTTTCTCCTTGGTGTACGGTATGGAAGCTGTCCTACCGCTAGAAGTGGAGATTCCCTCTTTGCGAGTTTTGGTGGATGTGAAACTTGATGAGGCAGAATGGATTACGAATCGCTTGAACCAACTCAGCCTGATGGACGAGAAGAGGTTAGCATCGATTGCATTTGGTCGCCTATACCAAAGCCGAATGAAGAAAGCTTATGATAAGAAGGTGCGTCCTAGAAGCTTTCAGACGGGTGATCTCGTCCTGAAGAAGATTCTTCCGCCACACTCCGATCACCGGGGCAAGTGGACTCCGAATTACGAAGGGCCGTATGTCGTCAGCAAGGTCTTCTCGAGAGGAGCTTTGTTGTTATCCACGATGGATGGTGAAGATTTTGCATCCCCGGTGAACGCGGACGCAGTTAAAAAATACTTTGCTTGAAAGAGACCCGCTGGACAAAAAAGAAAGAGTCCAGGCAAAAAAGGGGCATCCCGGCGAACCAAAAACAGAATAAAAGGTTCGGGCAAAAATTAGGGATATATTGAAAAAATGTACACCCGCGAAGTCGAAAACCTACACTAGGCGGCTTCGGCAAAAAAGGGTATCCCGGTGAACTGAAAACCCGTGAAGGGCGGTTCACGCAAAAGTTAGGGATTTAAATAAGCAAATGACTGCGTTCCGCGTATGGACTTTCATTGTTTAGTGGTTCGGAAGACCTGAGGGCCGTTTATCTGAATCAATCTCTTCCAAAGCTGAAGCATCGGAGAAGTATCAAAGTCGAGTGGGTCTTAGAGGGATCAACTCATGGTGTTCGTCTACGCCTCGATTGCCGACATTTGTATATACTGATGTATATTTATGTTTTCTTTTTGCGTGGCTTCCTCATTCCAAGAGCTTTCCTCTGTTGTAAAACATTTTTGCCCGTTCAGGGGTTCATCATCAATAAAATGCACATTATTCAGCAATTCTACTTGACTGCTTAGCATTTATCTGTTTTGTTTGCGAATGAGAACGCCGATGTGTTTTTGATAAAATGCGCATACATAAACTTGCGGGCCTAGGCCCACTGATTGTTGAAACAACTAATTAACTGAATATTGTCACGAGATAATAACCTGGATAGGCCCCTTTGAGGAGGGTATCTTGTCTGTTTGTTTGTGTTGTTTCAGGTGTAGCACCTTGCCAGAAGATGTGTCGTGCGTATCCCCGAGGCAGGATGAGTCCTCCTTCCCTAGCAGAGTTCAGTAGTCTCTCCTCCGCAGAATCTAAACGCAAGATGGTGAGCATTGATATGTCTTCCCCAGGTAGAGGTGATTCTCTTCCCCAAGCAGACGCATCCTGAAGGAATGTCACCTCATCGGCTGAGTCAAGCACCGAAGAATGATGTCGTCTCTCCCCAGCACCGGGTCACAAGTGCAGAGTTCATAGAAATGTTTGGGTACTGGAGCCCGTGTTTTCCCCAGTAAAGTCACCAAAGCAGGTGTCTCCCCCCGCACCGGGTCACAAGTGCAGGTTTCGCAGGAGGCTGTTCGTTAGCCGAAGGATGCAGTAACTGATGGTGCCAGACTGAAGTCTCCAGTGGAATTGAGATTCCTCACCAGAGTCAGGCTCTCTCCTGAAGTTCGATGATTCCCTCTTCCCCAGTAGAGTGTTGGAACAGCTGATGTTGTATTCCCCTGCAGAGTTGTACTCTTCCCTCGAAGTCAGATGATTCCTTCTTCCCCGGCGAAATTGAGTTTCCTCATCAGAGTTGCACTCTCCAGCGAAGTAGAATGATTTCCCTCCCCGGCTGAGTCCGCAGAAAAGCAGAATCCTTGGAAGTCGATCAGATCATGATCGATGTTCCCCGGCAGAGCGTGGGGCAGCTAATGCTGTATTCCCCCAGAGTCGCACTCTCTCCAGCGAAGCAGAATGATTTCTCCTTCCTCAACCGAGTTTGCAGATGTCCAAGAGAGTCGAGTCCTTGAAAGTTGATCAGACTATGATTGGTTTTCCCCAGTGGAGTGTGGAGCAGCTGAAGTTGTTTCCCCACAGAGTTGTTATCCCCAGAAGAGTAGCCGAGACGGCCGCGCAGTTCATTCTCGCGATTGATATCAGCAGATCCAAGTTCTCGTAGAGCTTCGTCCCCTGCAGTAGTCAGCTGAAGTTGTTCCCCTGCAGCAGTTCACGGAAGATCAATTCCCCAGACAGAGCCTGATTGATATTGGCGTGTTCACGTTCTCCTCAGCAAGATGATTCCTCTACCTGAGTGGCTCTTTCTCCTTGACAGGAGGATTCCCCCCTTCGGCATTCATTTTGCTGACGGGATCGCATCATTGTGCATGACTGCATAGCATTTAACACTGCATAGAATTTAACGTTGCATAGCATTGTGCATGATTGCATGGCATTTAGCATAAACGCATATCATTCCCACTGTGTGGGGCATGGCGCAGAAGCATATGCACCATAAGCATGATCTAGGTCATCATCATCCTTGTTGAACAGGTGTACCACCAAAAGACCGGTTGCTCAGGACGATTCTTGATGTTCTCCCCAGCAAGGTCGCTTTTGAGATGATTCTTAAAGACCCCGGGGTAATCCCCATGGTCGCTCGCTCAAAATGATTTCTGAGATCCCCAGCGAAGTCTTCAGTTCGAGATGATTCCCAAGTCCCTCAGCAGGGCCATTTGCTTAAGACGATTCTTAAGACCCCGGTACAGCTTCCCGAGTGGTTCGCCTAGTATGATACTTGAGCTCCCCAGTAGCGTCTCCAGCAAGAGTTGCCCAGGAAGATTTCTGGAATACCCAACAGAATGTTTGCTCCGGAAAAGTTATCAGTTCAGGACGATTCATGAAGATGCCCGACGGATCTGTTTGTTCAAGATGATTCTTGAAGTCCTCAGCAGCATGATATGTCTGCTCCAACAATGATGTCTAATCTGAAGATGGATTTCGTAAGCGCCCGAAGGTGATATCAGAAGGTTCCTGTGAGTCCAGATTTCCGTGTTGATGAATCAGCGGGTGGCTGAAGATAAGGTTCCAGAGGTTGTAGATACAACAGAGTGATCCGTGTGGGTCTGAAGACCAAGTCAGTTATCCTGAGGTGATGATTGATTGCGATCAAATGAAGGATATGTCTTCTGATTGAAGTCGAAGATGTTTCTCCAGCGGTGACGCAGGGTATTTCGGTCGTCCGACGGTGATGTCAGATTTAGTTCTCCAGCGGTGACGCAGGGTACTTCGATCGTCCGACGGTGATGTCAGGTTTAGGTCTCCAGCGGTGACGCAGGGTACTTCGATCGTCCGACGGTGATGTCAGATTTGGTTCTCCAGCTAGTTGTTGAGCAGCTAATGTTGCAGGATTCAAAGGTTTGTTCCCCGCAGAGTACTGTGTGCTCGTGCAGTTGGCAAATTTTCGGGTTTACCGATATTCAACCGTCTCGTACCTTGATTGGTTGAGAGCCGTTCGCTTCTCACCCAGTCAGGTTCAAGCCGTTTGAATAGGGGCAGCTGTTGCACCCCAAAATTTGACCAACAATTATTTATTCATTGAGTGTTTGAAAGTGGATACCTTCAAGAGATCCTCAGAAGAAGTGGTTTGAAACCAGGGTTGTGTGCTTCATAGTTTGAGGGTTGGGAGTGCCCCTCAGATGATTCTGAGACTTTGAGAATGAACTTGATGTTTTGGGAAAGCCTATGAGATGTCTTTATAGCCTTCATGAAGCCCAGAGAAGTCATTGTGCAAGAGTTCAGAAGATTCAACCATGAATGGTAGAATTAGGGTTTTGACTGGGTCAACCCTAGATCAGCTGAAGATTTGGAGAAGGTGGAGACCCAATCCAAGGACCATGAGATCATGGAATGATGCATAGAGATGATATAAAGATGATTCCTAGGCCAACTCATCATGAGTGAGGAGTTTGAGAAGTTTCAAGTCAGGGTCCCCAAGGATTGTCAGTGAAAAACCCTAATTTGATCCCTATCTTCCAGGCAGTTTTAGCTCAAGATGTGATTGATATCTCACCTTCCCCACAACATTAATGTTGTAGAGCTTGTTCTAAGCTTTAATTTTAGTGGTGGAAGTCCTTGATAGGAGTTACAGAGCTCAAGTTATGGTTTTGACAAATTACAGGTCAGCAGAGGTGTGTGAATCTGGGTCCTTGAAAGTCACCCAACTTGCAGACAACTTTTTCCCTAGTAGGAGGATTCCTATGATTTCTTGGTCAACATGAATGTTGAAGAGCATCTTCTTAGCTTTAATTTGAGTGGTAGAAGTACTTGATAGGATTTGTGGAACTCAACTTATGGTTTGAACAAGACAGGGGTATTTTGGTCATTTGTCAGTTATAGGTCATTTTAGCCAATGCCTAAAACTCCTATTTCCAAGCCTCAAATGGAAAAACTCAAAACATGAAAGTTGTTCAAAATGTGTTTTTAAGTCTAGAAAGAAGGTCACAAATTGTTGGAAAAGCTCATAGCATGAAGTTACATGATTGGTCAAAAATGAACTAAAAATGGCATATAAGTTTGAAAAGTTGAATTTGAAAATTGGTTTGGAAGATCCACAAATCCAAAATAGGTCATCCAATATATCATTTTGATTGGAAACATCATTTTGAGAACATTGGTTTATCTAGAATTTTGATTTGAAGCTTTAAAATGGGTGATGCTTTGAAAACTTGTTACTTGAAAAAGAAGGCAACTTGAAAAAACCTTACACAAGGCAAAACCAAGGCTTGTAGTTGTGCACTCCTTCTCAATATCTCATGTAAAGATATTTTAAGACCACATTGCAAGGCATAAGGCATGAGATGAGAGAAATTCAACTTGTCCCCACATGAGATTTTCAAGAACTTTCCACCATATTCTAGATGAATCTAGAAGTGTCTAATGATCATTATAAAAAGAGGGCCATGAAGAGAGTTCAGGGTTGGTGATAGAGAGAGATTTCAGAGGAGAGAGAGAGAGAGAAATAGCCATTGAAACACTTTCTTCAAGTTCAAGCAATCCAAGAAATCTTTCACTACAAGGCTTCTTCTCCAAAACCAGTGCAAACAGAATCATTTCCACCATTGGAGGATCATCCTGAAGCAATTACAAGGCTTGCAACCTTCTCCACGAGCACCTACCATCATTACTTGACAGGTTGGTTTCTCTCCCTAATTCTCCTAATTTATGCAGTTTTAATTAGTTTTATAGATATAGAACTGATGCATTAGGTTAGAGGATGAAACCCTAGGAGTTATAGCACGATCCATGGAGTTCCAGAACAGAGCCATGAAGCTTTAGAGATCAAGAACATGCACCCTAGGCTGCTATATTCTTAGGTTTTTAGCTTAGTGTAATCCCCTCAGCATGTAGAACATTCTAGGTTAATATGGATTCATTCTATTACCATGCATATCAGTGTGAATCAAGTGTGCCCGAAACTTCCATCTTTCATAATTCTTTGTAGAGGGAGAGTTAGGGAATTCTGGTGCCATGGCTGTGTAGAGGGAGAGGAGTAGAATAAGTTTGATGTTTGGATCGAGGAAAATGGTGGAGAAACGAGAGAGCTAGATGAAGGAGAAGGCATGGCGCGTGGAAGCCGTTATGAAACCCTAACATGCCAAAGGTTGAAGATGCAATCTTCACCGTTAACTCGTTTGGAATATTTGACCTTTTATGTTAATCCAACGGCTCAAATTCAATCTGAAGATGGAGGGAAAAGTTTTAAAAAATGAAACGCGGCGTTTTGTTTAGTAACGCGCTTGGGCTTGCCTGATGCTATCCACAACCCCCCCCCCCCTATTCTGGCCCAAATAATTGAACTGGCGCGTGTGGCTATTCACCCCCCTCCCTTTTAATTGTTTTAATTTCTTTTATTTTCTTTTAATATTTTTCTTGTCTTTAAAAATTCATTAAAAATTGAAAAATAACTCTTTTTTGTCCATTCTTTTTTCTATGATTAGATAATTTTGTGTAGAAAAATATAAAAATAAAAATGGAATTTTATTTTTAATGTAGAATTTTTAGTGGTATTTTCTTTAATATAGTGTATTTTCTTTCTTTTAGTTGATGCATGATTTTGCAAGAATTGTTTTAGGACCTTCCTTTAGTCTTTTTAATCCATTCTTTTTTGTGTAATTAGATGATGAATCATAGTTCCCCATAGGATTTATTCTAGAATTTTAGAATTAAATTTTGATTAGTTTAATTGGGGTAGATGTAGGGTATCCTAATTAGGGTTTAGGTTGTGCTTAGGTGAAGAATTCATTTTCTTTGAATAAGTTTTGTCTTGATTTTTAGGTAGAGGCCTATGTAGATGTTAGGGGTAGATGTTGTAGACCCTTGTGAATAATTGTTAGATTTTTCCCCATTGGTTTAGTATTTTTAGGTATTTTCTGAAGTTGCCTATTGATTTTGTCTGTGCTGTGGTTATCTGTTCATATCTGGGGTTTGTTTTGGGGATTTTGTTGTGGGGTTTGTGTTGTCTTGAAGACCTTGTTGGAGAGCATCATGAAGAGAAGATTGTAGATCAAGACTCAGAGACCCAGAGCTTGGCTTTTTCCCTGTCTGTGAGGTTTGAGATCCTGAAGTTTGAAGGGAGTTCATGGTACTTTCCTGAGGAAGGCACTATGAGTGACTTTCATTCTTTCTTCTCACCTCTTTCTTAAGTATCCAATGATGTTGGAGCCAACTTGTGAGTTTAATTTCTCCTGAGGAGGAATGTAAACTGATCACATGTTGTTGAGCCACATGGGATACAACTCCTAAGTGGAAGCCTCCTAGTACTTTCCTGAGGAAGGTCCTATGGGTCTATTCACTTAGTTCCCTTAGTTTATCTAGGATTTCTCAAGTATCCAATGATGGTGGAGCCAACTTGTGAGTTTAATTTCTCCTGAGGAGGAATGTAAACTGATCACAGTTGTTGAGCCACATAGGATACAATTCCTAAGTGGAAGCCTCCTAGTACTTTCCTGAGGAAGGTCCTATGAGTCTATTCATTTAGTTCCACTAGTTCAGATAGGATTTCCTAAATATCCAGTGATGTTGGAGCCTGCTTGTGAGTTTAATTTCTCCTGAGGAGGAATATAAACTGATCACAGTGGTTGAGCCACATAGGGTATGACTCCTGAGTATACACCTCCTAGTGTTCTCCTGAGGAAGACACTATGAGTCTGCTTGCTTAGCTCCCTTTCTTTGGTAAGTTTGTTCTGAAGCTTGAAGACTGGGATTGAGTTCTCTTGTTTAGGGTCTTGCTTTAGTGCTTAGATTTGATCAGATTTTGTTTTAGGATTGGAGAGTAGATTCTTTCTTTCTCAAGCATGTGTGTTTGTTTGCCTGAGGGCACTTCCCTTCTTCTATTTGTTCATAGCTTGATAGTATGTTGTTTATTTTCAGTATGATTACTGTTATTTCATGACTGGCTTGAGGTTGAGACGAGCTTGTGGAGGTTGAAGCCCCACACACATTTCCTCCCTCACTTGCATTGCATGCATTTTACTGTTAAAGCTGTTGCTTTTGTCTGTTTTGGTGTATCATTGACATGATCCCTTAGGACTCTCATTTCCTCCGACAAGGATTTGATGATAGACTTTTAGGTTGAAACCTATGCATGACAACATCTAGGAGTTCCCTGTTCAAACCTCGACCATAGGATGAATCCATGGCATGATAACAGTAGGACTTGATAGTCTCCCTCCTAGTTGGGTTTGTTCTCTTCTCATCTCAAAGCAGTTTAAAATACAGTAATCATGAATGATTTCTTTCATACGCTACGAGCCTTAAGCCATCTGAGGATGGATGTTTAGTATGGTACCCTTTGGGTGACATGCGACGCATTCACTCTCAGGTCATAGTCTCTAGTGTGGTTGAGATCGCAAACACAATAAAAAACACTTCTTTCAGGAGATATCCCGTAGTTAGCCGAACTACGTTTGCTCTGATCTTTCATACCAGATGAAAGTACGTAGGCATAGGATGCGATATCCTAGCGAGCAACCTTCCCCATCTTTCCCCGTAGTAGGCCGAACTACGTTGACTCTGATTTCTCGTTCCAGACGGGAATACGTAGGCATAAAGTGCGACGCTTTGCCGAGTCATTTTTCCTTTCTTTTTCAGCCAGCCTTGATAGGTAGATAGATTATAACCAACCCGTCCAAGTAAGCAAACAAGCGAGGATCCCGTCGAGTACGACGGACGTGAGGGGTGCTAATACCTTCCCCTTGCGTAACCGACTCCCGAACCCAGACAATGGTTGCGATGACCTTGTCTTACCCTTATTCGTCAGGTTTTTCCGATCGTTTCCTTTCCCGCTCTGAGGGATAAATAACGAAAGGTGGCGACTCTTCTGCCATGCCGGCACCTTATTTTCGCGCAAGCGACAGGGCCCACGGGGCAAAAAGGTTTGAAGTTTGTTTTCTGTCTTTTACGGAAGAAGTGTTTTTTATGGATGTTTGCAACTAATATCGCACTAGAGACTATGACCTAGGAGTGAATGCGTCGCATGTCACCCAAAGGGTAACATACTAAACATCCTGATAATTCGAAGGAAACCCACCAACAACCATTTCCTAAGTAGCTTAAGGCTCGTAACGTACGATATCAATTAACCTTTATTACTATATTTTGATTTGTTTGAAGATGAGAAGAGAACAGACACAACTAAGGGGAAACTATCAAGTCCTAATAGTTGTCATGCCATGGATTCATCCTATGGTTGAGGTTTGAAACAGGGAACTCCTAGATGTTATCATGAAAAGGCTTCAACCTAAAGTCTAATCATCACTTCCTTATCAAAGGAAGTGAGAATCCTAGGGGATCATGTCAATGGGAGACAGATAACAGACAAAGCATCAGCTAAACATCAGTAAAAAAAGAAGAGAAAACAGTAAAGATGCAAATGCAATGCAGCAATACAAGAAGAGGGAGACTCACTCAACCTCTAGAGCAATCAAGCAAAAGAAACACAATACACAGGCAAGGGAGACAAACTCAACCTTCAGCAACAAGCAAAGCCAAACAGTAACAGACAAGCAGAGGGAGACAGACTCAGCCTCTCATGCAAACAATCAAAGGGAGGCAAGCTCAACCTTTCAATGCACTTAGGCCTAGAATCAACTACACGAAAGCCTATTCTAATGCAACACACCAAATAAGCGGTCACACAAATACAATTAAACAGCAAACACATCAAAGCAGTACAACAACACTTCAGTAGTCTGACAGTCTGTCTTCTAGTCAAGTTATCTGTCCAAGCCATCCAAGAGAGAAGGGAATAAGGACTTCATCTTCAAGCTTCAACGTTCTCCATCAAGAGATTGTATGAATCAACACAAAGATTATTGCATGATGAGGGGAAGCATGATGGAAACCAAGGGAATCCATCATGGCACTCAACCACTCATCTAAGATTGATATCCTCAAAGGTTTTACCTTTTGTGGTAGGCCTTTAGTCCTTCCAAAGGAGGGACTAGGCTCCCACAAAGGAACCTTGCATCATTGGATAGGAAATGGAATGCAAACCAAAGCAAACCACAATTATGAAAAAGGAAGAAACTCCTAAGGCCCTAAAAACCCTAATTCCACAAGCTCTAAAAGAAACTCTTTAAAGGGAACTAATGCACCAAATTAAACCTTAAGATTCAATCTACAGAGACATCAACATGTCTACTAAACCATCAGAAAAGGTTTGAAAACTTATCATGAACTAAAGGTCACTTTTGAAGTTCAATTATGGGAGGTACTATGCTAGAGGCATCCTACAAACAGCCTAGATGTAAAATCTAACTAAAATAGTGAATCAACTCCTAAAAATCTATAAAAATATATTAAGTGATCCTAAAGGTATTGGAAACCTATGGTAAAAAATCAAGAGCTTAAATCAATGTTTAAGGACACTAATGAAATTCTAAACCAAACGTGGTCAAGTGAAAGTTCAAGTGGGGAAAGCTCTAAAAACCTAGTTCAAAACTATGCTTAGATTATCTAAAAATCACCACAAAATTCCTATAATCTCATCAATATGTACATAACCAGCCAGCCAAATATCAACTTCTAATTCTATGCCAATCAATGGTACAAAAATCAGCAAGCAACAAGTCCAAAATGCGAAATTAAATGAATTAATGAAAATAGAAAAATGGAAATTAAATTGAAAACAGCACAAAAATAAAATCCAAAAGCATGGAAAAAAAGGAATTAAACAAGGATCACTCACATATTTTTTCAATAATTTTCTGATCAATATTCTATTTAATATGAATTTTGGATGAAGAAAACAATTAAAAGAAATGGAAAATGATTAAAAGAAAATACAAGAATTCAGAAAATATCATAGTTGTTGGATCTATGACTCAGTCCACTCATCTAAAGAACCAGCGCGCGCCACCTCATCTAATTAACCTCTGCGTTTTGATATGTGATCAGGTGAATCTCATTGACTAGCGTATATGGTGTGGTCTAATCAGGTTCATTCATTGAAAAAGTATGACGATCTAAGGCTCCAGGTCTTGCCAACTCACCAAGTCGAGGTCAACACTCCCAGGACTCAATATCACGCGTTAGATATGCATACAAAGTCTCTTAGTTCAAACAGATCCAACGGCTTACACTCATCTTCTTCATTTAAACTGAACAAAGAGAGGGGGGAAAACCAGGGTAGCCGGAGAAGACTCAAGTCGTCTTCTCCGGCGAGTTCACGGTGGCTAGGTCATCAGACACTACCAAACCTTGCGAAAACCTCCAGATCCACTCGTTTTCTTTCAAGGAACACCATGCTACTATCCATTTTTCTATCTTCTCAAAGAATCATCAAATACAGTCATGAACAGAAAATGCGTGTTTTGGAAAATCATCACCAAACTTCAAATTAAGGTCACCAATCTATTATACTCTTCTCCCTGATCAATTATTTGTGTCCAATTCTTGAAATCCTTCAAGATTCAAGCCTAACCGAATCTCTAAACTTTTCATCCATGATCAAGAATCATCTCAAAACCTTTCCAAATCGTACCTAAATCCACCTAGGGTTCATCTATAACCTAACCACATGCCAAATTCATCTAATATGTGCATAAATTAGGAGGAACTTTGAGAAACAAAAACCTGTTCAGAAGCTCTGATTGAGGTGTTCCTGAGTGCTCCACTTGGCTTCAATTGCTGCAGATTTCTTCACTGAATGATCCTGAATGATTCTTGATACTCAGAAGCTCTTGATTCTTCCTCAAACTCCAAAACCGTTTCTTGCTCGAAAGCTCCAAAACTCCAACTGTAATAACCGCTTCTTCACCAAAATGCCACCAAAAAATGATCTGAAATGGATCCTGAACTTATATATGATGTGTTTGGATAATTCCCAGGCCCAATGGAAGCCCAATTCAAGCAATCCAAAATTTTGATTTTCCTCACGTTCCTCTCATGGCAATCGTGTGTTATGGCTCTGTTTCAGCTTAATTCTTGTTCAAACTCATTGCTTATGACTTGGTGAAGGTGAATGGATCAGATTGTACCCTTACATTCATCCAATGGCCAATCTTTGATGTGTAACTTAATCATGAAGCAACCAAAAGAAAGTCCATGAAATATGAGTCAAATTGAAATTCTAGCAATGTCATTGTGTTTAAAATGTTATTTCCAATCAAAATATGTACCAAGTTGCCATTTTTTGAACACTTATGATTTATTTTGAATTTTTCCATTTTAATGCCTTTAAATTATCTTTTTTTCAAATTTCCTTCATACACTTCTCAATTCAATCCATATCAATGAATCTTTGGGTCATGGTTAGACAAATAACACCATTTTGAACAACTTTCAAGTTGATCAAAAGTCCATTTGAGATGTCTAAGTTGATGAAATTGACCCATAACCAAAAATGACCTATAATTCCAAATTCCCAAAATACCCTTATCTTGTAAATCTTGTAACTTGAGTTCTACAAATCCAATCACGGACTTCTAGTACTTTCTAGAAAGCTAAGAAGATAAGGAACAAAATTCCTGTTGGCTAAAAGTTCATGAGAATCATCTTTCTAGGTCAAAAGTTTCATGCAACTCGGTTGACTTTCAATCTCCAATTTCACAATCCTCTAATGACCTGTAACTTGTCTGGCTCATAACTTGAGTTCTATAAACCCTATCAAGGACTTCTAGTACTCAAATTAAAGCTATGATCATGCTCTACAACAATCATGTTGGGGTCAAGGTGAGATGAAAATCACATCTTGAGTTAAGTGGTCTTGAAGTTAGGCATTAAACCAAGGGATTTTACACTGTCAAGCATAGCAACCCTGGCTTAGGAACTCCTCACACTCTTGATTCATGATAAGTTGACCTTGGAATCATCCCTTAGGCATTTTAATACATTAATCCATGATCACATGGCCTTGGAATTAGGTCTCAACCTTCTTCAAAATCATCAATTAACCTAGGATTGACCAGATAAAACCCTAGTTGTACCAATCTTGGTAGTTGCTTCATATCCTTAACATATTGACCTGTCTAGGCTTCAAAATGATCTTCAATACTTCTTATGAGTTCTCTCAAGGTCTTAATTCCAACTTCATGGCTTCAAAATCATCTGATGGCTTCCCACAACTCCCAAGTTAGGAGATGTACACACTTGGCTTCAACCACTTTCTTTGAGAATCTCTAACTTCATTGATGAGGATATCAACCCTTGAATACTTGAATAAACCTCTCAGCTAGCTTCATAACCTTGCGTAGCCATTTGTTGGTAGTCATACCTCTTGATCTCCTGCACACATGTCAATGCAATGCAGATGATAATGCTAGAATGAATGCAATGAAACACAAGCTAGGTAAAGAAAATGTTGGGCAAATTTTGGGGTGCAACAGAGACTGCTTGCGATATCCTGAATGCTACTTTCTTGGTTAAAAATAACCTACAAAATAGAATCGGGTGCCTGACCATTGGGAAAAATGAATGTCGGAGCCCGTTAATGCTCGTGGTTCAATTGCTTGCCCTGAGAGTGAATTCTGAGCCACAGGAAAACCTTGATCCCCTGTCTCAAGAACAAATGCTATGCAATGCAGAAATGCAACATAATGTAATGAAACAAAAGCCGAACCAAGAAAAGGTTGGGAAAATTTCGGAGTGCAACAGCTGCCCTTATTCAAGCGACTTGGACCTGACTGAGTGAGAAGCGAACGACTTTCAGACAATCAAGGTACAGTACGATTGAATACCAACGAACCTGGAAATTTGCCAACCGCAGAAATAAACTGCAAACTCTAATTGGGGATGAAATCTTCGGGGATAACTGCTCTGATCACAAAAATACTTCGCTGGGGAAAAGAGAAGCTTAACTAAACAGCTCTGGCAGGGAGAATGGAGAAACTTAACCAAGTAACTCTGTTAGGGAAACACAATCAGATGAACTCGTCCATCAAAAAATGTATCGTGGTATGGATACCATATGGATTAAAGGATGACATTTCAAGTTATCGGAATCTGGATATTCAACGAGAAAGAACCGGAGCCTGGATGCTCAATGTAAAATTCGGAGTTTAGATACTCAACGAAGTTTACCGGAGTTTGGATACTCCACATAATAACCGGAGCCTGAATGCTCTACGTAATAACCGGAGCCTGAATGCTCAACATAATAAGCGGAGCCTAAATGCTCAACGTAAAAGCCGGAGCCTTGATGCTCGACGTAACTGACCGGAGCCAGAATGCTCAACGAAAGAAGCAACTTCACTGGGGATTTAACGGAGTCTGGATACTCGACGAAAATTGACCAGAGCCTGAATGCTCAATGAACAAAGCACTACATCACGAATTGGAAATTCACTGGAGTCAGGATACTCAACGGAGAAGCCGGAGCCTGGATGCTCAACGTAAAAGCCGGAGCCTGAATGATCAACATAAAATAAGGAATTCATCCTGAATTAGAGATTTTCCGGAGTCTGAACACTCAACGTAATAAACTGGAGCCTGGATGCTCAACGTAAAATAAGGAATTCATTCTAAATTAGAGATTTGTTGGAGTCTGAGCGCTCAACGTAATAAACCGGAGCCTGGATGCTCAACGTAAACTTGACTGGAGTCTGGATACTCAACGGAAAAAGAAGATTACATCTGAAAGTCTGGACACCATACAGGCTAAGGAACAACCTTTCCAGTTTCCGGAGTCTGGATACTCAATGAAATTGGAATCACGGAAAATTTGTCGGAGTCTGGATACTCAACGCACAAGAGAAATTACCACATATTGGAAATCGGCCGGAGTCTGGATACTCAACATAATAAATCGGAGCCTGAATGCTAAACAAAAATAAACTAGAGCCTGGATGCTCAACAAAACTGACCGGAGTCTGGATACTCAACGGACAAAGGAAATCGTTACCATATGAAACTTACCGGAGTCTAGATACTCAACGAACAAAAGAATATACCATTTGCAAATTCACCGGAGTCTAGATACTCAACGGAGAAACCGGAGCCTGGATGCTCAACGTAGGTGACTAGAGCCTAGATACTCAACGGAGAAGGGAAAATTACCGGAGTCTGAGAACTCGCCGGATCAAAAGAGAATACCCACTGGAAATTTATCAGAGTCTAGATACTCGACGGAATTGGCCGCAGACATATTCATCAGGGTCTAGATTCCCAAACAAAGATACCTGAGCCTGGATGCTCGACGAAGAGACCGGAGCCTGAATGCTCAACGTAAAAGTGGAATATATCATAACATTTGTTGGAGTCTAGATACTCAACGGACAAAGGGATCCATTAGTTGGAAGTTTACGGGAGTCTGGATACTCAACGAACAAAAGAATTTGTCACACATACCACCAACCGAAGTTCAACGACACTGCTGGGGAATAACATGAGCCAGGGTCTGGATACCACACGGGCTACGAGGAATCGTTAGTTGCCAAGATCTGGATACCATAATGGCACAGATGCCAATTCTCCGGAGATACACCTGAAACAAAGAGATAACAACCTGGCTTATGTTTAACATGCACATGTTTAAGGATGGTGTAATGCTCCAAAAGAAATGGAAATGCTACGTGTTTGGGTAGATGCTATGCACGCATGCAGATGCAACGAAACTGAATTAGCAAAATAAATGCTAGAGATACGGAAACCCTGCTGGGGAAACAACCTACTCATGCCAATAACAATTGGACTTATGCCGAGGAAACAGGCCCTTGCTGGCTTCCTGCAAAGAAAATGCCAAGGTATCAACATTACTCCATCCTGCTGGGGGATTATTCAGCTAGGAGCGAATCTACCTAGGTTGTAGCTTACTTAGTGGGAATAAAATCCAATCACACCTCACTAGGGAGTGCATACGAACATGCACCTTGTGGGGATTAAATATGCACTAACTGCCGAGGGAAAGCGCACATGCTACCTCCTCACTTAAACTGCATACAAACTCTACTGGGGATAGAGATGCCAACTCCACCTACTTGGGAATAGACTCTGACCGAAAATAAACGAATTTCATCCACACCTTTGTGCCCCGAGGGTAACGACCCTGCAAAAATGAATAAATCGACAAGATATCCTACGCAAACGGAACTATCTCAGTCATCATTCGTGACGTTGTCCAATTAATTCAAAGTTTTAACAATTATTTGTCAAGGCCTGCAAGTTTATGTATGTGCAAGTTTATCAAAACATTGGGTGTTTTTCACAAACAAAACAGTAAAAGTTAAAATAAAGAAAACAAGTGAGATACTGAATAGTATATGTTTATTGACAAATGACCTGTAAATAAGCAAAGTTTTACAACAGATGTAACCCCTGAAAAGAGGAAGTTGCGCAAAAAACAATACATATATGCACATAAATATACAAAAGTGTACAGAAATGTCGGCAATGTGGCACAGACAAACACCATGAACTGATCCCTCTATGACTCACCTGACCTCGATGCTTTCCCGACGCTTCGTCTTCAGAAGAGATTGATTCGGATAAATGACCCTTAGGTCCTCCCAATCCACTATGCAATGAAGTTCCAACACAAACCGCAGTCATTTGCTTTTCAATCCCTAACTTTTTCCTGAACCGCCCTTTCGGGTTTTCGATTCACCGGGATACCCATTTTTGCCAAAGTCTCCTTTTCAGGTTTTCGACTTTGCAGGTTTACATCTTTTTAATTTTTATCCATAATTTTTTCCAGAACCCATTCCATTTTTATGGTCCACCGGGATGCCCCGCTTTTGCCTGGATATTCTTTTTTCTTTCCAGTGGGTCTCTTTTAAGCATAGTATTTTTTAACTGCGTCTGCGTTCACAGGGGATGCAAAATCCTCGCCATCCATGGTAGACAACAACAAGGCTCTTCCGGAGAAGACCTTTCGCACGACATATGGACCTTCATAGTTGGGAGTCCATTTTCCCATGTGATCTGATTGTGGTGGGAGAATCTTTTTCAGCACAAGATCGCCCGTCTGAAAGCTTTGAGGGCGCACCTTCTTATCGAAAGCTTTCTTCATTCGGCTCTGGTAACACCGACCGTATGCAATAGATGCTAGTGTTTCACCCCAAATTTTGACCCCTTAGATCCTCATCATCATTGTAGGATCATATTCATTTCATTAACTAACCTTAACCCATTTCCAATTTATCTTTGTCAAGATGCAGATGAATTATGGTTCCGTACCGTCAAAATCGAGACTTTAGTGGTCTGATCAATCAATGTTTTGGATTGATTCAACTTAAAATAAGATCAAAGATACTACATTGGGTCAAGTATGAATTCAATTTGAGGTGGTCACCCGGGAATTGAGAACATTGCAGTTCAGGATACCCGATTAGGGTTTTCGACTAGGAAAAGTCAACCGTAGTTTGACTTTTGATTTAAAGAGTATTTCAATGGTGGGATCAAAGTCCATTAAGCTCCTATTGCTTATTAAATTCCATCCAAAGAGTTTCAAGTCCTCAGAATGCCCGGATCGCCAACGGTCGAATCGGTAGTCACCGATTGATCGAACGGTTGACCGAAAAGTCAACTCTTCAACAATAAGGAATTTGACTTCAAGATGTGAATCAAAAATGTTACTTATGTCATATTACACCTCCCCATAAAATTTTATGACCATTGGATCAAGGGTTAAGAAGTAATTGCAAAAATCGGGAATTAGGGTTTCAAAAGGGGCAAGACCATAACTCCTCAACCACACATCCAATTGAAGTGGTTCAAAGCTCATTGGAAAGCTCTTGAAAAATCCTACAAAAGCCTCAAAGTGGTCCGTGATCAAAAAATGCATATATTTGGATTTTTGACAAGATTCATTTTAAGAAGGGAAATAACTTAGAAAAATTCTAAGTTATTTATCCTTTTTAAGTGGTTTTTTCAGCAACTTGGAAGGCTTTTTCAACCTAGTTCCATCTAGAATTTGGAAATCCCCAAAACATGAAAGTTATAGAGATACTTAAGGGCTTTCTAAATTGTGGTAGAACTCCTCAATAGCATGTGTGAGCAGAACGTTATGCACTATGGAAGTTAGGTCTGTCAACACTTGAAACCACAATCCAACACTTCTCAAAAATCAGATTTCACAACTTGAGACATCCTCAACACTTGGATCATGATTCAATATGATATTTAGATGTGTATAGGAAGGAAAGAGCAGAAAAATGTAAGGTTTGAAGAGAGAGAGACCAGTTGCAACTTGTGTAATAAAATATTCAAATGTGTAAGAAGGAGAGAGAAACTTTTCATGCCAAAATTGTTGCATCTGGCTCACCCTACACTCTAAGTTCACCTCAGTCACTTCATGTCCATCTCCACTTGATTTTTCTGATCTTCTTTGAACCATGGAGCTGATAGGAAGTGATTTTGCAAGATTCATTTGAAAAACTTCACAAATCTCCCTCCAAAAGTGGCAAAGTACCACGCTGCCCTCACTCTTGTTTCCACTATAAATAGAGGCCTCTTCATTGATGTTAGACACACCAGAGAGATCTCCAAAACCCAAAGAAACAATAGCTCTCAATTCCCTCTCATTTCCTTAAGAATCTCAAATTTTCAAAACCTCCATTTTTCACCAAAAAGTTGTCTTGAGCAAAACTCTGCTCACGATCAGTTCTACCATTTCCAAGTCCCTCAAAACCATATACACAATCTCCAAACATTGTGTAGAAGGTTTCCATACATTCAAACCACTCAAAAAGCTCATTTTCAAAAAAGTCAACCTTCACACCTTAGTAGTTTGACTTTCTAGCATTTTGAAAGCCAAATTCTCACTTGAACCACTTCCTACCATTCTAACACTCCCAACATCTCCTATACATCATATATCAAGTGTCTAAGCTCTAAAAAATCAGCTGGAAATCACACAACTCCAACTGTCTTAAAAAGTGGTTTGTTACTTCAAGAGGAAGCAAGCTTCAATACTTTGCTAAGGAAGAGGATCTCTGGGTTTCTAAGCTTCTTAGCTTGCTCAAGACTTGTCTACAAGAGGTATGTTGAATTGATTTTCTTTCTTCTCTTCCATTTCCTACCAGCACGCACGTGTGTGGCTTGTTGGTTGTTGTTGTGTGTTGGTAAACACAAGGGCCTGGGTTCAACTCCCAGCTTGGCCCTTTTCCCATTTTTTTATTTGCTTGTGTGGTTTTATTGACATAATTCATACAAAACTTCCAAATACCATAACTTGTTCATATTTTATCATATTTGATCATTTCTTTTTGCAACATGTTCATGACAATGTCTAGTTTCATTTAATGTAAAAATATTTCAAATTGCTTGTAGTCACAATGCCTTTTACCTACTTGAAAGTTGGTTTGTTTTCAAGATTGTTATCTTGCATATCGTTGAATTATCTTTCATGCCATGCTTAATTGTCTTGTAAGATTTTTGCTTGTGATTGTTTCCTTTATGTTAGTTAATATGTTAGGGCTTGTTCTCCATTGGTTGTAACCATGATATCATATTATTTTCTTCCTAAATTGGAGTTTAAACTGTTATGACATGTTTGCTTATTGTTGATTGTCATCAATACATATTGTTGTTACACTTGATATACCTTGAGTTTATGACATGTTTACTTTCAAATTGTGATTTGTTTACATGGTTGTCACCTTCATTTCTTTCAATCTTTGTTAAGATATGCTTTCAATCTTTGTTAAGATATGCTTTCAATCTTTGTTAAGATATGCTTTCAATCTTTGTTAAGATATGTTTTCATCTTTGTTAAAATATACCTTCATCTTTGTCGAGATATGTCTAGGTGTTTACCTTTTCATTAAGTCTTGTAAGAACTCATATTTGCTTGCGTATTGTGATTTGCTTGCATGCTTTGGTTGTAACCAATCACCCTATTTGAAGTACTTGCTTATTGTAATATGCATGCTTACTTGTTTGTAATCTTGTTCATCTTGCTTGATTATTCATTTTCCTTTGTCAAGTATTTCTTCCCCAAGTGATGGAACTTTTTAGTTCTCATCCAAGTTGCCTCATATATTCCCTTCCAAAGTAAAGTCTCTCTATTGACGCTTGGGTCATAGATAGCTCAACACACTCATAGATATGGATAGAACCTTCCCCCCCTTTTGGTCTGGATAGAACCAATAGGATTTAAATCATAGGTCTGAATAGAACCTTCCTCCCCTGTTGGTCTGGATAGAACCAATAGGACTTAAACTCATAGGTCTGGATAGAACCTTCTCCCTCTTTTGGTCTGGAAAGAACCAATTGATCCTTATTCTGTAGTTCGAGCCCTGAACTACGACCGCTCTGATTTCTCATTGGACAATGAGAATACGTAGGCACAAGATGTGATATCTTGACGAGCAACTTTCCCTTTCTCCCACCTTTTGGTCTGGATAGAACTATTTAGTCTAACAACGTAGAACTTTAGGATAGAGTTTGGTTAACTCTATGTAAGAATCATGGAAATTATTACTTACTCCCCTTTCTTGAGTGTTTAACATAGATTTAGAGAGTTTTGTGAAACTCTACACAAGCATGGATATGTTTGTTCCCCTTTGAACCTTGATCATAATCAAGTGTTCTTCATCCCTTGTAAGGTGAACTACGATTGCTCTGATTCTATCCTAGTTAGAATACGTAGGAAGAGGACGCGATGTCTTTGTGAGCAAACTTAGAAACTATCTTTGGGTTTTAACCTACACCCTTTATCCAATCCCAAACCTTAGCAAACATTTAGCAAACTTAGTATGCAAACAAACAAAAGGTTCATGTAGAGTACTACAGATGTTTAGGATGTGAAATACCTACCCTATGCATAACCAACCCCCGATCCCCGAATCTCTTAGCATTACTGTTACATTGGGGAAAACGTTCTTTCTTTCTTTAGACCTTTCCTTTGGATAAATTAAAGTCCGGTTTTAATTTAAGAATTAAAGATTCAAGTTAATCAATAGCTTGGTATCACGATTCTCACCGCAACAGAAATGGCGACTTCACTGGGGAAAAATTACTTAAACTTGAGGATTTAGCCTATTTTGTTTGATTGTATGCTATATTTATAAATATTTGCTTAACATGTATATTTGTCAATATATTTGTATGTTGGATATCGGGTACTTTGAGTGGTGAGACGGTCCTATACCCAGAATTGAGTGCAATTATGATAGGATGGTGGTATATTCAAGAAGGCTTATAGGGAGTTGATTCCTGACCAAGCTAACTTGAGAAACCACCACTCAGTGTAGGCCCTCTTGAAAGTTTAGTATTGTTGATCGAGTATTCGTGAAAACAATGCTACTTTCAACGAAGGAGCCCATGACACTGTGGACTTTTAGATTACATTCTACCCCATTTTGGCCTTATTAGGACATAGTACGATGGCTATAAGGAAGTATTTCCGAAGTAGTTGATACGCGATACTACACTCGGGCGAGACTCTCTTGAGAATGTTATCAATTACCGAGTAATTTGAGAAATTGATAATATCCGAAAGATGGGTTGTTGACCCTGGGAACTTTGTTAAGAACCCATTCGGCAGGTACGAATTAACCCATAGTACAATCCTTGGGGATGGTTATACCTTTAACTCCTTGCTTTGATCTTGAGCCTAGGAGGTCTTTGCATATGCATTGTATTTGTGAATACTTGCCTTTGTGTTATGAGTGCATCATCTCATCATATCATCATATCATGTCACAACTAGTTTTGTAAAACTCAGTCGATCTCTGGTATTTTTAAAAGTTGTAACTTTTCCAACGATTGATGAAATGAGGGGTTTGACCTAGTCAATCTTCTGAGTTTTGTAAAACCAATTTGCTTTTACATTGCATTTGCATTATGCATTTGCATTTCTTAGCCTTGCGTCGCTTTTGATCAGAGATAGAGAAGGGATACCTAGCACATATCCGAGACAAATGGCAACAATGGAGGGACTTTTGAAAGCTCAAAAAATGCTGAAAGAGGACATCAGAATTCTCAAGTGTCAGATGAATTGGGTTCTAGAGACATTGCATAACATGATGAAAAAGGAAGGTCACCTTGACCATGTGACGTCTAGAGAAAATAGGGATGCATTATCTCTGATGATTCCTACAACTCAAGGACCTCCTCGGTATCAACAATCAGATAATCGTCAATCACGTCAGCACGCCCAACAAAAACCAAGGAAACCAGAAAGTTCGTTTCCAAAGTCGCACAATCAGATATTGCCAGATTTGACCCAAGGCGAATTGATAATACCAAAGGAGCTGAAGCCAGTAATTCCTCGTTACCCTCTGAACTGTGGTACCAACGCTAAATGGGACTATCATACTGGGGCACTAGGGCGTTCAACTGAAGTCTCTCACCAGTCGGTGTTTGTTCCTCCTCAAGGTCCTCAAAACCGGAGATTGAACAAGAAAAATCATGTCAGGAAAAACAAGACTTGCGGTAGACAAACTCTAGTACCGTTAAGCAAACTTTACCCGCTATTGATTCAGAACTCACTAGTGACTCCACGATTATCCAATCCTGTGCCAGGACCATTGTAAAACCCCCTTTCTATACCCCCAAATAATACAAATAATCATTTAGGCACGTAATCAATATATCATCAGAGTATAATTACAATCACGGTATAAAAGAGGCATGCCACATTATACAAAAATTTAACACGCCCAACACCTGTTCAATAAATATGCAACAACGGGGCAACACCCACAAGGAAAAATATTTAGAACATAGGCAGAACATCTAAATATTTCATAACTTCCAAAACATGTAATCAGATACATATACATCATTCGAGTTGATTCACAACGTCATCAATATATACAATATTCAACTAGCATGTTTACATAACATTCACATGCAGATACATACGCGGATGTATCACAAAATAATCAAAATAATTCCTAACTACCCGGTGCTGCATATCAGAGCCGACCGACCAAAAAGGAATGAAGTCACGCTTCACAAAAACTCCAGCAATCTAATCTGCAATGCCTTATAGAGCATTATAATACAACAGAAGGGTGAGAAACGATATCATAATACATAATGCATATAAACACACACACACACACACACACACAAACACAGACACACAGACACACACACACACACACACACACACACACACACACACACACACACACACACACACACACACACACACACACACACACACACACACATATATATATATATATATATATATATATATATATATATATATATATATATATATATATATATATATATATATATATATATATATATATATATATATATATATATATATATATATATATATATACACACACACACACACACACACACACACACACACACACACACACACATAACGTCCAATAAAGTCTTTCGCGTCCTCACCGCAACTCATCTCACTACATCGTACATCGCAATGTATACACAATTAATTATTTACAAATAGAGCACCAAGCATATACAATATGCATCAACAATGTTTATATCAATTCATAAACACACACACATACATATATATTCACACATAAATGTATCTTCAAGCCTTCCATTCATGCCAATTATCAACAATTTACATAAACATCTACATTCAGGTTTATTCACCATACATCATGCACAAATGTCAACATGCAACTCATAGAGACCGACACACGACTCTATGCAGATGCAAATGCAGCACCGACTCATTTCAGCAGGTTCAATTGAAGAACCAAAAATAACCATCGCTCACACCCCACATGGGCACACGAGGTTCTACAGATTCTACACCGAATCAAATATAACCATCGCAACATACGAGGTTCTGCAAATCCACCGAGGGATCAATAAATAACCATCGCTCACACTCCACAAGGGCACACGAGGTTCTGCAGATTCACCGAGGAATTAGTAAATAACCATCGCTCACACCCCACAAGGGCACACGAGGTTCTGTAGATTCACCGAGGAATCAATAAATAACCATCGCTCACACCCCACAAGGGCGCACGAGGTTCTGCAGATTCACCGAGGAATCAATAAACACCAAAATGCATACCATGATGCTCCACATGCAACATGACTCATGACAATCTTGAAATGCATACATGTTTACAAACATACTCATGCATTCATGACATTCGTCGCATATATTCATTATGCATTCAAAATATATGTATCATAAAGCATGTATATATTCATCATCCATTCAAACCAATGTCATACATAGTTCACGTTCACAATCAATCTCGCTATGCATTTCTATTCAATTCAAGTAAATGCACTAAATTGCCAAACGGCCACATTTCACACTTCACAAATCACAAACTAGGATTCAGCCATACGGCTACCCACAACACACATAACAATATATAATTAGTCATCTCAGATAAGGAGTGATCGTAATCGAACCACGCAACCCACCCACGGATAGGAAACACAAGAAAAGAAAACATGTTGTCAAGTTCGCTAACCTTTTCCTGGCGAAGCCCCCAGTGAATGCTCGCTACCATTCGCCTAGCGAACTCGCTGGCGAAGCCAAATAGAAGCTACTACCATAGATTCGCTGCCACGCTCGCTGGGATTCGCCTGGCGAACCCCTTCGCTACCACCTTCGCCTGGAGAACTTGCCAGCGAAGACTGATCTTGGCCACTGCCATATGTTCGCTGCCCACTCGCTGGGCTTCGCCTGGCGAAGCTTCGCTGCCACTCACCTGTGAATGCTGGCGAACCTGCGAAACCAAAAAACCCCAACTGCTCCACAATCACCAAAACCTCCAAAATCGACCGATTAAATCCAAATCAGTCCCAGTAGCATAGCCCACAGATCACCCGACTAAACTATACCGTCTATTCCAGATCCTAACCGATAAAACTCAGTTTCTACCGATTTAACCTACTTCCGACCTAAAAATGGAAACATAGAAAACAATCCAACAAATCCAATCTAGCACATACATGATAACATACATTATCAAGATGATAAAACTTCTCACCCTTACCTGATTAATCGCAAGCTAAGGTTGATTCTTGATGATTCTAGGTTTTGTTCCACTTTCTCTTCTTTCTCTCCTCCTCTTTTCTTTCTCTTGTTCTTCTTCTTAATGTTTCTATATTTCTCTTTTCTCTCTATATCACATATTCTACTTTCTTTCCTCCCAAATTCTTTCCACACACTTATCAATTAATTCTCACAAAATATCCACTTAATATTATCACTAATACCCAAAATACCCTCCAACCTATTTTTACCCGAAACTCTCAAAGTCGGCAAAAATAGTTCAATATGTAAACATAACATATTATCACACAAATTCCACATAAATAAAATAATTACTTAAAAAAATCAAATAAGGACTCAATAAAAATGGGAATTCAGAATCGGGGCGTTACAACTCTACCCCACTTTAGAAATTTTCGTCCTCGAAAATATTACCTGATCCAAACAGCTATGGGTGTGACTCACGCATCTTACTCTCCAATTCCCATGTCATATTGCCTTCCACAGCACCTCCCCATGCTACTTTCACAAGCGCAATTTCCTTGCCTCTGAGCCTCTTAACTTCACGGTCCAAAATCCTAATCGGTAAAACCTCAACTGTAAGATTATCTCTTACCTCAACCTCATCCATAGGAATAACATGTGACGGATCCGAAATATACTTCCGAAGTTGCGAAACATGGAACACATCGTGCAAATTTGAAAGGTTCAGAGGCAACGCCACACGATAAGCCACAACACCAACTCGTGCAGTAATTTGATACGGACCAATGAAACGAGAAGTCAACTTTTTCGACTTCAAAGCACGACCCACACCCGTAACCAGTGTAACCCTCAAAAACACATGGTCGCCTTCTTGAAACTCAAGATCCTTTCTTCTCTTATCATGATAACTCTTTTGCCTACTCTGAGAAACTCTCATCTTTTCCCGAATGAATTTTACCTTCTCCTTCGTTTGTTGTACCATCTCCAGCCCAACTACCGACTTCTCTCCAGTTTCATGCCAACACAAAGATGTTCGACATCTCCGACCATACAAGGCCTCAAATGGTGCCATACCAATACTTGAGTGAAAACTATTGTTGTAGGTGAACTCAATCAATGCCAAATAACCATCCCAAGTACCACCTTGCTCGAGCACATAAGCATGCAACAAATCTTCCAATGATTGAATCGTCCTCTCGGTTTGACCATCCGTCTGCGGATGATAAGCCGAACTCAATCTCATCTTAGAACCCAAAGCCTTTTGCAAACTTTCCCAAAATCTCGAAGTGAATCTAGGATCCCTATCCGACACAATACTCTTAGAAACCCCATGTAACTTCACAATCACACCAACATAAATCTCAGCTAACTTCTCCAAAGGGTAACTAATATCAATCGGAATAAAGTGAGCAGATTTAGTAAGCCTATCAACAATCACCCAAATAGCATTATGACCTCTTTGCGTATTAGGCAATCCCGTAACAAAGTCCATCGATATACTATCCCATTTCCACTCTGGAATGTCCAACGGTTGCATCAAACCACTAGGCTTCTGATGTTCCACTTTAGACATCTGACAAGTCAAGCACGAATACACAAACTGAGCTACATCCCTCTTCAATCCGGACCACCAAAAGATTTTCTTCAGATCTTGATACATCTTATTCTCCCCCGGGTGAATACTTAAGTTACTACGGTGTCCTTCCTCCAATATCATCTTTTTCAACTCTACATCATCGGGAATACAAATACGACCATGAAATCTCAAAACTCCGAAATTATCAACCTTGAAGTCCTCATTCTCATTCATCATCAAATCAACAAACTTCAAATCCAACTTTTGCTTTTCACACACGGTAGCAAGAAAATCATTCGTAACATACAACATATCAAGTTTCACACTACTCGGTGTTATCTCACAAACCAAACTCAAATCTCTAAAACTCTCCAACAATCCCCATTCTCTTACCATCAATGTTGACATATGAACCAACTTTCGACTTAAAGCATCAACTACCACGTTGGCCTTACCCGGATGGTAATTCAGACCAAAATCATAATCCTTCAAAAACTCTAACCATCTCCTCTGCCTCATGTTCAATTCCTTCTGATCAAATAAATATTTCAAACTCTTGTGATCACTAAAAACTTCAAATCTCGCACCATAAAGATAATGCCTCCAAATTTTCAAAACAAACACCACGGCCGCTAACTCCAAATCATGCGTAGGGTAGTTCTTCTCATGCACTCTCAATTGTCTCGAAGCATAAGCCACAACTTTCCCATCTTGCATTAAAACACCAACTAAACCGGAAAAAGAAGCATCACAATAAACCACAAACGATTCCGTCAGATTTGGCAAAATCAAAACCGGCGCCGTTGTCAACCTTCTCTTTTGCTCCATGAAATTCTTCTCACATTCAATATCCCAAACAAAAGCCTTTTCCTAACAATTCAATTGAGTCAACGGAAGTGCCAACTTCTAAAATCCTTCAATAAACCTCCGATAATAACCGGCTAATCCCAAAAAGCTTCGAATCTCCGTAACTGACTTAGGAGCTTCCCACTGCATTACCGCATCATTCTTGGACGGATCAACACTAATACCATTACCAGAAATAACATGCCCAAGAAAACTCACTCCGATAACCAAAACTCACACTTCGACAACTTAGCATATAATTGCTTCATTTTCAAAATCTGCAATACAACTCTCAAATGCTCTACATGCTCTTCTTGAGACTTAGAGTAAATCAAAATGTCGTCGATGAACGCAACCACAAAATGATCCGAATGATCATGAAAAATATGATTCATGTATTCCATAAATACACCTGGCGCAATAGAAACTCCGAATGGCATCAAGAAAAAATCATAATGACCATATCGTGTCCTAAAAGCCGTCTTTTGAATATCCTCCTCTTTAACACGAATCTGGTGATAACCTGACCTCAAATCAATCTTACTAAAAACACGGGCACCAAACAATTGGTCCATCAAATCATCAATTCTAGGAAGAGGATACTTGTTCTTAATAGTTACCTTGTTCAACTGCCGATAATCAACACACAACCACATACTCCCATCTTTCTTCTTAACCAACAATACTGGTGCACCCCAAGGAGAAACACTCGGCCTAACAAACCTCTTTTCCAACAAATCATTTAACTGTTTCTTCAACTCTACCAACTCCGATGTCGACATACGATACGGTGCCATCGAAATCGGTCTAGTACCCGGAACTAGATCAATCGAAAACTCGACTTCCCTCTCCGGCGGTACATCCGTAATGTCCTCCAGAAATACTTTTGGAAAGTCGCACACCACTAGAACCATATCCAGTTCAACCTCACTCTGTACCGACGATGATACAAACAAACGGAACACTTGAGCCTCATCCGCCAAAAGTTTCTTCAACTCTTTAGTAGATAGAAAACTCTATTCCTCATCATCTTCTACAGAAGGAAACCTTACCAACTTGTGATAACACTCAATATGAACTCTATTATACTGCAACCAATTCATACCCAAGATCACATCTAATCCTTCTAACGGCAAACACACCAAGTCCATAATAAAGTCTTTACCATACATGGTCAAAGGACAACTTAAACATACCAAAGATGTAGTTACCGAACCCGAAGCGGGTGTCTCAATAACCATATCACCACCACAAGAAGAAAAACAAAAATCCAAATGCTTAGCGCACTCAAAAGAAATGAACGAATGAGTCGCTCCGGTATCAATAATAGCAACTAAAGGCATATTATTAATAAAGCATGTACCTTTAATCAATGGATCCGTATTAGTAGTGTCTGCACCGGCTAATGCAAATACCTTTCCACTCGTTGGAGCTTGCTTTGGCTTAGTACACTTTGTACTAATATGACCAACTTCCCCACAGTTGTAACACTTCACCACGTTCCTTCTATAATCAGTTGTGGCATGGCCGATACCTCCACAGTTAGCACACTTCGATCCATCCTTCTTACACTCAAAAGATTTGTGCCCCACTTCACCGCACCTAAAGCACTTAATAGGACCAGAACTTACACCTCCGGACCTCTTAACAAAGTGTTCCCTATGCTTGCCTTTATCAGGAGGCGTCACATAAGGTCCACTCCTTACCGGTTGCTTCTCTCTCTTCTCATTCAAACTCTTATAGTGAGTAGGACGAGCTTTACTATCTTCTTCAAAGATTCTACAACATTCGGTCAAGTCCGAAAATCTCCTTATCCTCTGATAACCCACCGCTTGCTTGATCTCAGGACACAAGCCGTTCTCATACTTAACGCACTTGGAAAATTCCGTCGTCACCGCATCATAGTGAGGATGAAACTTCACCAACTCTGTGAACTTAGCCGTGTAGTCTATCACGGACATATTACCTTGTTTCAATTCCAGGAACTCCATCTCCATCTTTCCCTTTACACTCTCAAGATAATAATTTCTCAAAAATTCGGTGCAAAACAAATCCCAAGTGATTTCCTCATCGTCTACTTCAAGAACTCGTCTCATACCGACCCACCAGTCGTCGGCTTCTTCTCTAGGCATGATAGCCCTAAGTCTCACCTTGTTCCCTTCGGCACAATTCATAACACTAAAGATCCTCTCCATCTCCTTTAACCAAATTTGAGCACCGTTCAGATCAAACCTTCCCTTGAATACCGACGGCTGATTCTTTCTAAACTCATCATTAGCATTCACATTCGGCTCACCCTGAACCGCCCTAGCCATTGCCTCCAATGCAGCATCCATCGCATTGTCATTACGACCAGCCATATTCTAATTATTCCCAAAAATAACAACAAGGTTAAATAACCGTTCAACCAACAAAACAACGAGACAGACATAACTGACTCAACACTGGCTCTGATACCACTTAACGTAACACCCCCTTTCTATACCCCCCAAATAATACAAATAATCATTTACACACGTAATCAATATATCATCAGAGTATAATTACAATCACGGTATAAAAGAGGCATGCCACATTATACAAAAATTCAACACGCATAACACCTGTTCAACAGATATGCAACAACGGGGCAACACCCACAAGGAAAAATATTTAGAACATAGGCGGAACATCTAAATATTTCATAACTTCCAAATCATGTAATCACATACATATACATCATTCGAGTTGATTCACAACGTCATCAATATATACAATATTCAACCAACATGTTTACATAACATTCACCAGCAGATACATACGCGGATGTATCACAAAAGAATCAAAATAATTCCTAACTACCCGGTGCTACATATCAGAGCCGACCGACCAAAAAGGAATGAAGTCACGCTTCACAAAAACTCCAGCAATCTAATATGCAATGCCTCATAGATCATTATAAAACAGCAGAAGGGTGAGAAACAATATCATAATACATAATGCATATAAACATATATATATATATATATATATATATATATATATATATATATATATATATATATATATATATATATATATATATATATATATATATATATATATATATATATATATATATATATATATATATATATATATATATATATATATATATATATATATATATATATATATATATATATATATATATATATATATATATATATATATATATATATATATATATATATATATATATATATATATATATATATATATATATATATATATATATATATATATATATATATATATATATATATATATATATATATATATATATATATATATATATATATATATATATATATATATATATATATATATATATATATATATATATATATATATATATATATATATATATATATATATATATATATATATATATATATATATATATATATATATATATATATATATATATATATATATATATATATATATATATATATATATATATATATATATATATATATATATATATATATATATATATATATATATATATATATATATATATATATATATATATATATATATATATATATATATATATATATATATATATATATATATATATATATATATATATATATATATATATATATATATATATATATATATATATATATATATATATATATATATATATATATATATATATATATATATATATATATATATATATATATATATATATATATATTGTTGCACCCCAAAATTTGACCAACAATTATTTATTCATTAAGTGTTTGAAAGTTGATATCTTCATCAGAAGGTTCAAGAGATCCTCAGAGGATTGGGTGAAATCAGGGTTGTGTGCTTCATAACTTGAGAGTTGTGGGTGCTCCTCAGATGATTCTGAGACTTTGAGAATAAACTTGATGTTTTGAGAAAGCCTATGAGATGTCTTGATAGCCATCATGAAGCCCAGAGAGGTCATTATGCAAGAGTTCAGAGGATTCAACCATGAATGGTAAAATTAGGGTTTTGACTGGGTTAACCCTAGATCAGCTGAAGATTTGGAGAAGGTTGAGACTTAATCCAAGGGCCATGAGATCATGGAATGATGCATAGAGATGTTGTGAAGATAATTCCTAGACCAACTCATCATGATTGAGGAGTTTGAGAAGTTTTGAGTTAGGGTTTCCAAGGATTGTCAGTGAAAAAACCCTAATTTGATCCCTATCTTCCAGACAGTTTTAGCTCAAGTTGTGATTGATATCTCACCCTCCCCATAACATGAATGTTGTAGAGCTTGTTTTAAGCTTTAATTTGAGTGGTGGAAGTCCTTGATAGGAGTTACAGAGCTCAAGTTGTGGTTTTGACAAATTACAGGTCAGCAGAGGTGTGTGAATCTGGGTCCTTGAAAGTCACCCAACTTGCAGACAACTTTTGCCCTAGTAGGAGGATTCCTATGATTTCTTGGTAAACATGAATGTTGAAGGGCATCTACTTAGCTTTAATTTGAGTGGTAGAAGTCCTTGATTGGATTTGTGGAACTCAACTTATGGTTTGAACAAGACAGGGGTATTTTGGTCATTTGTCAGTTATAGGTCATTTTAGCCAATGCCTAAAACTCCTATTTCCAAGCCTCAAATGGAAAAACTCAAAACATGAAAGTTGCTCAAAATGTGATTTTAAGTCTAGAAAGAAGGTCACAAATTGTTGGAAAAAGCTCATGGCATGAGATTACATGATTGGTCAAAAATGAACTAAAAATGGCATATAAGTTTGAAAAGTTGAAATTGAAAAGTGATTTGGAAGATCCACAAATCCAAAATAGGTCATCCAATATATCATTTTGATTGGAAAAATCATTTTGAGAACATTGGTTTAGCTAGAATTTTCATTTGAGGTCTAAAAATGGGTGATGCTTTGAAAAGTTGTTACTTGAAAAAGAAGGCAATGTTGAAAAACCTTACACAAGCCAAAGATGAGCTTGTTTTTCACCCATCCCTTCTCAATATCTCATGTAAAGACACTTTAAGACCAAATGGCAAGGCATAAGGCATGGAAGATGATAAATTCAACTTGTCCCCACATGAGATTTTCAAGAACTTTCCACACTTTTCTAGATGATTCTAGAAGGATCCAGCTTCTTCCATCCATCATTATAAGAAGGATGATCTTCATAGTGTTCAAGGTTGGTGAAGATATTGAGGGAAAAGTGAAGAATTCCATGGTAGCTTCTCTTCCAAGCAAGTGAGAGAACTTCCATTATCCTCTATTGCTGATCAAGCTCATCATTCATCTTCAACCTGTGATACATTGTGAGGTGTGAAAGAGCTAGTGCAGAGGTCTGTCCATGGAGTTTTGAAGTGTAGCATCAAGATTTCAAGAAAAGCATAACAGACTCGGATCCTTCCACTCGAGCATTCTCCACTGAATTCATTGCAAACAGAAAGAAGGATATTGATTGAGGATCTCTCTTGAGAAGCTACAAGACCTGAAGAGCAAGAGTTACCATCTTCTTCATCAAGAATTCAGGTTTTATATCTTGACTTTTACACCACTGTTTATGCGTGTATGGCTTGCTTTGTTAGGCTATGATTGTTAGGAATGACTAGTAGATGATGCACTGAAGGTTAGGGCTCCATTAATGATGATCCATAACAGGGCAGCCGAACTTTGGTGACCTATAATTCTTGGATTAAGGCACTAGGATCCTAGTTTTTGTGACCAGTGTGATCACCATAAGATATAGAGTGTCCTAGGTTAATTGCAGCTAGGATGATCACCATGCATATCAGTGCAAAACTATGGTGGACAGGACTTTTATCGTATGTATTTCTTGAATGGCTAGGTTTTAGAGGAATCCAATGTCCTGGCTGCATAGAGGGCAACGAGAGGGGTGGGTTTGGTCTTTGCATCGTGGGTTTTAATGGCGAGATGAGAGAGATAGAGAAGATGGAAAATCCAGGCGCAAGGCTGATCCATGAAACCCTAGATGGTGGAAGGTTGAAGAGATAATCCTCACCATTCATTTTGTTTGAGATATTGACTTGTTATGTTAATCCAGTGGCTGTGAGTGAGCCTGAGAGATGGAGGGAAAGTTCAAATGAATTGAAACGCGGTCGTTTCATTAAGCCAGCGTTCTGGGCTTATTTCCTATCCCCACCCCCTTTTTTATCTGGCCCAACCAAAACCAACTAGCGTGGTGCTATTCCAACCCCCCTCCCTTTAATTGATTTAAATTCTTTTATTTTCTTCTTTTATTTTTTCTGTTTTGATTAATTCATAAATAATTGATAAAAAATGATTTTTTAATTCTTCTTTTTTCTATGATTAGATGATAATGTGTAGAAAATATTAAAAATAAAAATGGGATTTTATTTTTGAGTTTAGTATTTTTAATAGATTTTTCTCTTAAATAGCTTTTATAATGTTTAGTTTTGTATCATGATTTTGCAAGAATTGTTTTAGGACCTTCCCTTAGGTTTTTTAATCCATTCTTTTTTGTACAATTATATGATGAATCATAGTTCCCCATAGGATTTTTTCTAGAATTTTAGAATTAAATTTTGATTAGTTTGATTAGGGTTGATGTAGGGTATCCTAATTAGGGTTTAGATTGTGTTTAAGTGATGAATTCCTTTCTTTGATTAAGTTTTGTCTTGATTCTTAGGTAGAGGCCTATGTAGATGTTATGAGTAGGTGTTGAGGACCCTTGTGAATAATTGTTAGATTTTTCCCCCTTGGTTTAGTATTTTTAGGTATTTTCTGAAGTTGCCTATTAATCTTGTCTGTGCTGTGGTTATCTGTTCATCTCTGGGGGTTGTTTTTGGGGATTTTGTTGTGGGGCTTGTGTTGTCTTGAAGACCTTGTTGGAGAGCATCATGAAGTGAAGATTGTAGATCAAGATTCAGAGACCCAGAGCTTGGCTTGTCCCCTGTTTGTGAGGTTTGAGATCCTGAAGTTTGAAGGAAGTTCATGGTACTTTCCTGAGAAAGGCACTTTGAATGACTTTCATGCTTTCTTCTCACCTCTTTCTTAAGTATCCAATGATGTTGGAGCCAACTTGTGAGTTTAATTTCTCCTGAGGAGGAATGTAAACTGATCACATGTTGTTGAGCCACATGGGATACAACTCCTAAGTGGAAGCCTCCTAGTACTTTCCTGAGGAAGGTCTTATGGGTCTATTCACTTAGTTCCCTTAGTTTATCTAGGATTTCTCAAGTATCCAATGATGTTGGAGCCAACTTGTGAGTTTAATTTCTCCTGAGGAGGAATGTAAACTGATCACAGTTGTTGAGCCACATAGGATACAACTCCTAGGTGGAAGCCTCCTAGTACTTTCCTGAGGAAGGTCCTATGAGTCTATTCACTTATTTCCACTAGTTCAGATAGGATTTCCTAAATATCCAGTGATGTTGGAGCCTGCTTGTGAGTTTAATTTCTCCTGAGGAGGAATATAAACTGATCACAGTGGTTGAGCCACATAGGGTATAACTCCTGAGTATACACCTCCTAGTGCTTTCCTGAGGAAGACACTATGAGTCTGCTTGCTTAGCTCCCTTTCTTTGGTAAGCTTGTTCTGAAGCTTGAAGGCTGGGATTGATTTCTCTTGTTTAGGGTCTTGCTTTAGTGCTTAGATTTGTTCAGATTCTGTGATTAGGGTTAGGATTAGAGAGTGGATTCTTTCTTTCTCAAGCATGTGTGTTTTGTTTGCCTGTTGGCACTTCATTTCCTTTATCTGTTCATTGCTTGATAGCATATTGTTTATCTTCAGTATGATTACTGTTATTTCATGACTGGCTTGAGGTCGAGACGAGCTTGTGGAGGCTGAAACCCCACACACATTTCCTCCCTCACTTGCATTGCATGCATTTTACTGTTAAAGCTGATGCTTTTGTCTGTTTTGGTGTACCATTGACATGATCCCTTAGGACTCTCATTTCCTTTGATAAGGATTTGATGATAGACTTTTAGGTTGAAACCTATGCATGACAACTTCTAGGAGTTCCCTGTTCAAACCTCAACCATAGGATGAATCCATGGCATGATAACAGTAGGACTTGATAGTCTCCTTCCTAGTTGAGCCATTTTTCCCCGTAGTTTCCCGAACTACGTTTGCTCTGATCTTTCATACCAGATGAAAGTACGTAGGCATAGGATGCGATATCCTAGCGAGCAACCTTCCCCATCTTCCCCCGTAGTTAGCCGAACTACGTTGACTCTGATTTCTCATTCTCTGATGAGAATACGTAGGCATAAAGTGCGACGCTTTGCCGAGTCATTTTTCTTTTCTTTTTCAGCCAGCCTTGATAGGTAGATAGATTATAACCAACCCGTCCAAGTAAACAAACAAGCGAGGATCCCGTCGAGTACGACGGACGTGAGGGGTGCTAATACCTTCCCCTTGCGTAATCGACTCCCGAACCCAGACAATGGTTGCGATGACCTTGTCTTACCCTTTTTCGTCAGGTTTTTCCGATCGTTTCCTTTCCCGCTCTGAGGGATAAATAACGAAAGGTGGCGACTCTTCTGTCATGCCGACACCTTATTTTCGCGCAAGCGACAGCTGGCGACTCTGCTGGGGATCGAACCCAGAATCTCTGGTTCTCCGGTTCCCTATGAGAGTCAATCCTATCGTTTGTGTGTTTGCTTGTTGGGTTGCGTTTATTTATCGCATTTTTACTTCCCGCATTTTACTTCCCGCACTTTACTTCCCGCATTTTATTTCCCGCATTTTATTTTCAGTTTGATATGATTATCTGTGCTGCTGCGGGAGAGGGATGTTACTGTGAGTGAAAGGCCGGACCTGGGCTTTGAGTACACACCTAGATATAGTTGCGGAGAAGTAGTAGACGAACCTGTCTGCTGAGCAGGCACAGTTCCCTACGAAAATCTGCGCTCAGACGAGATTCTTGCAGAGGTGCTCCTTTCCGGTCCTGAGGATCTGAGGGGAGTCCAGACGTGAGGATTGTCGACTCTGGGGACCGATCATTTGGAAGTCAGCTAAGAGAGGCCTCTTCATGACTTGACGATGCCACTCCTTCTGGGAATCGTATTGTCACTCGTGAAAGTCTGTGACGCTGACGACCGCATAGGATGCCGTACCTTTGTCCGTGGATTAGGTCCATACCTGTGAGTGGGGTTGGGATATTGCAGGAAACTTTGACCTCCAGACTACCTGGTTTTCTTGACAGTGAATCAGTTATGTTGGGTTCTCAGTTGCAGAGATGTTCTTGATAGAGCAAGGGTTTGATCAGAGGATTTTATCATCGGGTGTTTGTCTGTTCTTGATAGAGCAGGTTCCGATCAGAGTATTGTTATCAGAGGTTTGTTCTGGATGGAGCAGATTTTTGAATGGGGTCTGAGGATCTCGTCAGCAGTTGTCATTTTGTTCTTGATAGGGCAGGTTTTGCGTGGGGTTTGAAGATCTCATCAGCAGCTGTATGTTTGTTCTCGATAGGGCAGATTTTTGATTTGGGGTCTGAAGACTTCATCAACAGATATTCCTTGACATTGCACCCGGGGTCTTTATTATCAGGCCTTCGTTCTTGTCAGGGCAGAATGCTGATCTCGATCCTATCAGATGGTTATTCTCAGCAGATCAGATCAGTGGTTTTACACCGGGGTTTCCTTCTCATCAGCGACTGTTGACATCGAATCTCCACAGTAGCCACCTGGATATATTGTGGCATACCTGCATTTTGCATTAGCTTGCATAATCATTCCATTAGCGTGTGTCTGTGACAGGTACCGTTCCCCTGATCCAAGATCTCTCATTGTGTCACTGCAGCCGTTCTCAGGAAGACTGATGCGTATGAGTTCTCGGTCCTTGATGTGTCGAATCTGACTATTGCTATGTGAGGTTACTATTTCCATGATTGGGCCCAGATTCCTCTCCTTATTATTGTCAGCAGGTGCCAGGATCGGGGAAATCTCTCAAGCACACAGACTCACGCATGCATTTGCATGAAGCATTCTTGCATGACATACATTCTGTTACCTTTTCCTAACCCTTGATGTTGGCAGGTTTTTCAGGTACTCAGGTTCCGAGCTGTTTTCGATCTCCAGGATTGATCAAAGATTCATCCACCGCTACTCAACTCGCGCCAATCAAACGAGAATCATGGACCAGGTACAGTCAGATGTTCAGGAGCTTCGTGAACGGATGGATCGTTTTATGGAGCTGATGCAAGTAGTTGCGAATGGGCAAGACCAGCTTCGTACTTTGGTTCAACCTCTCATCTCCAGGGTTGACAATAATGGAATACTTCACGGCGGGGCCGTGCCCACTCCTCCTCAAGGGGATACTCCACAGAACGTTGTGCCTGCTGCCGGGGGCAACGGTAGTGCTAACGGCAATCTTATGACTAATCTCGGACTTAATGCGGCGGGCGCCGGCAATGGTGGTTTGGGAGCCAATGTTAACATGGGGCCGGTCAACGGCAATGTTGGTGCAGGAAATATGGTGGTGCCTCAACCGTGGCTGGAGGACCATCAGGATGACATATTCTCTCAGAGAGGTGCAGAGGCTGAATTGACTGCTGAAGCTCGACTCAGGTTCAAGGCGCTGGAAGATAAAATGAGAGACATAGAAAATCAGAACACATTGGGCGTTGACATGTCCAAACTCGGGTTGATTGCTGACTTTAAAGTACCTCACAAGTTCAAGGTGCCTATCTTTGAGAAGTATAGGGGCACTACTTGTCCCCGCGTTCACCTCCGATCTTATTATAGAAAGATGTCCGCTTATTCTGACGATGAGAAGTTGCTGATGCACTTCTTTCAGGATAGTCTTTCTGGTCCATCGCTCGAATGGTATATGGGTTTGGAACCCGCTGCTGTGCGCACCTGGAAAGATCTTGCAGAAGCGTTTGTTCTCCACTATCAATATAATAGCGACTTGGCTCCCAACCGAGTTCAGCTTCAGAATCTCTCGCAGCGGAGCAATGAAAGCTTCAAAGAGTACGCCCAAGGGTGGCGTGAATTGGCTGCTCGGGTTCAACCGCCGATGGTTGAGCGTGAGTTGGTACAGATGTTCGTGGCTACCCTTCCCGGAGTCTATTATGAGAAGCTGATCAGTGGCATGTCTGGAACATTCTCGGCCCTCATCACTTTGGGCGAGCATGTCGAAAACGGTATAAAGATCGGAAAGATTCAGGGCGAATCATCCTCAGCCGGAGGAGCTAGCAAGAAACCCTATACTGGCAAGCGTCGAGAGGGCGATGCCAGTGCTGTCACTAATGCTAGGAGAAAGGGAAAGGGCCCTCAGTCTCAGATCGCTAGCATAAACATCCCAGCTGCTCCCCCGCAGCCGCAGCAGCAGCCCCAGCAACAGAATAATCCGGGATATAAGAGATATCAGAATCGGGGTCCCCTGGCAAACCGTCATTTGGAAACTCCTCCTATGTCATATGCACAGCTTCTGCAAACGCTGCTTCAGCTCCAATTAGTTCAAAAGAGGACGTTGGCTCCCTTAACAGGGGCACCACCACCGGGGTATGATGCTAATGCTACTTGTGAATTTCATTCGGGGGCACCTGGCCATACAGTTGAGAATTGTAAAGCTTTTAAGCACAAAGTCCAGGACTTGGTCGACGCCAAGGTGATCAACTTTTCTGACAACGTGCCCAACGTCACCAAGAATCCGATGCCTCATCATAGGGGGGGCGGAGTGAATGCTGTTATCACTGAAGAGAATTCAGACTTGCTGACTGATGTCAAAGATCTGAAGACGCCGTTGAGTTTTGTTAAAGCTAAGTTGCTAAAGAAAGGCTTCTTTCCGGGATGTGGAGAGATGTGTATGGCTTGTGCTACACTTCCTGATGGGTGTGAGCAGTTGATCGAAGGTATCCAAAGTCTGATGGCCGAGGGTATTTTGCAGTTCAGTCGAAGCGTTGAGAATGCGTCAGGGGAAGTCGTGCTGAAGCAGGCGGACGAAGTTGCTACCATTACCATTCCTCGCCACCCTATCACTATTTCCGCGCCTCGACCGCCTACTATCACCATCACCAGGGCCGGACCAATCCCATTCGAGAGCACTAATGCCGTCCCATGGCATTACGGCGCCGAAGTGTATTGTAATGGTCAGAAGATAGAGCTTGAGCCGTCCAGATCGACTGCGCAGAATCTTGCTGAGGTCAGTGGTATCACTAGAAGCGGAAGAGTGTTCGCACCGGCAGAGGTTGCGGTAGAGAAAGTGGTCCGAGCTGACGCTATGGATAAGGGCAAAGGTAAAGCTGTTGAAGAGGTCCCTGCAGGGGTAGAGAAAGACTTGCTGGTTAAAGATGCTGAAGAGTTCATGCGGCTAATCAGGAAAAGTGACTACAAGATTGTAGATCATCTTCACCAGACTCCGTCAAAGATCTCGATTCTTAACCTGTTGCTGTGTTCTAAAGCGCACCGCAACGCATTATTGAAGGTATTGAATGCTGCATACGTGCCGCAGGAGATATCAGTGAATCAACTCGAGGAGGTGGTGGCCCATGTCAATGCTGGTAATGGGCTGGGATTTACAGATCTGGAGCTGACTCCTAAGGGAAGAGATCACAACAACGCCCTGCACGTCTCAATAGAGTGCAGAGGCACGATTATGTCACACGTCCTAGTAGATACGGGCTCCTCGCTTAACGTGCTTCCGAAGAAGGCACTGATGAAGTTGGATACCCGTGGACTGCTGTGCATGCCCAGTGATCTGGTCGTGAAGGCCTTTGACGGAACCAAGCGCCACGTCTTCGGAGAACTGACCCTGCCAATTCAAGTTGGTCCAGAGACGTTTAATGCAGTTTTCTATATCATGGATATCATGCCCGCCTATAGTTGCCTCTTAGGTCGGCCGTGGATTCATTCTGCTGGTGCCGTGACGTCCACGCTGCATCAGAAGCTTAAATATGCTGTTGGGGGCAGCATAGTGACAGTCTGTGGAGAGGAGGACATCATGGTAAGCCACCTGTCGTCCTTTAAATACGTTGAAATGGATGGTGAGATCCATGAGACTCTTTGCCAGGCTTTTGAAACCGTCAGGGTGAAGGAGGTAGCTCCCGTTGTTGCAGAGAAGCAAGAGTTGAACCTCTCCTCGTTTAAGGAAGCTCGGGCTGTTGTCGAAGTTGGTTCCACCCCAGGCTGGGGGCATGTCTTGGATATACCCATCAAACAGGATAAGTTTGGATTGGGATATTCTCCGGAAGCTGAAGCTTCATCTTCTTCTGGAAGTTCGTCTCGTGGGAAAGGGCCGATCTTATTCACCAAGGGGGGAGTAATCTTCGAGAGTATCAACGCTACGTCAGAGGACAGCGGGGACAGTGATTGTGATCTTGATGCCTGGATTCAACCGAGCAAGCCAGGCGAGTACCTCCACAATTGGACCATCAAGGAGATTATCAGGCTGACAAGTGAAGAGTAATGATTTGCTTTTTACAATCTTTGTACAACCCTGTGTCCTGCCCGGGGCATAGTGGTTTTACTGTCAGGGCCTTGTTGGATTATGTGTATGCATTTTGTTAATAAATAAAAGGCGTTTTCTTCGTAATCAAATATTGTGTTCTCTGTTATTCATGCTTTATGTTTGTTTCAAAAAACAGCAAAATGGCAACGAGGTTCGTGCTAACCTGCATATTCTTGCTTTAAACTTAACCCTTGTTATTGCAGGATCCACGTAGCAGATGACATCGACTCTGGACCCTCTACGGCTCACTACGACTTTGATTGCCCGATCTATCAAGCAGAGGATGAGATTGATGAAGACGAAGACCTTCCGGAAGAGTTGGCCCGCTTGTTGAGACAAGAGGAGAAGGTTATTCTTCCTCACGAGGAGGATATTGAGATCATAAATCTGGGTTCTGAGGAGCTTATCAGGAATGTCAGAGTTGGGGCTGCGCTGCAGAATGATGTCAAGCATAGACTGGTCGAGATGCTTCGAGAGTATAGTGACGTCTTTGCTTGGTCATATGAGGATATGCCCGGACTTGACACAGATATCGTGGTTCATCGTTTGCCGTTGCGAGAAGATTGCCCTCCAGTCAAGCAGAAGCTCAGGAGGACGAGACCAGACATGGCTGTAAAAATCAAAGAAGAGGTCCAGAAGCAGTTGGACGCAGGATTTCTAGCCGTTACCACTTACCCTCCGTGGGTCGCCAACATAGTGCCTGTACCGAAGAAGGACGGTAAGGTACGCATGTGCGTCGATTATCGGGATTTGAATAGGGCGAGCCCTAAGGATGATTTCCCGTTGCCTCATATCGATGTGTTGGTCGACAATACAGCCCAGTTTTCCGTGTTTTCGTTCATGGATGGCTTCTCCGGTTACAACCAGATTAAGATGGCGCTGGAGGACATGGAGAAAACGACGTTTATTACCCCCTGGGGCACGTTTTGCTATAAGGTAATGCCTTTCGGTCTGAAGAACGCAGGGGCCACTTACCAGCGAGCAATGGTAACTTTGTTTCATGATATGATTCATCATGAGATCGAGGTCTATGTTGATGACATGATTGCAAAGTCCCAAACGGAGGAGGAGCATCTGGTCAACCTGTTGAAGCTATTTGAGAGGCTTAGGAAGTTCAGGCTGAGGCTGAATCCTAACAAGTGCACTTTCGGAGTGCGATCCGGAAAGTTATTGGGGTTTATCGTTAGCGAACGAGGTATTGAAGTTGATCCTGCGAAGATAAAAGCTATCCAAGAAATGCCAGCGCCGAAAACAGAAAAAGAAGTTCGTGGTTTCTTGGGCCGAATAAACTACATTGCAAGGTTTATCTCTCAGCTCACGGCCACTTGTGAACCGATGTTCAAGTTGTTAAAAAAAAATCAGGCGATTACTTGGAATGAGGATTGCCAGAAGGCATTCGACAAGATAAAGCAGTATCTTCAAGAACCTCCAATCTTAATACCCCCAGTGGCTGGACGGCCATTAATCATGTACTTGACAGTTCTGGAGAGTAGTATGGGGTGTGTTCTCGGTCAGCACGACGAGACGGGCAGAAAGGAGCATGCCATTTATTATTTGAGTAAAAAGTTCACTGAGTGTGAATCTCGATACTCGATGCTGGAGAAGACGTGTTGTGCATTAGCTTGGGCCGCCAAACGTCTACGACAGTATATGCTCAATCACACCACTATGCTGATTTCGAAGATGGATCCGATCAAGTACGTCTTCGAGAAGCAGGCTCTTTCGGGCAGGATTGCCAGGTGGCAAATGGTGTTAACAGAATATGATATTCAGTACGTCTCTCAGAAAGCCATTAAGGGAAGCGTATTGTCTGATTACCTTGCCGAACAGCCAATCGAAGACTATCAGCCGATGAAGTTCGAATTCCCTGACGAGGACATTATGTTTCTCAAAGCGAGGGATTGCGATGAGCCATTGCCCGATGAGGGGCCAGATAGGAAGTCTCCGTGGAAGTTGATATTCGACGGAGCGGTTAATTCCTATGGAAGTGGTATCGGGGCTATCATCACGACTCCTCACGGATCCCACATCCCGTTTACTGCGAGACTGACGTTTCCAGTTACCAACAACGAAGCCGAGTATGAAGCATGTATTATGGGTCTAGAAGAGGCAATTGATTTGAGAATCAAGAATCTAGACATATATGGTGACTCTGCGCTTGTAATCAATCAGATCAAAGGGGAGTGGGAAACTCGTCAAGCGAATTTAGTGCCGTACATGAATTATGCCAGGAGGCTGCTTCCGTTCTTTGACCGAGTAGAACTTCATCATGTACCCCGGGCTGAAAATCAAATGGCTGATGCTTTAGCCACCCTGGCTTCAATGTATAAGGTCAATCTTTGGAATGAGGCTCCAAGCATTGTTCTTTCGCGTCTTGACAGACCAGCCTATGTGTTCGCAATCGAGGATGCCGCTGACGGCAAGCCATGGTTCCACGACATCCAGACCTTCCTTATGACCAAGGAGTATCCTGCGGGTGCGTCAACCCAGGATAAGAAGACTCTGAGGAGGCTATCTGGAAACTTTTACCTCAATCCTGATGGAGTGTTGTATAAGAGAAACCACGATCTCGTGCTACTCAGATGTGTAGATGAGAAAGAGGCAAGTATGCTCATGGAAGAAGTCCATGAGGGCACATTTGGTACGCACGCCGGCGGGCATGCCATGACGAGAAAGATCCTGAGAGCAGGATATTACTGGTTGACTATGGAGTCGGATTGCTTCAGATTCGCGAAGAAATGTCACAAATGCCAGATTTATGCTGATAAAGTTCATGTGCTGCCGTGCCCCTTGAATGTCATGTCCTCCCCTTGGCCGTTCTCCATGTGGGGCATCGACATGATAGGCAAGATCGAGCCCACCGCATCCAATGGTCATCGTTTCATTTTGGTAGCTATCGACTACTTCACCAAGTGGGTGGAGGCAGCCTCGTACGCTAATGTGACCAAGCAGGTGGTAGCTAAGTTCATAAAGAGGGACATCATCTGTCGCTATGGAATTCCCGAGCGGATCATTACTGATAATGGTTCGAATTTGAATAACAAGATAATGAAGGAGCTGTGCCAGAGCTTCAAGATTGAACACCACAACTCATCTCCTTACCGGCCGAAGATGAATGGCGCTGTTGAAGCGGCCAACAAGAACATCAAGAGGATTGTTCAGAAGATGGTTGTGACGTACAAAGATTGGCACGAGATGCTGCCATTTGCCTTGCACGGTTATCGTACGACGGTGCGTACGTCGACCGGGGCAACTCCTTTCTCCTTGGTGTACGGTATGGAAGCTGTCCTACCGCTAGAAGTGGAGATTCCCTCTTTGCGAGTTTTGGCTGATGTGAAACTTGATGAGGCAGAATGGATTACGAATCGCCTGAACCAGCTCAGCCTGATGGACGAGAAGAGGTTAGCATCGATTGCATTTGGTCGCCTGTACCAAAGCCGAATGAAGAAAGCTTATGATAAGAAGGTGCGTCCTCGAAGCTTTCAGACGGGTGATCTCGTCCTGAAAAAGATTCTTCCGCCACACTCCGATCACCGGGGCAAGTGGACTCCGAATTACGAAGGGCCGTATGTCGTCAGCAAGGTCTTCTCAGGAGGAGCTTTGTTGTTATCCACGATGGATGGTGAAGATTTTGCATCCCCGGTGAACGCGGACGCAGTTAAAAAATACTTTGCTTGAAAGCGACCCGCTGGACAAAAAAGAAAGAGTCCAGGCAAAAAAGGGCATCCCGGCGAACCAAAAACAGAATAAAAGGTTCGGGCAAAAATTAGGGATATATTGAAAAAATGTACACCCGCGAAGTCGAAAACCTACACTGGGCGGCTTCGGCAAAAAAGGGTATCCCGGTGAACTGAAAACCCGAAAGGGCGGTTCACGCAAAAGTTAGGGATTTGAATAAGCAAATGACTGCGTTCCGCGTGTGGAATTTCATTGTTTAGTGGTTCGGAAGACCTGAGGGCCGTTTATCTGAATCAATCTCTTCCAAAGCTGAAGCATCGGAGAAGTATCGAAGTCGAGTGGGTCTTAGAGGGATCAACTCATGGTGTTCGTCTACGCCTCGATTGCCGACATTTGTATATACTGATGTATATTTATGTTTTCTTTTTGCGCGGCTTCCTCATTCCAGGAGCTTGCCTCTGTTGTAAAACATTTTTGCCCATTCAGGGGTTCATCATCAATAAAATGCATATTATTCAGCAATCCTACTTGTCTGTTTAGCATTTATCTGTTTTGTTTGCAAAGGAAAACGCCGATATTTTTGATAAAATGCGCATACATAAACTTGCGGGCCTAAGCCCATTGATTGTCGAAACAACTAATTAACTGAATATTGTCACGAGATAATAACCCTGATAGGCCCCTTGGAGGAGGGTATCTTGTCTGTTTGTTTGTGTTGTTACAGGTGTAGCACTTCCCAGGAGATATGCCGTGCGTGTCCCCGAGGCAGGATGAGTCCTCCTTCCCCAGCAGAGTTCAGTAGTCTCTCCTCCGCAGAATCTGAACGCAAGATGGCAAGCATTGATATGTCTTCCCCGGGTAAAGGTGTTTCTCTTCCCCAAGCAGGCGCATCCTGAAGGAATGTCACCTCATCGGCTGAGTCAAGCACCGAAGAATGACGTCGTCTCTCCCCAGCACCGGGTCACAAGTGCAGAGTTCACAGAAATGTTTGGGTACCGAAGCCCGTGTTTTCCCCAGTAAAGTCGTCGAAACAGGATTTCCCCCCCCCCCGCACCGGGTCACAAGTGCAGGTTTCGCAGGAGGCTGTTCGTATGCCGAAGGATGCAGTAACTGATGGTGCCAGACTGAGGTCTCCAGCGGAATTGAGATTCCCCACCAGAGTTATATTCTCTCCTGAAGTTCGATGATTCCCTATCCCCCAGTAGAGTGTTGGAACGGCTGATGTTGTATTCCCCGGCAGAGTTGTACTCTCCCCCGAAGTCAGATGATTCTTTCTTCCCCAGTGGAATCGAATTCCTCGTCAGAGTCGTACTCTCCATCGAAGCAGAATGATTTCTCCTTCCTCAGCCGAGTTTGCAGATTGTCCAAGAGATCCGAATCCTTGGAAGTTGATCGGATCATGATCGATGTTCCCCAGCAGAGCGTGGGGCAGCTAATGCTGTGTTTCCCCAGAATCGCACTCTCTCCATCGAAGCAGAATGATTTCTCCTTCCTCAGCCGAGTTTGCAGATTGTCCAAGAGATCCGAATCCTTGGAAGTTGATCAGATCATGATTGGTTTTTCCCCAGTGGAGTGTGGAGCAGCTGAAGTTGGTTCCCCACAGAGCGGTCATCCCCAGAAGAGTAGCCGAGACGGCCGCGCAATTCATTCTCGCGATTGATATCAGCAGATCCAAGTTCTCGTAGAGCTTCGTCCCCTGCAGCAGTCAGCTGAAGTTGTTCCCCTGCAGCAGTTCGCGGAAGATCAATTCCCCAGACGGAGGCCGATTGGTATTGGCATGTCCACGTTCTCCTCAGCAGGATGATTCCTCTACCTGAGTGGTTCTTGCTCCTTGACAGGAAGATTTCCCCCTTCGGCATTTATTTTGCTGATGGGATCGCATCATTGTGCATGATTGCATAGCATTGTGCATGACTGCATAGCATTTAACGCTGCACACCATCTTGCATGATTGCATGGCATTTAGCATAAATGCATAGCATTTCCACTGTGTGGGGCATGACGCCGAAGCATACGCATCATAAGCATGATCTAGGTCATTATCATCCTTATTGTACAGGTGTTTCACCAAGAGACTGGTTGCTCAGGGCGATTCTTGATATTCTCCCCCAGCAAGGTCGCTCTTGAGATGATTCTTAAAGACCCCGGTATGATCCCCGCAGTCGCTCGCTCAAGATGATTTTTGAGATCCCCAGCGAAGTCTTCAGTTCGAGATGATTCTCAAATCTCTCAGCAGGGCCATTTGCTTAAGACGATTCTTAAGACCTCAGTGCAGCTTCCCGAGTTGTTTGCTTAGTATGATACTTGAGCTCCCCGGTAGCGTCCCCAGCAAGGTTTGCCCAGGGAGATTCCAGGGACCCCTAGCAGATAAAGCCTCCAGAAAGGTTATCAGTTCAGGACGATTTTTGAAGATGCCCGACGGACCTGTTTGTTCAAAGATGATTCTTGAAGTCCTCAGCAGCATGATATGTCTGCTCCAACGATGATGTCTAATCTGAAGATGGATTTCGTAAGCGCCTGAAGGCGATATCAGAAGGTTCCGGTGAGTCCAGATTTCCGTGTTGAAGAATCAACGGGGGGCTAAAGACAAGGTTCCAGAGTTGTAGATACAACAGAGTGATTCGCGTGGGTCTGAAGACCAAGTCAGTTATCCTGAGGTGATGATTGAGTGCGATCAAGTAAATGATACGTCTTCTGATTGAAGTCGAAGATGTTTCTCCCGCGGTGATGTTGGGTATTTTGATTGTTCGACGGTGATGTCAGATTTAGTTCTCCAGCGGTGATGCAGGGTATTTCGATTGTCCGACGGTGATGTCAGATTTAGTTCTCCAGCGGTGATGTTGGGTATTTTGATTGACTGACGGTGATGTCAGGTCGATATTTCTCCAGCTAGTTGTTGAGAAGCTAGTGTTGCAGTATTCAAAGATTTGTTCCCCGCGGAGTACTGTGTGCTCGTGCAGTTGGCAAATTTTCGGGTTTACCGATATTCAACCGTCTCGTACCTTGATTGGTTGAAATCCGTTCGCTTCTCACCCAGTCAGGTCCAAGCCGTTTGAATAGGGGCAGCTGTTGCACCCCAAAATTTGACCAACAATTATTTATTCATTAAGTGTTTGAAAGTTGATATCTTCATCAGAAGGTTCAAGAGATCCTCAGAGGATTGGGTGAAATCAGGGTTGTGTGCTTCATAACTTGAGAGTTGTGGGTGCTCCTCAGATGATTCTGAGACTTTGAGAATAAACTTGATGTTTTGAGAAAGCCTATGAGATGTCTTGATAGCCATCATGAAGCCCAGAGAGGTCATTATGCAAGAGTTCAGAGGATTCAACCATGAATGGTAAAATTAGGGTTTTGACTGGGTTAACCCTAGATCAGCTGAAGATTTGGAGAAGGTTGAGACTTAATCCAAGGGCCATGAGATCATGGAATGATGCATAGAGATGTTGTGAAGATAATTCCTAGACCAACTCATCATGATTGAGGAGTTTGAGAAGTTTTGAGTTAGGGTTTCCAAGGATTGTCAGTGAAAAAACCCTAATTTGATCCCTATCTTCCAGACAGTTTTAGCTCAAGTTGTGATTGATATCTCACCCTCCCCATAACATGAATGTTGTAGAGCTTGTTTTAAGCTTTAATTTGAGTGGTGGAAGTCCTTGATAGGAGTTACAGAGCTCAAGTTGTGGTTTTGACAAATTACAGGTCAGCAGAGGTGTGTGAATCTGGGTCCTTGAAAGTCACCCAACTTGCAGACAACTTTTGCCCTAGTAGGAGGATTCCTATGATTTCTTGGTAAACATGAATGTTGAAGGGCATCTCCTTAGCTTTAATTTGAGTGGTAGAAGTCCTTGATTGGATTTGTGGAACTCAACTTATGGTTTGAACAAGACAGGGGTATTTTGGTCATTTGTCAGTTATAGGTCATTTTAGCCAATGCCTAAAACTCCTATTTCCAAGCCTCAAATGGAAAAACTCAAAACATGAAAGTTGCTCAAAATGTGATTTTAAGTCTAGAAAGAAGGTCACAAATTGTTGGAAAAAGCTCATGGCATGAGATTACATGATTGGTCAAAAATGAACTAAAAATGGCATATAAGTTTGAAAAGTTGAAATTGAAAAGTGATTTGGAAGATCCACAAATCCAAAATAGGTCATCCAATATATCATTTTGATTGGAAAAATCATTTTGAGAACATTGGTTTAGCTAGAATTTTCATTTGAGGTCTAAAAATGGGTGATGCTTTGAAAAGTTGTTACTTGAAAAAGAAGGCAATGTTGAAAAACCTTACACAAGCCAAAGATGAGCTTGTTTTTCACCCATCCCTTCTCAATATCTCATGTAAAGACACTTTAAGACCAAATGGCAAGGCATAAGGCATGGAAGATGAGAAATTCAACTTGTCCCCACATGAGATTTTCAAGAACTTTCCACACTTTTCTAGATGATTCTAGAAGGATCCAGCTTCTTCCATCCATCATTATAAGAAGGATGATCTTCATAGTGTTCAAGGTTGGTGAAGATATTAAGGGAAAAGTGAAGAATTCCATGGTAGCTTCTCTTCCAAGCAAGTGAGAGAACTTCCATTATCCTCTATTGCTGATCAAGCTCATCATTCATCTTCAACCTGTGATACATTGTGAGGTGTGAAAGAGCTAGTGCAGAGGTCTGTACATGGAGTTTTGAAGTGTAGCATCAAGATTTCAAGAAAAGCATAACAGACTCGGATCCTTCCACTCGAGCATTCTCCACTGAATTCATTGCAAACAGAAAGAAGGATATTGATTGAGGATCTCTCTTGAGAAGCTACAAGACCTGAAGAGCAAGAGTTACCATCTTCTTCATCAAGAATTCAGGTTTTATATCTTGACTTTTACACCACTGTTTATGCGTGTATGGCTTGCTTTGTTAGGCTATGATTGTTAGGAATGACTAGTAGATGATGCACTGAAGGTTAGGGCTCCATTAATGATGATCCATAACAGGGCAGCCGAACTTTGGTGACCTATAATTCTTGGATTAGGGCACTAGGATCCTAGTTTTTGTGACCAGTGTGATCACCATAAGATATAGAGTGTCCTAGGTTAATTGCAGCTAGGATGATCACCATGCATATCAGTGCAAAACTATGGTGGACAGGACTTTTATCGTATGTATTTCTTGAATGGCTAGGTTTTAGAGGAATCCAATGTCCTGGCTGCATAGAGGGCAACGAGAGGGGTGGGTTTGGTCTTTGCATCGTGGGTTTTAATGGCGAGATGAGAGAGATAGAGAAGATGGAAAATCCAGGCGCGAGGCTGATCCATGAAACCCTAGATGGTGGAAGGTTGAAGAGATAATCCTCACCATTCATTTTGTTTGAGATATTGACTTGTTATGTTAATCCAGTGGCTGTGAGTGAGCCTGAGAGATGGAGGGAAAGTTCAAATGAATTGAAACGCGGTCGTTTCATTAAGCCAGCGTTCTGGGCTTATTTCCTATCCCCACCCCCTTTTTTATCTGGCCCAACCAAAACCAACTAGCGTGGTGCTATTCCAACCCCCCTCCCTTTAATTGATTTAAATTCTTTTATTTTCTTCTTTTATTTTTTCTGTTTTGATTAATTCATAAATAATTGATAAAAAATGATTTTTTAATTATTCTTTTTTCTATGATTAGATGATAATGTGTAGAAAATATTAAAAATAAAAATGGGATTTTATTTTTGAGTGTAGTATTTTTAATAGATTTTTCTCTTAAATAGCTTTTATAATGTTTAGTTTTGTATCATGATTTTGCAAGAATTGTTTTAGGACCTTCCCTTAGGTTTTTTAATCCATTCTTTTTTGTACAATTAGATGATGAATCATAGTTCCCCATAGGATTTTTTCTAGAATTTTAGAATTAAGTTTTGATTAGTTTGATTAGGGTTGATGTAGGGTATCCTAATTAGGGTTTAGATTGTGTTTAAGTGATGAATTCCTTTCTTTGATTAAGTTTTGTCTTGATTCTTAGGTAGAGGCCTATGTAGATGTTATGAGTAGGTGTTGAGGACCCTTGTGAATAATTGTTAGATTTTTCCCCCTTGGTTTAGTATTTTTAGGTATTTTATGAAGTTGCCTATTAATCTTGTTTGTGCTGTGGTTATCTGTTCATCTCTGGGGGTTGTTTTTGGGGATTTTGTTGTGGGGCTTGTGTTGTCTTGAAGACCTTGTTGGAGAGCATCATGAAGTGAAGATTGTAGATCAAGATTCAGAGACCCAGAGCTTGGCTTGTCCCCTGTTTGTGAGGTTTGAGATCCTGAAGTTTGAAGGAAGTTCATGGTACTTTCCTGAGAAAGGCACTTTGAATGACTTTCATGCTTTCTTCTCACCTCTTTCTTAAGTATCCAATGATGTTGGAGCCAACTTGTGAGTTTAATTTCTCCTGAGGAGGAATGTAAACTGATCACATGTTGTTGAGCCACATGGGATACAACTCCTAAGTGGAAGCCTCCTAGTACTTTCCTGAGGAAGGTCTTATGGGTCTATTCACTTAGTTCCCTTAGTTTATCTAGGATTTCTCAAGTATCCAATGATGTTGGAGCCAACTTGTGAGTTTAATTTCTCCTGAGGAGGAATGTAAACTGATCACAGTTGTTGAGCCACATAGGATACAACTCCTAGGTGGAAGCCTCCTAGTACTTTCCTGAGGAAGGTCCTATGAGTCTATTCACTTAGTTCCACTAGTTCAGATAGGATTTCCTAAATATCCAGTGATGTTGGAGCCTGCTTGTGAGTTTAATTTCTCCTGAGGAGGAATATAAACTGATCACAGTGGTTGAGCCACATAGGGTATAACTCCTGAGTATACACCTCCTAGTGCTTTCCTGAGGAAGACACTATGAGTCTGCTTGCTTAGCTCCCTTTCTTTGGTAAGCTTGTTCTGAAGCTTGAAGGCTGGGATTGATTTCTCTTGTTTAGGGTCTTGCTTTAGTGCTTAGATTTGTTCAGATTCTGTGATTAGGGTTAGGATTAGAGAGTGGATTCTTTCTTTCTCAAGCATGTGTGTTTTGTTTGCCTGTTGGCACTTCATTTCCTTTATCTGTTCATTGCTTGATAGCATATTGTTTATCTTCAGTATGATTACTGTTATTTCATGACTGGCTTGAGGTCGAGACGAGCTTGTGGAGGCTGAAACCCCACACACATTTCCTCCCTCACTTGCATTGCATGCATTTTACTGTTAAAGCTGATGCTTTTGTCTGTTTTGGTGTACCATTGACATGATCCCTTAGGACTCTCATTTCCTTTGATAAGGATTTGATGATAGACTTTTAGGTTGAAACCTATGCATGACAACTTCTAGGAGTTCCCTGTTCAAACCTCAACCATAGGATGAATCCATGGCATGATAACAGTAGGACTTGATAGTCTCCTTCCTAGTTGAGCCATTTTTCCCCGTAGTTTCCCGAACTACGTTTGCTCTGATCTTTCATACCAGATGAAAGTACGTAGGCATAGGATGCGATATCCTAGCGAGCAACCTTCCCCATCTTCCCCCGTAGTTAGCCGAACTACGTTGACTCTGATTTCTCATTCTCTGATGAGAATACGTAGGCATAAAGTGCGACGCTTTGCCGAGTCATTTTTCTTTTCTTTTTCAGCCAGCCTTGATAGGTAGATAGATTATAACCAACCCGTCCAAGTAAACAAACAAGCGAGGATCCCGTCGAGTACGACGGACGTGAGGGGTGCTAATACCTTCCCCTTGCGTAACCGACTCCCGAACCCAGACAATGGTTGCGATGACCTTGTCTTACCCTTTTTCGTCAGGTTTTTCCGATCGTTTCCTTTCCCGCTCTGAGGGATAAATAACGAAAGGTGGCGACTCTTCTGTCATGCCGGCACCCTATTTTCGCGCAAGCGACATATATATATATATATATATATATATATATATATATATATATATATATATATATATATATATATATATATATATATATATATATATATATATATATATATATATATATATATATATATATATATATATATATATATATATATATATATATATATATATATATATATATATATATATATATATATATATATATATATATATATATATATATATATATATATATATATATATATATATATATATATATATATATATATATATATATATATATATATATATATATATATATATATATATATATATATATATATATATATATATATATATATATATAGACACACACACACACACACACACATAACGTCTTTCGCGTCCTCACCGCAACTCATCTCACTACACCGTACATCGCAATGTATTCACAATTAATTATTTACAAATAGAGCACCAAGCATATATAATATGCATCAACAATGTTTAGATCAATTCATAAACACACACACACATATACATATATATTCACACATACATTTATCTTCAAGCCTTCCATTCATGCCAATTATCAACAATTTACATAAACATCTACATTCATGTTTATTCACCATACATCATGCACAGATGTCAACATGCAGCTCATAGAGACCGACACACGACTCTATAGAGATGCAAATGCGGTACCGACTTATTTCAGCAAGTTCAATTGAAGAACCAAAAATAACCATCCTTCACACCCCACATGGGCACACGAGGTTTTGCAGATTCTACGCGGAATCAAATATAACCATCGCAACATACGAGGTTCTGCAAATCCACCAAGGGATCAATAAATAACCATCGCTCACACCCCACAAGGGCACACGAGGTTCTGCAGATTCACCGAGGAATCAATAAATAACCATCGCTCACACCCTACAAGGGCACACGAGGTTCTACAGATTCACCGAGGAATCAATAAACACCAAAATGCATACCATGATGCTCTACATGCAACATGACTCATGACACTCTTGAAATGCATACATGTTTACAAACATACTCATGCATTCATCACATTCATCTCATATATTCATTATGCATTCAAAATATATGTATCACAAAGCATGTATATATTCATCATCCATTCAAACCAATTTCATACATGGTTCACGTTCACAATCAATCTCGCTATGCATTTCTATTCAATTCAAGTAAATGCACAAAATTGCCAAACGGCCATATTTCACACTTCACAAATCACAAACTAGGATTCACGCCATACGGCTACCCACATCACACATAACAACATATAATTAGTCATCTCAGATAAGGAGTGATCACAATCGAACCACACAACCAACCCACGGATAGGAAACACAAGAAAAGAAAACATGCTGTCAAGTTCGCTAACCTTCGCCTGGCGAAGCCCCCAGCGAATGCTCGCTGCCATTCGCCTGACGAACTCGCTGGCGAAGCCAAACAGAAGCTACTGCCATAAATTCGCTGCCACGCTCACTGGGATTTGCCTGGCGAACCTCTTCGCTACCACCTTCGCCTGGCAAACTTGCCAGCAAAGACTGATCTTGGCCACTGCCATAGGTTCGCTGCCCACTCGCTGGGCTTCGCCTGGCGAAGCTTCGCTGCCACTCGCCTGGCGAACCTGCGAAACCAGAAAACCCCAACTGCTCCACAATCACCAAAACCTCAAAAATCGACCGATTAAATCCAAATCAGTCCCAGTAGCATAGCCCACTGATCACCCGACTAAACTACACCATCTATTCTAGATCCTAACCGATAAAACTTAGTTTCTACCGATTAAACCAACTTCCGACCTAGAAATGGAAACATAGAAAACAATCCAACAAATCCAATCTAACACATACATGATTACATACATTATCAAGATGATAAAACTTCTCACCGTTACGTGATTAATCACAAGCTAAGGTTGATTCTTGATGATTCTAGGTTTTGTTCCACTTTCTCTTCTTTCTCTCCTCCTCTTTTCTTTCTCTTATTCTTCTTCTTAATGTTTCTATCTTTCTCTTTTCTCTCTATGTCACATATTCTATTTTCTTTCCTCCCAAATTCTTTCCACACACTTATCAATTAATTCTCACAAAATATCCACTTAATATTATCACTAATGCCCAAAATACCCTCCAACCTATTTTTACCCGAAACTCTCAAAGTCGGCAAAAATAGTTCAATATGTAAACATAACATATTATCACACAAATTCCACATAAATAAAATAATTACTTAAATAAATCAAATAAGGACTCAATAAAAATGGGAATTCAGAATCGGGGCATTACAACCATGGCATAATGCGAACCTGATTTGTGAATTTCACAAAGGAGCTGAAGGACACAACTTAGATGCATGTATAGCATTGGGTTTTCTTGTACAAGAGCTAATCATTGACAAACACTTGATCCTCGAGGAAGACCACCCAGAAGTAGAATGTGGATATCATACTGGGACGAAAGGGCACTTAGTTGAAGAGTGTGAAGGTTTTAAACTAAGTTTGCCAGAGTTTCTGAAACTTCAGGAGGATAAATCAAATGATAGTGCTGCGGTTCCTAAATCCAAAGGCGAAGGACCCGTGAGACCCCTCCTAATTCTATATCACAAGAAGCAAGTTGTGGTTGAAGGTGTTTCCCCACATGGGCCTAAAATTTGAATTTTAATTCCCTAAGACTGACAACTGTAGACTGTTTCAGCATTTTGTTGTGTTTTCTTTGTATTTTGAATTGCTTGTAAGCTGTTGTTTATTCGAATTGGCAATATTTAATGAAATGTTTGTGCATCTTTTGATTAAGTCCATTCGTTTCACTCTGTCTTTTTCTTTCATTGTTATGATAACGAAAAATGCAAAAAAAATTCTTTTCTTTATTAAACTGTTGTTTAAAGCAAATATTGGGGAGGATGATGAAAATTATATCCATAACTGTTGTTGATATGCTTTCAATTTATCTTTGTCGATGATGTAAGGCATTGTTTCAACCCCTAAACACTGGAGAAATAAGGAAGATAATCCCTCGTTAACCCCTTCGAGTCTAGAAGTAGGAGTTTTCTTTCTTTACAAAAACAAAACCTTAAATCTCAAACTTGGGGCGGGTAGTTCTCAGTCAACTCAGAGGTATATGCATACAAGACACTTTAAAAGCGGTGCATTCAGGTTTTCCTTCGTACACAACAAGCGAGTGTCGAAGATGCTGTTTAGCATAAAAGACGATGATGGTCTGCCGTATCCATTAAACTAGGTATTCACATCCTTTCTAAAAAAAAAGAAGAGAATAAGAAAAAAGAAAATTGAAAAGCCCGCTAAGTCAAAACCTATGAAGGAAACTTAGGCAAAAATGGGGCATCCCATTGACTGTATATTCGAACAAAACAGTTCAGACAAAAGTCAGGGATAAACAAAAGAGAGGAATTCTGTGAGAGTTATCACTTTTATCCTCAAACATAGCAAGGGGGTTGTGACTACCCTAGGTTTGTAAGCCATCACCAACTATCATCAGTCCAATTCTTAAATTTGTAAGAACCTGAATGTGTAGTTTGAGTTAACTGAGCGTAGGATTGGAGTTCAACATGGAGAGTGGGTGGGACAAATAACTTTGAGCCTTTATCCTTTGTTTCATGAACCGTGAACCAAGCCACGTTACAACCCTTAAAAGACCTAATTAAGGTAAGATTGTTTTGAAAGCATATTACAGCAAGGTTGGATAACCTGACTCCTAATGATCTTTGTTAATTGTGTGTGTTAATCACTTTATCCATCATTTGTAAATGATTGGATCACTTTCACTTTGATCACTTAATCACCCTGCCGTGTGTGTTTTATCAAAAAATGTTTTCAAAAGATTGCATGAATTTTACATTGAAAATTGCCAATTTTTTATGAACAACATTGCGTGCAAAACAATCCAATGTCAAAAGAATCCTAACAAGTGCTATCAGCTAGGGAATTTGATTTGATAAAGGAAGCTCAGGCTGGGGCAACCAATTTTAAGGATTTGTTAATCATTTGTCATAACATTCAGCTAATCAGAGCCAACCAGGTCAAGATCAGATGAAACACTCAATGAACAGTTTAGTCTGGGGCAGACTTTTGCAGTTACCAGCTAACAGGGGCAAGTTTGTTCCCCAGTCGTTACTTCCGCAGTCTGAAGACTTTGTTGTACAAGCACCGTTAAGTTGGGACAATCACGTCGAGATTTGTAAATCTCTCTCTATAAGAGTTTGAAGAAAGTTGAAGCATCTTTATGCCAGTTCTTTTGTAAAAGCATCCTTATAACTTCTTCTCACAGACCATGTAATCTGGGGAAAAAAAGGTTTGAAGACTGTTTGTCGCAAGAGTCGTTGCTCACTGAAAGAGGATTGTTATACTATCAATGGGGCAGAAAGATTTTGGTCTCATGATACCCTTTGTCAGCTCTTCGATTAAGTTGTTACTTCGGTTGATCTTGGAACTTCCTTTAGTGTTTTTTCCTTTAACAAAGAATTCAAGCTCGTGTTGGCAATCCAAGTGAAGTCATGATGTTGTGGCCTAAGAAGATTACTCTCTCCCAAAGAAGGTGGTAACCTTGAAGTGGAATTGTTGTTCTTCGTGATCATCCTTTTGATGTCCAATCTTGGTGAAGTTGGTTGGGTCTCCGTGTCGAGATGTTTATTTCATCTCCAGTTTTGTTTTGTCTGTTTCGTCAGCATAAACATAAGCATGGCATAAAGCATATGCATAACATTGGTGTATTTTTTCTATCTCTGATTGTTACGTGTTCCTGTTTAACTTTGGTTCCCTCCTCAGTGATTGGGTGTGTTGTCCCTCTCTAATAGAGTTGTAAGCCTTTAAGCATAAAATGTCCATACTATCTCAATTCCCCACAGAGTTTAATCCTCGTGGATGATGGTTACTTCAGTTATCTTTTTCCATGATTGGATAAGGTAAGTCACCATTCGAGTTCATTTCTCAATGGTTGGAGTCTTGTTTCACAGTTTCCTTCTAGCTTGGTTCTGGATTGAACTTTGGTCCCTGTCGGTCGCTGAACCTACCTGGACGTGCATTTATTTTGCACTATCTGTCAAGAGGAACATCTTACATTACAATATAGGTGAGTGTCGCTACGCGAAAAATGACACAGAGTCGCCACCGGATTTTATTTATCCCAAGGAGGGAAAGAGAAATAGCGATAAAACCTTTGGGAAAAGAGCATGGTCATCGCAACCAAGTCTTAGGGTTCGGGAGTCGGTTATGCGAGGGGAAGGTGTTAGAACCCCCTCGCATCCATCGTACTTGATGGGAACCTCCTAGGTTATTTCGCGTGAAAGGGTGTTTTTATTAAGAGTTTGCTTGCTTAGGGAAAAGAGGGGTTGGTTTATTTATTTTAATGCTCGCCAAGGATTGTGGCCCTTGTGCCTACGTATCCTCACTTAAAAGAAGTGAAGAATCAGAGCTCCGTAGTTCTGAGACTTACGAGATAGTTTTTTGTTGGTTGATTTTATACCTTGAAAAGGGGTTTTCGATTGATGCCCTAAGGCGAAAAATAGTTTGATGAGTTGATGTTATTTTTAGTTTTTTCTTAGAGAAGAATCTATTCTTGACTAGGATTATACAAAAGACTTTGGATAGAGGTGAATGTCTCGAATAACCAAGTCGAGCGCCTTGTATTCAAAACATTCGGAACGAGTGTAGGAGGATTCCATTCTCATTCCTTCTCTACCACTTTAAAGCTCATGGTGCATAATTCTAATCGTATATTTAATTGTGTTTTGGATTTTTATGAGAAAAGAGGACCACTTGACGTTGTATCAAGGTTTATTGTTTGTAAAAAGTATTTGAGGTGATACGGACAAGGTCGATGGCGGTGCACAACGCAACCGACTTACAAGGTTAAAAATGGCTCGACAAAATCCAGAGTTTGTTTTTTTGAAAATGGTTTTTGGAATCAAAAGTCAACAAGAACCATAGCAATGTTCACACTAAAATCATGCAAACATATGGGGTTAATTGGCTAAAAAAAAATCGAGACATGCAAAAAAAACGGCGAACTCCTTGAGAAAAATTGTTTTGAGGTAAAAATGACAAAATAAGGAAAAAACAGTGGAGTAACACGGGTGGCCGTGTTGTATGACACGGCCCGTGTCATAGGGTACCTGCAATGTGCGTTTTTAGGGCATGACAGAGGTGTGACACGGGTGCCCGTGTTGTGTGACACGGCCCGTGTCATAAGGTCTGGGACAAAAAAAAGATTTTTGAGGTCAAACAGCTGTGTGTCACGGGTGCCCGTGTTGTGTGACACGGCCCGTGTCATAAGTACTGGGCATTTTGTAAGTCGAAACCTCAAACAGAGGTGCAACACGGGTGGCCATGTTGTGTGACACGGCCCGTGTTGGGCGACACGGGTGGCCGTGTTGTGTGACACGGGTGGCCGTGTTGTGTGACACGGTCTGTGTCAGGCTACCAGAGTGAAAAAACCTAACTTTTTCCTTTGTTTTCCTTCATTTTATGGTTTCCTGAAAATGGTTTCTTGGTCCCTATTGGGACCTTACATGATATATACAGTACAACAACACACAAGAGAGTAAATGAAATAAATATAAAAGCAAAAAAATAAAGAGATAAAGGTTTGAAGGAATGGATACCAAAGAGATTTCTATCCTTCTTGCAAGTCCTCTTTGGTTTTGGTTGAATGTGCTTCACTCTTCACTCTATGTTCTGAAGGCTCTTCTCTTCAAGGATACTCTTGTGCTTCTATCTCACTCTCCTTTTTCTGGTTTTTTCTTCCTTTCTATTTTTCTGGTTTTTTAGGGTTTCTATTGCTCTCTCTCTATTTTTTTCTGGTTTTGCAATGTGTGTGCATGGATGTTGAGTGAATCAAGAGTGATCCCTTTTTGTTTACATCCCCCTCCTCTTATCTCAGCTCCTCTAGGGTTTTCCCTTCTCCCTACATATCAGATTTTTCATGGAGTGGTGTCTCTTACCACCTTTTCTCATGCCACTCTCTTTATTTCCATTTCCATGCAAGAGCTATGCTGCATTTTTGCTGTTGCACTTTGCCTATGTTGTTTTTTCTGCAGCACTTTGTGCCTTGCACCCATTTTGTTGGCTTGTGCTTGGACATCTCCTCTTGGTTAATGCTACCACCTTTGACAGCATTTTGAAAATTCTGATATGTAGAAGCATTGTCACATGTTATTCCCTTGGTCTTGTGACATGTGATCTTGTGACATGAAGAAATTTGTCACCTTTTGCATGGGACTGTTTTGCCATGATTAAACATGCATAATCTTGGTCTTAAAACATTCCAATATTGATTTAATTCTTGCATATTTCTTGGATGTTTATAAGCATAATGTGGACTTGGTGTGGCATTACCATAACATGAATTTGATTAGAAGCTTGGATTGAGACTAGAAGTAGCTTATTTTTCTAAGCATTATCAAGTGCTTGAGACTTTGCAATAAATGTGACATTTTTGCAAATGTCATGAAATTTTTCTTTGCCATATTCTTGAATCTAGTCTTGACTTCATTAATCTTGAACTTTGAATTATGCACTTGTGATCTTGAGTCATGCTTTGCAAATTTGAACTCCACTTGTTCAAGAATGTTTGAAACAAAATTGGGTGAAGCAATCTTGAACTATGCCTTGCATTTCATGGTCATTAGGAATATATCTTGCATATCCTAGTATTTTGTCAAGTAACTTCTTCTTGAAGAAATCCACATGAGTAGACTTTCCAATTTAGATCAATCCTTAGATAATAAACCTTTTCTTCCATGTAGTCCAAGATAGATAAGTTATCTCATTTGAAATGGAAAATGGCAAATCGATCCAATCCGTACCCACATGCTCGGTATGCAATAAAATGATGTATGATATGGCGAATGTAGGGTATAAAGGCAAAAGGCGAAAATGAGGGTGTGACAGCTGCCCCTATTTAATCCTCTTGGACCTGAATGTCTGGAGTGTAAAGGTGCCCGAACATTCATGGTAGAAGAGAATTAAATACTAGAATACCCAGGATTTTCGACTGGAGAGGTATGGGGTGAAAGTGAACAGTCAACGAGATGGCTTGAAAAAGGTTTCTTGTTATTGGAGAAGGGGTATGAGGGATATGATGATATGCTTGAGATGCAATGCTGAATGAACATGAGTGCTTTGCCAGCCGGAAGAGGAGGCACCTCGTAACATGGAAACATAATTGGCCAAGAGATATTCCTTCTATAAAAGATAGAGAGGACTCAAGAAATAGGAATGTGAGATATTCCTTCCACGAAAGGGGGAAAGGACTCTAGAAATAACAATGAGATATTCCTTCTACGAAAGGTAGAGAGGACTCTAGGAAAATGGTTTTCCTCCTACAAAAGGCAAGGAGGACTCCCGAACAAAAGGTTTGGAGAAAATGTTTTCTTCTACAAAACGTAGAGAGGACTCCAAGACAAAAGGTCTGAAGACAGTATTCCTTCTACAAAAGGTAGAGGAGACTCCCTTGGGAGAATACGATCATATTTCCTTATGTCACGGCAGAAAGGACTCCAGAACAAAAGGTTAGGAGAAAATGTTCCTTCTACAAAAGGTAGAGAGGATTCCTGAACAAAAGGTTAGGAGAAAAATTCCTTCTACAAAAGGTAAATAGGAAACTCCCTTAGGAGAGGATGATCGTATTTTCTTCTGCGAAAAGCAGAAAATATTCCTGAACAAAAGGTTAGGAGAAAATGTTCCTTCTACAAAAGGTAGACAGGATACTTACGAAAAGCAAGCTGACAAGAACCCGTACAAAAGGAACGAGAGGTCTTATTAAGGGTAAGTTGAATCTGTTGCGAAAGGAAAGGCAAGGATATTTCGAAAAGACTCACAAGAGGTAAGTTAAGGGCAATAACCATCCTCCTGAAAAAGGTAGAGAAGACTTGTATAGGGTATTGGAACATCATTTGACCTCACAGGCATAACGGCGGAGATGACATCCTTTAAGTATGGTGACCATTCAGTTCTTGGCCACATAGGCATCATGCGTCCAAATTGATCGAAGATACCCAAAACAAAGTTTTGTCGTATGTAAAAGACAACGAGAAACGCTTATAAAAGGGAAGCGAAGAGGAAAGATTTCACGCAAAAGGAAATGAAATCCCTTACGAAAGGTAAGGTGAGAAAATATCTCATGCAAAAGGCTCAAAGGACTTACAAAAGGTAAGTGAATGGATAAACACTCCAAAAGGATCCTGCCAGGATTTCCACAGGAAATTCGCATCTTTGAGAATGACTGTCTAAACGCATGTAATGATGCAACATGTATGCAAAAATGTCAAGGATGTAAGAACATGAAAGTTATGGGTGATAATTTATGCCAAGTGATTGGGCTTTGGTTTGGGGCGTCGAGTTTGACTTCCCAACATCCTCGTGACGAAATTTGGATCATCTCCAAATGGTCTTATCAGACAAGCTGCGTTGGCCAGTCAGGTTGCCCCTGATTTGGTCAAGTTCCCGACGAACTTTATGATCAGACGTTGCTTAGTGTACACGTGCGCCTACTAGAGATCGCTTTTTACCCTTCATACACCTAGGTCGAAGAGAAACTTTATGCTTTCTTTTGCTATTATTGTCGTTATCCCCTAATTTTCAATGCAATATTTGTTAAGAATGAAAATTCCACTTTTTGCAAACATAGAAGAAAATAAATGTGACACACGAATTGGTGAAAGAGATTTTTATTGATGATAAAGTGACCCATAAATGGGTAATTTTACATAAGGATACAATTCCTAAAAGAGGTAATTGCAAAAAATATGATAAAAAGCACGATGGCAATATGAAAAGGGATCAGATTTCCACTAAGTTCCAATTCTGATATGATCCCTATGGCCTTGAAGCTTCTCGTACATTGCCTCTGAGGAAAGTGGATGGATTGATCTTCCCCATGTGTGATTCTCTTGATTCTGATGATGAGCTCACAGACTTTTTGCAGACCTCAGTCTTTTCTTTTTTAGGTCCCTAACTTTTGCCTAGACTTCCCTTTCGAGTTTTCAGTCTACCGGGATACCCATTTTTTCCTAAGTTTCCCCTAAGGGTTTTCAACTTATCGGGTATTATTTTTTTTTTAACCCTAATTTTTGCCTGGACTTTTCATTTTATTGTCCACCGGGTTTGCTTTCAAGCGTAGTATTTTTTGACTGCGTCTGCATTTACAGGAGATGACAGATCTTCACCGTCCATGTTGGATAATATCAAGGACCCTCCGGAGAAAACCTTCTTTACAACATATGGACCCTCATAGTTAGGTGTCCATTTGCCCCTTGGGTTTGTGTGTATTGGCAGAATCTTTCTCAATACCAAGTCTCCCACTTCGAAATCTCGAGGGCGAACTTTCTTGCCAAACGCCCTTTTCAACTGCTTTTGGTAAAGCTGGCAATGGCAGATGGCTACCATGCATTTTTCATCAATGAGATTAAGTTGATCAAATCTCGCCTGCACACATTCTTCTTCGTCAAGCTTGACATCAGTCAGAATTCTCAGGGAAGGGATTTCTACCTCAACAGGGAGTACCGCATCCATGCCATATACAAGAGAAAATGGAGTTGCCCCAATAGAAGTGCGCACTGAAGTGCGATAGCCATGCAAAGCAAATGGTAGCATTTCATGCCAATCTTTATATGTTTTCACCATTTTCTGAACAATCTTCTTGATGATTTTGTTCGCTGATTCAACAGCGTCGTTCATCTTCGGGCGATATGGTGATGAGTTATGATGCTCGATCTTGAAGCCTTCACACAATTCCTTCATCATCTTGTTATTGAGGTTTGAACCATTGTCAGTAATGATTTTATTTGGGACCCCATAATGACAAATGATTTCCTTTTTGATGAAGCGAGTGACCACTTATTTGGTGACATTGGCATAAGATGCGGCTTCCACCCATTTAGTAAAGTAGTCAATGGCCACTAAGATGAAACGATGACCGTTTGAAGTAGTTGGCTCGATGCATCCGATCACATCTATGCCCCACATGGCGAAAGGCCAAGGCGACGTCAAGACATTCAGAGGAACTGGCGGCACATGTATCCTATCTGCATAGATTTGACATTTGTGGCATGTTTGCACATGATGATAGCAATCAATTTCCATCGTCAACCAGTAATAACCAGCTCTCAAAATCTTCTTAACCATCGTGTGTCCACTGTAATGTGTACCAAAAGAACCTTCATGGACTTCGTTTATAATCCGGTCGGCTTCGTGTCTATCCACACATCTGAGCAAGACCGAGTCATAGTTTCGCTTGTAAAACACATCTCCACTTAAGAAGAATTTAGACGAAAGCCTTCTTAAATACTACTTGTATGTGATGGAAACATTTTCTGGATACTCTTGCTTTTCTAGATATCTTTTGATATCATAAAACCAAGGTTGATCATCGGTTGCTAACTCTACTTCCAGACAGTGGGCAAGCTCATCAAGATATTCGATACGGATAGAGGGTGCCTCATTTTTCCATTTAACCTTGAACATGGATGACAACATGGCAAGAGCGTCTGCCAATTGATTGCTTTCTCTAGGAATGTGATTGAAAGTAATCTCATCAAAGTATGGGATTAACTTCAAGACGTGATCCCGATATGACACTAATTTGCTGTCACGTGCTTCCCAATCGCCTTTGACGTGGCTGATGACTAGAGATGAGTCTCCATACACTTCCAGAATCTTGATTCTATGGTCAATAGCGGCTTCAATCCCAAAGATACATGCTTCATATTCTGCCATATTGTTGGTGCATTCGAAACATAATCTTGCAGTGAATGGAATGTGGAAACCGGTAGGAGAGGTGAGGATTGCCCCTATCCCATTGCCTTGATCATTTGCGGCACCGTTAAACACGAGCATCCATCGCGATCCTGGTTCGGGTCCTTCGTATGGACCTAATGTTTCATAGTCTCTGACAAATATGATATCTTCATCAGGGAAGTCAAAACGTATCGGCTGGTAATCTTCCACGGGTTGGTGGGCAAGGTAGTCAGATAACGCACTCCCTTTGATAGCTTTTTGCGAGACGTACTGAATGTCATATTCTGTCAGTACCATTTGCCAACGGGTTACTCGTCCGGTGAGAGCAGGCTTCTCGAAGATGTACTTGACTGGATCCATCTTTGATATTAGCAATGTGGTATGGGTCAGCATATACCGCCTTAAGCGTTTGGCAGCCCATGCGAGTGCACAACAGGTCTTCTTCAACACTGAGTATCTCGTTTCGCAGTCAGTAAACGTTTTGCTTAGATAGTAGATAGCATGCTCCTTTCTACCTGTTTCGTCATGCTTCCCCAAAACACATCCCATGGATCCTTCCAAGACGGTCAAGTACATGATGAGAGGTCTTCCTGGCACGGGAGGCATCAAAATCGGTGACTTTTGCAGATATTCTTTTATTTTCTCAAATGCTTTTTGGTAATTGTTATTCCACACGATTGCTTGATCTTTGTGAAGCAGCTTGAATATTGGCTCACAGGTGGATGTTAGGTGAGATATGAATCTGGAAATGTAGTTTAATCTCCCTAAGAAACCACAAACCTCCTTCTGGGTTCTTGGAGCTGGAATATCTTGGATAGCTTTTACTTTGTCAGGATCGACTTCAATCCCTTTTTGGCTCACGATAAAACCTAGCAATTTACCAGATCTTACCCCAAAGGTACATTTATTCGGATTGAGCCTTAGCCTGAACTTTCTTAGCCTAGCAAACAGCTTTTCCAAGTGGATGAGATGTTCCTCTTCAGTTTGGGATTTTGCGATCATATCGTCTACATAACATTCAATCTTTTTATGTATCATGTCATGAAAGAGAGTCACCATTGCTCGTTGATATGTCGCGCCAACGTTCTTCAGACCAAATGGCATAACCTTATAGCAAAAGGTTCCCCAAGGGGTAATAAAGGTAGTTTTCTCCATATCCTATGGATCCATTTTGATTTGGTTGTATCCAGAGAAACCATCCATGAAAGAGAACACAGAGAATTGGGCCGTATTATCCACTAACACATCAATATGTGGCAGCGGAAAATCATCTTTTGGGCTGGCTCTATTTAGGTCTCTGTAGTCAACGCACATCCGCACCTTACCTCCTTTTTTAGGCACAGGTACAATGTTGGAAACCCATTTAGGGTATTTTGACACTGCCAAGAATCCTGCATCAAGCTGCTTTTGTACTTTCTCCTTGATCTTTAGGGCCATGTCAGGTCGAGTCCGTCTCATCTTCTGCTTTACCGGTGGACAATCTTCCTTGAGCGGCAATTTGTGCACCACGATGTCTGAATCCAATCCGGGCATGTCTTGGTATGACCAAGCAAACACATCTGCATACGCGCGTAGGAGCTTGATCAGTCTTCTCTTCACACCTTCTTCTAGGGCAGCGCCTACCTTGACCTCTTTCCTGTCCTCTTCGGTTCCAAGATTGACAACTTCCAATGACTCTTGATGCGGCTGGATGATCTTTGATTCCTGCTTCAATAGTCTGGCTAACTCCTCGGGGAGTTCACAATCTTCTTCACAATCCTCGTTGGCGTGGTAGATTGGATTATCAAAGTCATATGGAACCGTAGCAGTATCGTTATCAATGGAATCCGGGGTGGATTTGCATGATTGGTGATTTTATGCTTTATTTTCAGGAGATGGAAAAGAAACATGCAAGAAAACATTGCCATTTATTTATGCAAAAATAAAAAAGAAAGACAGGGAACACAATTGAATGCAAAGAAGTTCATTTCATTCATGATAAACATTATTTGAAAACATGGGTCCCCTACAAAATAATCCTTATGCCTTGGGAAGAGCATAGGAGTTGAAAGCAAAACAAGGAAAATTACTCTTCGACAAGGGTGACCTTCGGTATTTCCGTAACAGTCCAACTGTTGAGTCGTTGATTCGGTGCCCTTGGGTACACCATGCAGACTTCCTTTAGTGCATCATCTTCAGCTTCCACAACGGCCACCTGATCATCCATCATATGTCCACCACTAACAAAGGTAAGTGGTGAGATGAACCTTTTGCCCTCGTCATTGGTTGTCTTCTGCTGATCTTTGTGATTGCCTGGGTAACCCAAACCAGTTCTATTTTTATTGATGGGTAGCTCCAACACTCTTCCCCAACCTTCAGGGTGACCGGCCTCAATTACTGTCCTTGCGTCCTTCCAAGTAACCATGGGGGGTCCTGACCTTTTTGATTTCTTGTCCTCCTTCTTAGCAGGGATCATTTCCACACTTATAACATCGAATGCTTGAAAAGGGGTCTCATGAACTTCCCCTCCTACTTCAATATAGTGAAATAAAGACAGGTGGCTTACTAGCATATCCTCCTCTCCCTCGATGACGACAAGCTGGTTATTAACCATGAACTTTAGCCTTTGGTGAAGAGTGGATGTTACAGCACCGGCTGCATGAATCCAAGGACGACCTAGTAGACAACTATACGTCGGGTAGATATCCATCACATAGAAGGTGATAATGAAAGTATGAGGTCCTATTTTGATAGGGAGATCAACTTCCCCTATCACGGTCCTTCTTGCCCCATCGAAAGCTTTCACTATCACTGAACTGGGTTTCATCATCAATCCTTCAATGGTCAGCTTGGCCAATGAATTTTTTGGTAAAACATTTAAGGATGACCCAGTATCTACCAATACTCCCGAAAACACAACATCAACACATTCAATGGAGATGTGCAAAGCCTTATTATGGTTCTTCCCCTCGGGGGGCAACTCTCCCTCATTAAAGCTCAGAATATGTGCGGAGGCAATGTTCGATACCACTCCTTCAAATTGTACAACGGATATTTCTTGGGGAACATGAGCAGTCTTCAAGAACTTGATCAACGACTCCTGATGGGCAGGGGAGCACATTAGCAATGACAACAGGGAAATCTTTGAAGGTGTTTGGTTGAGCTGGTCCACCACCTTATAATCACTTTTTCGGATGATTCGTAAGAATTCTTTGACATCTTCATTGGAACTCCTTTTTTGAGTAGAAGTCTGCCCCTGCTCAGTTGTTGGTTGCTTTTCACTTGTACCGTTTAGTGGTGGTACGGGCGCAAAAATCCTTCCACTTCTGGTTATTCCACCGGTCCCAACCATGCTCTCTACAGAATTATCAGCTTTTACAGCATCCTCTTCCACCTTCTGCCCATTAATGTAAACAGTTGGCTCATATTTCCAAGGGACAACCTTGGTGCTCTCAAAAGGGAAAGGAGCAGGTGTAGATATCACTAATGGAGCAAGTGAAGGTGGAGATAATGTAATCTCTACTTGATCATATGGTATTTGCAACGGTTCACGAATTTGATTGTACGGGGTCTGAACAGAATGCCAATCATAATCACAAGGGATTTACAATAGCGCACGAGGCTGATCATACGGGATTGTTAATGGTACAACGTCATACTGAATTTGTAGTGGGACTTGGGTAGGATACCAATCTTCATCGTACGGAATTGTCAAAGGTACACGGTTTTGACCATACAAATTGTTCAACAATTCTTCATCATAAGTAAACTCCACTGGATCATAGGGAATATCAAGAGTGGCCACTTCTTCAGCACTGGACATCTGTTCTATCAATATGACACCTTGATCTAACAAATTTTGGATGGCCACCTTCTATTCATGACAGTTTGGGGGATCTTTCAAACAGTGTTGGCAATCCTCGGTACATCCTGGGACAATATATTTCATTAGCAATTGTTCTTTAACAACTGCAAAGGGAGTCTTCATTTTGTCAACTTTTGATACCAATTTCTTTCCTTTAGATTCTTCAACCATGTTTGTGGCATGGTGTGGCATTGGATTTTTAGTCACGTTGGGAGGGTTCTTGGTGAAATTGATGGCTTTTGAATCAATGAGATCTTGTACCACGTATTTCAAAGTTTTGCAGTTTTCAATGTTATGTCCGGGAGCTCCAGAATGGAATTCGCAACGGGCATTTGCATCATAGCCGGGAGGTAGAAAAATTGGGGGAGCCTTCATTTCTCTCAACGTCACCAAGGAACCTCTAAGCAAGAGTGGAAGCAACCTAGCGTACGTTGTCGGAATAGGATCAAATTTTTTCTCAGGTCTCCTTTGTCTTGGCGGACCTTGATAATAGTTTTGACGTTGTTGTTGATAGGGAGCTTGAACAGTCGGTTAAATTGCGGGTATGGAGAGAGGCTGATTTGGAGTAACAGCGGCCTCATGATGATAAGAGCCTTGGTATGTGTCGCTACTGCGAAAATTGGCCAGCTGAACAGAAGAGTCGCCACCGTGCGTTATTTATCCCAAAGGAGGGAAAGGAAACGCTCAGAGTAAACCTACCGCAAAGACGGGAAAGGAATGGTCGTCGCAACCAAATTCCTGGATTCGGGAGTCTATTACGCAAGGGGAAGGTATTAGCACCCCTCACGTCAGTTGTACTCGACGGGATCCATGCTTGTTTTCTAGTACGGATTGTTATTCTATCTATTATACAGGTCTAGGGTTAAAAGAAAATAAAATGACTCGGCAAAGTATTGCACTTTATGCCTACGTATTCCCGTCTGGAACGAGAAGTCAGAGTCAACGTAGTTCGCCTACCTACTGGAAAGGAGGGGAAGGTTGCTCGCTAGGATATCGCATCCTATGCCTACGTACTTTCACACAGCATGAAAGATCAGAGCAAACGTAGTTCGGGCCACGGAAGACACAAATTTGTCTGTTTATTTTTTTATCTTTCTGAAAAAAGTTTTCTCTTGATTACAGGTCCAAGCGGACAAAAAATGACTCTTTGATTGGTTTTCAGTCTTTTACGCAAGAACTGTTTTTTATTGTTGTTTGAAATCTTATTACTGTGTTTTTGATTATTTTGAGATAGAAGAGAAAGAACTCTAAAACCTAGGGTTTGAAATGGGAATCAAAATCTACCCTAATGTTGTCATGTATGGATTAACACCTAATGTCTGTCATATTTCTCTCTTGCACAGAGAGAAACAGAGATCCTAGGGGATAAACGGAAAGGAAACAACATATATACAGTAAAGCAGTAAAATGCATGAATGCAACAGTACAAGCGAGGCAAGGGAGTCCCACTCAACCTCGAACCTGAAAACAATAGGCAAAGTGAAACGGCTTCACTTCAAACCTAAGGGGAAAAATTAACAAACAATACAGCAAAGAAAATAAAACCCCAAAATCCCAGCTCTGACAGCACACCAGTTCATACAGCAGCAACTTTGAAAAACACCCATCCAACTCTGACAATTGATAAACAGCAAAACAATAACATCTTCAAGTGAACCCCAAGGTCCAACTCCAATGATACCCAAGCTACAACAAGCTTCCATCTCCAAGAAATCACCAAGCTCAAGCAAGCACAGAATCTTAACCAGTTGACAGCATCAGACAACAGATAGCCCCAAACAGCAGTAAAACCCTAATTCACCAGTTGCACAGCTCTGACAGCACAAGCTCCTCCTTCTTCAATCTTCAATGCCCTAGGTCTTCTTCTACAAGCTCCTTCCTTCAAGGTAAGCACTCCAGCAAAGGATTGATTTATCAGAATAAATTGAACGTCAAACAGTTTATTGACGACCAAAGGAAGTCTATGAACAGTTGACATTGTAACAGACTGTTTCCCTCAAAGTTCTACCTCCTAGATAAAACCAATCATCCCTCCAAAGGAGGGATGTGAATATCATGGAGGGAATTTTAATCATTAAGAAGAATGGAAGCAAAGGAAGTTATCCATGTTTATGAAGGAATTTGTTCTATTCTAAGGCTTTACCTATCTCCTATCTCCTATGCTTTCAATCAACTCCAAGCACAAACAATCTTCAAGATTCAACATTTGATTATCATCTTCAATCTTCTCTCTCGATGTCTTCATGCTCCACAAGCTCAAGCCAAGCCCCATACCCCAAATAAAATCCCAAAAGCCCAAGCAACCAAATAAAGACCCAAGTGGGAACACCAAACAAACACTCCATTTGCAAAATATACTAAAAATAACAATATAGCATTTAAAATTCTAAGATTAATTCTAAGGGGATTTCTACATCTACCCTACATACCCTATATGTCCCAGAACCTAATTCATGCTAAAAACCCCAAAATAAAATGTTATAATGCACCTATGTTGAGTTTGAACCCTAATTGTACTAACCTAATGTTCTTTAGTCAAAACTAAACACAATTAATCCACAAAAATGTGGCATAAATCCATGGGGAACTTAATGTTCTAATCTAACTACTACAAAAAGAATGGAATCAAAATATGAATTTAAACGACTAAACAAAACTCACCAAATAATATGTTCAAACAAAATGAAAATAAAAAGCAATTAAATGTGAAAATTTACCATAAATGGAAAAGCGCCTAAAATAATATTTTTATTTTTCTACAAATTTCTTGAGACAATTATTAAAATGAGGGAAAAAATCCCATGTCAAAATGATTATTTTTGGGTTTAATATGAATTATTTTGTAAACTATATGCAAAATGAAAGAAAAAGAAATTCAATTAAAATTGGGAAAACAGGGGGGGTGTCAACAACAATTATCCTACTTCAGAAACACATTGGGCCCAGGAGGGGGGGTGCTGGTAGCACGCACTGGGCCCAGTCTAAATCCAGAACAAAAAACCATAAGAGCAGGGGGGAATAGCATCAAAACGCCTTGCATTCACGTTGGGCCCCAAACTGGGGGGTGCGAACAGCAACAGCCTAAGCCCAAACAAAATCTCACACCAGGGGAGGGGGGTGCTTATGGAAAATAGGGGAGTATGGATCAGCAATCTGAACTGGGCCTAATGCCCGAGCCCACTCATTCACAATCTCAGCAAGACAAAACTACTCCTCCTAACCCTTCATTGATACTGTTCATCGTTCCCAAACCTGAAACCCTAGCGCCGTTTCTCCTAAACTCTATCTCTCTGAAACCCTCTCACCTTCACGATCTCTGCTCCCAAATCCCTCACCACAAAGCGCCTATCAAACATCAACCACAACTTAAACTCGTTCCACTCAAACCTCACTAACACTCCTCTAACCTAAATCCTCAACTAACAACAAGAAAGATACGAGAAAGGATAGATTCAGAATAGCAACCTGGATGGCGATGAGGCTTCGAGTGATTGATGAGCACAAATAATCGAAGATGCGTGTTCTGGAGTAGCTTTAATGAACCTGAAGAATCAACGGCGCTGGGGAACTCTTTGTTGGCGTTTGAAGATGTTCAACGTTGGTGGAGCTTCGGTGACGAACAGATGAAGATCTAGCGACCTTGATGAACGTAGCTGAAGGGTTTTTTTTTTTGTTGAAGATATGAAGATCTGCGAAGATCTAAACAGAAAACTGGAGATTTGAGTAATCTGGAGGAATTTTCTGGGCGAGCACTTAAAGATCTATGAAGTTCTTGGCGGATCTAGGAAAGTTGATGAACGAGCAATGAATGTTCTTCGTGAGATCCAGATGATGATGAAAGTTCTTGATCGATTTTCAGGAAAGTTGATGGAGGATGAACACTTGTTGAAGATTTCTGGAAAATCACTGGCGAATCATGAGAGGTTGATGATTCTGATGATGAATCTGGATCGGAGAAGATGAATTTTCTGGAACAGAGATGAGCAAGGTGGTGGTTGATGATGAGTTTCTTGAGATGTTTGCAATTTCCGGCAGAAATTGGATTCCGGCGACAGTTGGCGGTGGTCGGAGATGGTTAGGGTGACTGGAGGTGGTTGGTTGGGGCGGTCGGCGACACTTGCATGCCGGCCGGTGGGATGTTCCGGCGAGGGGGCAAGTGGCGCAGAGGGTGAGGGAAAGAGTTACACATGTGGTGTGGGGTCACTACATGGAGGACGCATGGAGGGAAGAGGGAGAGGAAATGTGCTAGGTGGCGAGGTCTAAGAGAGAGAGAGAGTGAGGTGGCCAATCCCAGGGCTGCACGCGTGGCCACGTTTTATACTGCCAAGTGGCATCACTCTAGACTTTTGACTGGGCCTGATTTCGTGGATACTGGCCCATTAGACTGATTAATTGATGAACATCTGGATTAAACTCTGAAACAAAATTAAAACTAAAAAAACCCAATTAATCTAAAAAGAAAATTAAAAAATAAACCCTAATTAAAATCTATTATTAATCTTGATTAATCTATAAAACGAAAATTAAAAAAAATAAAATCCTAATTAATCTAAAAACAGAAAAAAAAACATTTAACATCTAAAAACTATTTAAAAAAATCTAATTAAATCTAAAAACAATTAAACTCTAATAAAAAAACTGAAACATTAAATTCCAATTTTAACAAATCTACTCTATTAATTTTGAAAAATCAATTAAAACCTAATAAAATCTAAAAACATGAATATCTATTTAAAATCTACTCGTAGTTAAGAAAAAATAATATCTAGTTCTATCTATTTAAAAAAACTATTAAAAGGAAATTAATATCTAAAAATCTTTATTAAAACTATTCTATTAAAAGAAGAAAAAAATATCTAAAGATTTTAAAATCTATTAACTCTCTAAAAAAGAATATTTATTTTTTTAAAAAAATCTAAAAAAATATATTAAATTCTATTAAAGAAAATATTAACCTATTTACTATCTAAAAAAAAATCTATTAATGCATTAAAAATCTAGAAAATGACAGAAAAATCCTAAAAATGCCAGGAAGCCGATTAAATCGAATTGGAGAACAATTGCGCAACCATAGCGAAACCCGGGCACCGAGATGGCCTGAAAACACAGGAAACGAGCACTAATTCTCAAAGTGCGCTTATTCAAACCGGCCTGAGCTGCCTGAAACGCCAGGGGCTGTAATCCCGATAAAAATCAATCTGACTGAGAAAAATGCAACGCATGCAGTATGCGAATGCGAATGCGAATGCAAAATGCGTCGAAACATAAACTAGATATGGGGACAGGTTGGTCAAATTTTAGGGTGCAACAGTATGCTTTGTCCTTCCCCTTATCCATCAAAGCAACGCTCGTTTCGCCTTCCCTTTTCCTTGCAAAACCTTGGTAAGGCTTCTTAGGAGCTCCATCAGCAATTTGAATCTTTCCAATCTTTATCATATTCTCTATCCTCTCCCCATGAACATATCGGTCAATTCTCTTTCAAGAAGAGGAGGCTGGACTCTAGCAGCTAAGTCCCTCCACCTTTGAGCATAATCCTTGAACGCTTCACCAGATTTCTGGGTCAAACCTTGGAGTTGTGTGCGATTAGGCGCCATGTCAGAATTGTATTGGTAGTGCTTCAAAAATGCCTCGGCTAACTCTTTCCATGTCTTGATATGCGTACCTTCTAACTGCATGTACCATTCAAGGGAAGCTCCACTGAGGCTATCTTGAAAGAAATGCATTAGTAGTTTTTCATCATCAGAGTAGGCAGCCATCTTCCTACAATAAGATCGGATGTGAGTTCGGGGACAGCTTGTCCCTTTGTATTTTTCAAAGTCAGGGACTTTGAAGTTGAGTGGAATCTTAACACCGGGTACCGAACACATATCCGCAGCCTCTAACCTAAAGGTGCTTGGGCCTGGTAGTCCTTTGACCGTCTCTTGCAAGGCGAGTACCTTCTTTTCCAAGTCAGTAGTTGGTGCTCCAGAACCGTCTGCAGCCAAGTCATTGTGAGAGTTGTAGAAACCTTCGTGATCATCAAAGTGGATTTGAGGGGTAGTCGTACCGCTACGAGGAATAGGGATTGCGCCTGCGCCAACAGGAGTAGGGATCGTGCCACCAGGAACAGGGATTGTATTTGTAGGAGTAGGAATGACATTGTCAGGAGTGGGAGTTGAGCCTACAGTAGTAGGAACTGGAGTGTTGGCAGCGTTTCTCTTTATAGCTTGCTTCAACTCTTCTTGTCCTTTAGCCATAGCCTGGATAACTTCCATCAACTGGCCCATCTGAGTCTTCATGTGGGTCATCTCGTCTCTGAAGGCGGCTTAGGTTTGTTCAATCTGATCCATCAGTAATCTTTTCTTGCCACGAGTGTAGAAGGGATGTCTGGAAGTCAGCTTGTTTACTGCGAATGGAGGTCAAGTTTTTGTAAGTTTTGGTTTTGTTTTTATGAAATGCGATATGATGCGTATGGAATACATATGAATAATGTTATGCGCAAAGTTGTTAGTAACCTTGTTAGTTATTATTGAGAATATAAACATTTTCCATTGCAATTAATCAGAAGAGACATAATAGAACAAACTCTCATTTCATTAAGGCTTGAAGCCAAGTTCAAATACAAAAGATACACTTCTTAAGCAAATTACAAATCGACTTTAAATGTGACTCCTTGGGCTCTGCAAACCGCCTCTAAATCTGTAACAAGTTCCCCCATTGTTTCCTTGCAAAACTTCACAAAGTCGAACACAGGGACAGGAGTGTTTTCAGGAGTCATCACTTGATCGGCTACCTTCAATCTTTCAGGGATCTGCTGAAGCACAAAGTTGGAGAATCCCGCCAAGTTTATGAATTTGTCCTTCCACTCCTTATAGAGAATTTGGAGATCATGGATGACGTCATCTCTCTGAAGTACCGCAACTTCTTCCTGATGACAACTTTCTTCCCAATAGTGGCAGCTGTCCTTCAACTCTAGATATAGTTCATCATATATTCCATCTTTCAGTCTTCGGATTTCTTCGATAGCTCTACCCAACTGGTACTCTCCTTGTATGAAATCTCGCTGTGCATTCTCCTTTTCCAATAGCTCACGAGCTAATTGATCTTCGCAACCTTTTATAATGCCATTCAACTTGTGAATTTAAGCTTCAAATTTTTCCCTTTCATCTTTCTTCATCTGGGTGGCTATTCTCACATCATTTTCTAAGTCTCTGACCTTTCGCCACACCTGGTCCAATTTTTCATTTTGGTGATCCAAGTCGGCGTTGGCATTTTTGAGAGCTCCACCAACCCATTCTTTCTTTCCTTTCTCTTCCCTAGCCCTTTTCTTGCTATCCTCGAACTTTTCTTTCAACTCTTTGCTTTTGTCTTCCCAAGCTTCGCTTTTCTGCTTAGTCTCGTTGAGTCGAATTCGAAGCTGAGTGTTCTCATCTTAAATTTCTTGGATCTTAGCCTTAAGTTTCTCCATATCTTCAAGTAAGATAGGCTCGGGCTCAGGATTCGATGAGAAAACAGATGCATCAAAGACAAAAGGTAATCTGACCTCTTTTACTCTCTCTTTCACCCATTTGACATAAGGTTCACGAGCAAGGATGTTCTTTCGCCCATTGTCTAGATTGCTTCTTTGGACGTTTACCCATGCTCTTCTTGCCCTTCGTACAGATGGATCACTTGGATTGGCCGTATTGACAAGGAACGACACCAAATGTTCTTCTTTAGGAGGGTCGTCCATGGAGTGTCCAAACTGTCTCTTGAGTAACACCGGGTTGTAATTGATGCAACCTCGCGTCCCCACAAGAGGCACGTTAGGAAATTCTCCACAAGAAAAGATAATATCTTTGGTTTCCCATTCCCTCTTGTACCATGTGAAGGAACTAGCAGTGACTGAAGTGAATCTTTGAGGCCATGAGAGTTCCTTGGAAGCAAAAGGACCTTTTTCAGGCATGTGGGTCCTTAGCCACTTATGCAGGAGCGGGGCACAACAAAGGAACATTCCACCCCCTTTTGTATGCCTTGTATGGAGTGTGTGGTAGAAGTCACCTAAGAGGAAAGGCACAGGGTTCTTGGTCAAGAAGATTTCCACAGCTACTTGGTCCACAAAATTTTCCCCATTTGGAAACATCACAATTCCATAGACCAAGAGTGCCAGAATTGAACCACATATTTCCCATTTCTCTTCCTTGGCATACTTCCACGCTTGTTCTTCCAAGAATTTCCTCGAGAAACCCCTAGCTTCTTTAGGTGCCCAATTGGCTATCACATCTGATGTGGGAATCCCTAAGGCAGAAGCCACTTTCTTCAAAGTGAACTCTTCTTTGAGCTTGGGAAAAGGATTGCGATCTTTGATGTAGAGGTTCAAAATCTTCTCAAATTCCTCCAAAGTAGGAGCTATCTGAAAATCGGCGAAAGTGAAACAACGGAAAGACGTGTCATAGTACTGAGCCAAGGCTGTGAGAGCTTCAAACTCCACCTTTTCTGTCAACAGATCCAAAATTCTCCCAATAAGAAAAGTGACATTTTTTGTGCTTGATGGGAGTGATCTTGGCACTTAGATCTTTTAGAATGTCGATTGAAGGATCTTTGTATTTGAAAGTGAAAGTACTCTTTCGGTCGCTCTTCTTGTTTAGATTCATTGTTCCTAAATTCACATTCATCATAACTGATTCTGAAAAATGCTTATATCTACAACAAGAATAAGACACTAAGAGCTTTGTTTTTATGAAGTATGTATGTATGAACGGATGCAGAATTCGAGCATATGGGTTCATAAGTCTGTGGTATGGATAGGGCCGATACAGATTGCTTTATAAAAAAGGTTCTCACAAGGTGTGATCTAGGGTTTAAAAGGGATCCCAAAGTCATGGATTCACACGACTGTTCATCATACATGACATGAATATGTCGAAATATGACTTCATCACATGAATCTCTTTTGGGTGAGGTCCTCGTATCGACCCACATGAGAAGAACTTCTCGGGGATCCATACTACGAGACACATCGACATTAGGGTTCGAGACAAGGATTTCAGAGTCATGGACTTCCTTGATTGTTTGTTACGTATGCCAGTCATTGCCAGACAACAAACCATCAAGAAAGTCTCTTCTGAACGAGTTCTTCGTATCGATCCACACGAGAAGAGCTTCTCGAGGACCCATACTACGTGACCATCAATCTTAGTTGGCCAAAGGTTTAGGGTTCTAAAAGGTCCTTAGAGGAATGGATTCTTGAGAAAACATTGATCAAACACGCCAAGAGCTTGATGATTCTCATCATTCTCAAATTAATCTACTCTAAGCGAGGTTCTCATATCGACTATCACGAGATGAGCATCTCGGAAGCCCATACTACTCAACCTATCCTATCTCAATTTTAACACTCTAGACTCGGGTATAGAGTCTTTCCCTCAAGGTTTGCCACCAAAGTTTTCAATCCATACCAAGAACCAATTAAACCAAACAGGGTGAGATACAATTGAAAAAAACAAGGAAATCGATAAACAAGCAAAAAGGAAAGAACCCAAACACGCAAAAACAACCTAGGTTAGGCTTGACTCGCTTAGGAAAAATTCCCCAGCAGAGTCGCCAGCTGTCGCTACGCGAAAAATGACACAGTGTCGCCACCGGATTTTATTTATCCCAAGGAGGGAAAGGGAAATAACGATAAAACCTTTGGGAAAAGAGCATGGTCATCGCAACCAAGTCTTAGGGTTTGGGAGTCGGTTATGCGAGGGGAAGGTGTTAGCACCCCCTCGCATCCATCGTACTCGATGGGAACCTCCTAGGTTATTTCGCGTGAAAGGGTGTTTTTATTAAGAGTTTGCTTGCTTAGGGAAAAGAGGGGTTGGTTTATTTATTTTAATGCTCGCCAAGGATTGTGGCCCTTGTGCCTACGTATCCTCACTTAAAAGAAGTGAAGAATCAGAGCTCCGTAGTTCGGAGGCTTACGAGATAGTTATTTGTTGGTTGATTTTATACCTTGAAAAAGGGTTTTCGATTGATGCCCTAAGGCGAAAAATAGTTTGATCAGTTGATGTTATTTTTAGTTTTTTCTTAGAGAAGAATCTATTCTTGACTAGGATTATACAAAAGACTTTGGATAGAGATAAATGTCTCGAATAACCAAGTCGAGCGCCTTGTATTCAAAACATTCGGAACGAGTGTAGGAGGATTCCATTCTCATTCCTTCTCTACCACTTCAAAGCTCACGGTGCATAATTCTAATCATATATTTTATTGTGTTTTGTATTTTTATGAGAAAAGAGGACCACTTGACGTTGGATCAAGGTTTATTGTTTGTAAAAAGTATTTGAGGTGATACGGACAAGGTCGATGGTGGTGCACAAGGCAACCGACTTACAAGGTTAAAAATGCCTCGACAAAATCGAGAGTTTGTTTTTTTGAAAAAGGTTTTTGGAATCAAAAGTCAACAAGAACCATAACAATATTCACACTAAAATCATGCAAACATATGGGGTTAATCGGCTAAAAAAAAATTGAGACATGCAAAAAAAACGGTGAACTCCTTGAGAAAACTTTTTTTGAGGTAAAAATGACAAAATAAGTGAAAAACAGTGGAGTAACACGGGTGGCCGTGATGTATGACACGGCCCGTGTCATAGGGTACCTGCAATGTGCGTTTTTAGGGCATGACAGAGGTGTGACACGGGTGGTCGTGTTGTGTGACACGGCCCGTGTCATAAGTCCTGGGCATTTTGTAAGTTGAAACCTCAAACAGAGGTGTAACACGGGTGGCCGTGTTGTGTGACACAGCCCGTGTTGGGCGACACGGGTGGCTGTGTTGTGTGACACGGCCCGTGTCAGGCTACCAGAGTGAAAAAACCTAACTTTTTCCTTTGTTTTCCTTCATTTTATGGTTTCCTGAAAATGGTTTCTTGGTTCCTATTGGGACCTTACATGATATATACAGTACAACAACACACAAGAGAGTAAATGAAATGAATATAAAAGCAAAAAAATAAAGAGAGAAAGGTTTGAAGGAATGGATACCCAAGAGATTTCTATCCTTCTTGCAAGTCCTCTTTGGTTTTGGTTGAATGTGCTTCACTCTTCACTCTATGTTCTGAAGGTTCTTCTCTTAAAGGATACTCTTGTACTTCTATCTCACTCTCCTTTTACTGGTTTTTCTTCCTTTCTATTTTTTTGGTTTTTTAGGGTTTCTATTTCTCTCTCTCTATTTTTTATGGTTTTGCAATGTGTGTGGATGGATGTTGAGTGAATCAAGAGTGATCCCTTTTTGTTTACAACCCCCTCCTCTTATCTCAGCTCCTCTAGGGTTTTCCCTTCTCCCCACATATCATATTTTTCATGGAGTGGTGTCTCTTACCACCTTTTCTCATGCCACTCTCTTTCTTTCCATTTCCATGCAAGAGCTATGCTGCATTTTTGCTGTTGTACTTTGCCTATGCTGTTTTTTCTGCAGCACTTTGTGCCTTGCACCCATTTTGTTGGCTTGTGCTTGAAAAGCTCCTCTTGGTCAATGCTACCACCTTTGACAGTATTTTGAAAATTCTGATATGTAGAAGCCTTGTCACATGTTATTCCCTTGGTCTTGTGACATGTGATCTTGTGACATGAAGAAATTTGTCACCTCTTGCATGGGACTGTTTTGCCATGATTAAACATGCATAATCTTGGTCTTAAAACATTCCAATCTTGATTTAATTCTTGCATATTTCTTGGATGTTTATAAGCATAATGTGGACTTGGTGTGGCATTACCATAACATGAATTTGATTAGAAGCTTGGATTGAGACTAGAAGTAGCTTATTTTTCTAAGCATTATCAAGTGCTTGAGACTTTGCAATAAATGTGACATTTTTGCAAATGTCATGAAATTTTTCTTTGCCATATTCTTGAATCTAGTCTTGACTTCATTAATCTTGAACTTTGAATTATGCACTTGTGATCTTGACTCATGCTTTGCAAATTTGAACTCCACTTGTTCAAGAATGTTTGAAACAAAATTAGGTGAAGCAATCTTGAACTATGCCTTGCATTTCATGGTCATTAGGAATATATCTTGCATATCCTAATATTTTGTCAAGTAACTTCTTCTTGAAGAAATTCACATGAGTAGACTTTCCAATTTAGATCAATCCTTAGATAATAAACCTTTTCTTCCATGTAGTCCAAGATAGACAAGCTATCTCATTTGAAATGGAAAATGGCAAATCGATCCAATCCGTACCCACATGCTCGATATGCAATAAAATGCTGTATGATATGGCGAATGTAGGGTATAAAGGCTAAAGGCGAAAATAAGGGTGTGACAGTGAGTGGCAGTCTCTTAGGAGAAGCTTAACCTTCATCAACGATAAATGGCAGTCTCTTCGGAGAAGTTTAATCGTCTTCAGCGGTGAGTGGCAATCTCTGTAGAGAAGCTTAACCTTCATCAACGATAAATGGAATTCTCTTCGGAGAAGTTTAATCGTCTTCAACGGTGAGTGGCAATCTCTTGGGAGAAGCTTAACCTTCATTAACGATAAATGGAAGTCTCTTCGAAGAAGTTTAATCGTCTTCAACGGTAAGTGGCAATCTCTTTGGAGAAGCTTAACTTTCATTAACGATAAATGGCAGTCTCTTCGGAGAAGTTTAATCGTCTTCAACGGTAAGTGGAAATCTCTTGGGAGAAGCTTAACCTTCATCAACGATAAATGGCAGTCTCTTTGGAGAAGTTTAATCGTCTTCAGCGATAAATGGTAGTCTCTTCGAAGAAGTTTAATCGTCTTCAGCGATAAATGGCAGTCTCTTCAGAGAAGTTTAATCGTCTTCAGTGATAAATGGCAGTCTCTTCGGAGAAGTTTAATCGTTTTCAACGGTGAATGGCAATCTCTTGGGAGAAGCTTAACCTTCATCAACAATAAACGACAGTCTCATTTGAGAGGTTTATCTTAAGAATGTCGACACACGATTGTGACCAGCATTATTTGAAAATCCAATGGATACTGATATAAGTAATTTGGTGGTGACCAGTCATATTTCAAGTAAGGCTCATTGGTAACTGGAATTATGAAAATCAATGGACAACAAATACTGACAATTTGGTTGTGTATCATTCCAAACTAAGTCACGATTGTTTCTATCCCAAGCTCAGGTTTCGTACCTTTGGAGATGTATTTTTTGATTCCAAGCACAGGTTTTGTACCTTTGGAAGAGGTTTATGTCTATCCCGAGCACAGGTTGTGTACCTTTGGAGATAGATGAATTGTTTGGTCCCAAGCTCAGGTTTCGTACCTTTGGAGATGTATTATTTGATTCCAAACACAGGTTGTGTACCTTTGGAAGAAGTTTGATCTATCCCAAGCTCAGGTTTCGTACCTTTGGAGATATATTGTTTGATTCCAAGCACAGGTTTTGTACCTTTAGGAGAAGTTTGTTCTATCCCAAGCTCAGGTTTCGTACCTTTGGAGATATATTTTTTGATTCCAAGCACAGGTTTTGTACCTTTGGAAGAAGTTTGTTCTATCCTAAGCACACGTTTTGTACCTTTGGAAGAAGTTTGTTCTATCCTAAGCACACGTTTTGTACCTTTGGAAGATGTTTGTTGCCACCCCGAGCACAATTTGTGTACCTTTGGAGATGTATACTTTGGATCTCGAGTTCAGAAATTCCCAGAGACTAAAGTGGTTGCATTTGCATGAAGTGTTCTTTATCCTAAGGTTTTGAGGGTATTAGTTTTTGATCCTAAAGTTTTTAAGGGTCTTCGTCCAGTCCTAATGTGTTGAGGGTTGTGTCTCTACTGTATCCTAATGCTTTGAGGATATTAGCTTTTGTTCCTAAGGTATTGAGGGATATATTTGTGCTTCCTGGTCGAAGACCTGGTCGTCACCAAACTCTTTGAAAATCCAGTTCTTTCTAAATCCAGTGGTTACTGGCATTGCTTGAAAATTAATCGTTATTAGTCGGTTGTTATCAATTTCCCCAGTTGAAGTCCTGTATTTTATCAATGTGCTTGGAAACCCCAATTGTAATTGGAACTTTGGATTGGTCATCACCATCATCCCCAGGGAGTCTAGTGAAATCTAACCCCACTTGAAACTTTTTGTTGTTCTGGTCGTCACCGGTTTCCCCATTGAAGCTTTTACTTTCCCAGTCGAGTCTAGGAGAACTAGTGGATACTAGCTTCCCCGGCGCGTCCAGTCTTGTTTCTAACCTTTTCCTGAAGATCCCGTTTGAACTCTTCGTTATAGGAAATTTCTCATCTGGTTATCCCCAGTGAGGTTCGTGTCTTCGTTCCGTCTTTTCCCCGATGAAGATTTGCTTCCCTAGTGGATTTGTTCCCCGACGATGTTTTCCCCAGTGGGTTTCTTCCCTAGTGAGGTTTGCGTTTCTTTTCTTTCGTTTCCCCAGTGGAGAATTGCCTTCTTCCCCAGCGGTGTGTCTCCTTTTCCCTAGTGAAGATGTGTCTTCCCTGGTGGAATTTGTGTCCCCTGTGTGAAAGATTCCCTTGAACAACATCTTTAGTCATGTTTGAACTATCATGCTTACTTCGCTTGGAATCTTTCCCCAGTGTGTTGGGTCCTCGTGAGTGTTTACTCATTGTTTTGCTGTTCTTATATATTTGCTCGTGTGTCTGCATCCGTCTTGCATTCAAGCATCATAAAACATCATTTATATTCATGGCATGTTTGCATTCGTCCTTTTGCATACCTTTGGATCTAAGGGACAAAATTTCTGGTTTGCTATATTTAAATACCTTTCACTGCGATTCTATGAGGATTGTTATCTCTCATCACCATATAGTGAATATATTTAAATAGGGGAATTTGTTGCACCCCAAATTTTGACCCCTTAGATCCTCATCATCATTGTAGGATCATATTCATTTGATTAACTAACCTTAACCCATTTCCAGTTTATCTTTGTCAAGATGCAGATCAATTAGGGTTCCGTACCGTCAAAATTGAGACTTCAGTGGTCTGATCAATCAATGTTTTGGATTGATTCAACTTCAAATAAGAGCAATTAGGGTTCCGTACCGTCAAAATCGAGACTTCAGTGGTCTGATCAATCAATGTTTTGGATTGGGTCAAGTATGAATTCAATTTGAGGTGGTCACCCGGGAATTGAGAACAGTGTAGTTCAGGATACCCGATTAGGGTTTTCGACTAGGAAAAGTCAATCGTAGTTTGAATTTTGATTTAAAGAGTATTTCAATGGTGGGATCAAAGTCCGTTAAGATCCTATGGCTTATTAAATTCCATCGAAAGAGTTTCAAGTCCTCAGAATGCCCGGATCGCCAACGGTCGACTCGGTAGTCACCGATTGATCGAACGGTTGACCGAAAAGTCAACTCTTCAACAATAAGGAATTTGACTTCAAGATGTGAATAAAAAATTTTCCTTATGTCATATTACACCTCCCCATATAATTTCATGACCATTGGATCAAGGGTTAAGAAGTAATTGCAAAAATCGGGAATTAGGGTTCCAAAAGGGGCAAGACCATAACTCCTCAACCACACATCCAATTGAAGTGGTTCAAAGCTCATTGGAAAGCTCTTGACAAATCCCACAAAAGCCTCAAAGTGGTCCATGATCAAAAAATGCATATATTTGGAGTTATGACAAGATTCATTTTAAGAAGGGAAATAACTTAGAAAAATTCTAAGTTATTTATCCTTTTTAAGTGGTTTTTTCAGCAACTTGGAAGGTTTTTCAACCTAGTTCCATATAGAATTTGGAAATCCCCAAAACATGAAAGTTATAGAGCTACTTAAAGGATTTCTAAATTGTGGTAGAACTCCTCAATAGCATGTGTGAGCAGAAAGTTATGCACTATGGAAGTTAGGGATGTCAACACTTGAAACCACAATCCAACACTTCTCAAAAATCAGATTTCACAACTAGAGACATCCTCAACCCTTGGATCATGATTCAATATGATATTTAGATGTGTAGAGGAAGGAAAGTGCAGAAAAATGTAAGGTTTGAAGAGAGAGACAAGTTGCAACTTGTGTAATAAAATATTCAAATGTGTAAGAAGGAGAGAGAAACTTTTCATGCCAAAACTGTTGCAGCTGGCTCACCCTACACTCTAAGCTCACCTCAGTAACTTCATGTCCATCTCCACTTGATTTTTCTGATCTTCTTTGAACCATGGATTTGATAGGAAGAGATTTTGCAAGATTCATTTGAAAAACTTCACAAATCTCCCTCCAAAAGTGGCAAAGTACCGAGCTGCCCTCACTCTTGTTTCCACTAAAAATAGAGGCCTCTTCATTGAAGTTAGACACACCAGAGAAATCTCCAAAACCCAGAGAAACAATAGCTCTCAATTCCCTCTCATTTCCTTAAGAATCTCAAATTTTCAAAACCTCCATTTTTCACCAAAAAGTTGTCTTGAGCAAAACTCTACTCAAGATCAGTTCTACCATTTCCAAGTCCCTCAAAACCATCTACACAATCTCTAAACATTGTGTAGAAGGTGTCCATACATTCAAACCACTCAAAAAGATCATTTTCACAAAAGTCAACCTTCACACCTTAGTAGTTTGACTTTCTTGCATTTTGAAAGCCAAATTCTCACTTGAACCACTTCCTACCATTCTAACACTCCCAATATCTCCTATACATCATATCTCAAGTGTCTAAGCTCTAAAAAACTAGCTGGAAATCACACAACTCCAACTGTCTTAAAAAGTGGTTTGTTACATCAAGAGGAAGCAAGCTTCAATACTTTGCTAAGGAAGAGGATCTCTGGGTTTCTAAGCTTCTTAGCTTGCTCAAGACTTTTCTACAAGAGGTATGTGATATTCAAACTCTTTATGGATCAAACATTATCATGTTTTGTCATTTTGAGGTGATTTTGTGAAAACATACCATTGCTGCCCCACTTTAGTTCTTTGTCAAGAACTCTTATTTCATGGTCATGTTACTTGCTTTTATTAATATATTGTCATTTGTAAATGATATGTGGATATTGTGTTACACGTTTGTGCTTAGATATCATGATTAACTTGCTTGTGAAGATTTTGGTCATGTGGTAGTTTTAGGATCCAATATTGAAACATTGATGAACTTGCCCTAGGCCTGTTAGTTTTAGTTCATTAGTGATGTTTGGATTAACTTGTAAGTTACTCATAGATTCCCCCTGTCCTTGATCATGTTTGAATCAATGTGGCTCTTGTTTTCACATTATGCTATTTTTATGTCATTCTAGCTTTATCACTACCATGAGTTGTGTTGGACTATTGTGCTTGCCATAATTGTATCTCTTTGTTCTAAATCATTGTTTAATGTTCATTTGATCTTGCTCATGATGTTTGTTTTGGTGGAAATGTGAGAAACATGAAGTTTGCTATAAGGGCTGTTGTGAGATACTACTGGTTTTTGCTGTCAAACTTAGTTTTACATACCATTTATGGTTTGGAGCATGTTTGTTTAATTTTGAGATTGGAAACTCGTTTGTTTACCTATTTTGAGGATGTGTGTGGTGCCTATGTGTTCAAAATCTCTTTATGTGTTCAAACTGCTATAGCATCCTTCAAACTGCATTTTCAAATATCATGATGCCAAACATGTACCATTTTTTGTTTCATCTGCATTCTACATGATCTATGTGCATAAAATCATTGCCTTACTAAATTGAAACTTGTATGTGCTATCAAAATTCCCAACTGTCATGGATATTTCCTGCTGCATATTTAAGTTGTTGTTTTGTATGTCATGAGCTTCAAAATGCTACATTCTGTTGGTTGATGTTTTTATCCATTTCCTGAGCTTAGTCTCATCTTTTAGCATATATATGACATGTGCATAACACTGGTTCCTTCACAAACTCATTGCTTGCCAAAAATGTCTTGCTGTACCAAAACTTGTTTCAAAATAACTTGTTCTTGCAACCAATATGTCAATTTCTGTGCCAGCTACAATGAGCTTAACTTCAATACATGATCACTTTCCTTATAATATTTATGATGTGTGTATGTTCTTATTTTGGCTTAAAACTTCACATTTTGAAAAACACCGCCTGCTGCCACAACTTTCTTGCCAAGACAGTTTTTCTCCACATTTCCCATCACTATACCACTTTTTGATCCAACTTTCCTATGCTTGTTTTGTAAGTTGAAACTCATTTCTTGTCATGATTTTGATGTGTACACATTGGTTATTTGATCTGTTCTTGCCTGCTTTCCCAAATTCACTTCCAATTGCATTTCATACTAGAATGTGCCATGAACATTACCAAATTGTTGTTCTGTTTGCATATGCCCAGATTTGGATTTGTAACTTATCCATATGCTTGATTCTAATCTGTGTATATGTTTGGTTTGATCAATGTTTGCCTGCATTTGCATTTCACCCTCAAACTGCATCTTTAAGCTAAAACCTACCATGACCATGCCAAATTCTTGATTGATTACAATATGTTTAGTTTCTGAGTTGTAACTCATTCCTTTATACATTCATGATGTGTGTGTGTGATGTTTGTTAACATGAGACCATTGATTCATAACTGAACCAGTTTGTACCATCTGCTGTCAAATTGTTTTGAAACCAACTGTCACACACCTCACCTTGCTTTGCTTGATTTGTTCTAGGTCAGTTCATATAACATTGGACCTCTAATAGTATTTGAAACTTGTATGAGCATGAATCAATCAATTTCTGTTTGTTTTACTTTGCTGTCATGACAGCCCTGCCTCTATGCTTGGTATAAATTGCATTTTGGTATCCATTGTCTTGTTATGTGCATTCCATGAGTATCTTAAGTGCTAGGCTCATTTGTTATCATATTTAAGAATTGTATGTGGCATCCCTTGCATCTCAATCTGCTCCAATTCAGTTTTGGCTTCAAATATTGCATTTTATTAAGTGTTTAAGCAGTTGACTTATGAAATTCAATTCCATGATACTTGTGAACATTTTTAAGGTATGCACACACTTCATATGATGTTTTGAGTATATTTGAAAGGTCTATTCATTCCAATTCTGTCTGCTACTTGATTTGGTTTCAACATTGCATTTTTCCTCCAATTTCACTTGTTAGGGCATAGCAGTCTTGTTTTGTGTTTGAGTTTGGTATGGTAAATGTTATTTACATGCCCCTCATTGCATTTCCAATGTGTTGGTGATTGTCTCATGGTTCCCTTGTTCTATTTAATCAACTATTGTACACATCCATAATTGGACAGCTGCTGCATTTTCATGCTTTTACTTGCAATTCATGTGCCAAATACATGTTTGTTGATCTTTGCTTGAGCCTTTAGTATTATACACCTTTGTTATGACATATGTGTTGTGTGTGCAGTACCATTTACTTGAATTTGAACTCACAGCTGTGTGTGGTTTTCAAAATGCAAACCAATTGCCAAATTTGCCAGTTCTATCGTGTTTTTATTTCAAGGCCTCATTTCAAAGTTCCAACTGCACCATCTTATTCCTTGTTTAAAACCAATCAAGTTTGATTAAAATTTCATCAAAAAAGACCAAGATTTGACATAGTTGTGAATCAAAACGCCTTTTGAAAAATGCCTTGTTCTTGCTTCCAACTTGCCCAGGAAAACCATGATAATACGCCTTATATGTTTTTAGGGGTGGCTAAATCAACGGATGTATAGCCACCCCAGTAGTAGAAACCTTAATCTCTCATGCGCCTTTCACTTGCCAAACCAGGGTTCGATCCTTGGATCAACCTTTTTTGTTGTTTTTATTTTCCAATTGTGTTGAATTGATTTTCTTTCTTCTCTTCCATTTCCTACCAGCGCGCGCGCGTGTGGCTTGTTGGTTGTTGTTGTGTGTTGGTAAAGACAAGGGCCTGGTTTCAACTCCCAGCTTGGCCCTTTTCCCCATTTTTTATTTGCTTGTGTGGTTTTATTGACATAATTCATACAAAACTTCCAAATATGATAACTTGTTCATATTTTATCATTTTTTATCCTTTCTTTTTGCAACATGTTCATGACAATGTCTAGTTTCATTTAATGTAAAAATATTTCAAATTGCTTGTAGTCACAATGCCTTTTACCTACTTGAAACTTGGTTTGTTTTCAAAATTGTTATCTTGCATATCGTTGAATTATCTTTCATGCCATGCTTAATTGTCTTGTAAGATTTTGCTTGTGATTGTTTCCTTTATGTTAGTTAATATGTTAGGGCTTGTTCTACCTTGGTTGTCACCATGATCTCATATTATTTTCTTCCTAAATTGGAGTTTAAACTGTTATGACATGTTTGCTTATTGTTGATTGTCATCAATACATATTGTTGTTACACTTGATATACCTTGAGTTTATGACATGTTTACTTTCAAATTGTGATTTGTTTAAATGGTTGTCACCTTCATCTCTTTCAATCTTTGTTAAGATATGCTTTCAATCTTTGTTAAGATATGCTTTCAATCTTTGTTAAGATATGTTTTCATCTTTGTTAATATATACCTTCATCTTTGTCAAGATATGTCTAAGTGTTTACCTTTTCTTTAAGTCTTGTAAGAACTCATATTTGCTTGCCTATTGTGATATGCTTGCATGCATTGGTTGTAACCAATCACCCTACTTGAAGTACTTGCTTATTGTAATATGCATGCTTACTTGTTTGTAATCTTGTTCATCTTGCTTGATTATTCATTTTGCTTTGTCAAGTATTTCTTCCCCAAGTGATGGAACTTTTTAGTTCTCATCCAAGTTGCCTCATATATTCCCTTCCAAAGGAAAGTATCTCTATTGACCCTTGGGTCATAGATACTTCCCCCCTTTTGGTCTGGATAGAACCAATAGGATTTAAATCATAGATCTGGATAGAACCTTCCTCCCCTGTTGGTCTGGATAGAACAAATAGGACTTAAACTCATAGGTCTGGATAGAACCTTCTCCCTCTTTTGGTCTGGAAAGAACCAATTGATCCTTATTCTGTAGTTCGAGCCCTGAACTACGACCGCTCTGATTTCTCATTGGACAATGAGAATACGTAGGCACAAGATGCGATATCTTGACGAGTAACCTTTCCCTTTCTCCAACCTTTTGGTCTAGATAGAACTATTTGGTCTCACAACGTAGAACTTTAGGATAGAGTTTGGTTAACTCTATGTAAGAATCATGGAAATGATTACTTACTCCCCTTTCTTGAGTGTTTAACATAGATCTAGAGAGTTCTGTGAAACTCTACACAAGCATGGATATGTTTCTTCCCCTTTGAACCTTGATCATAATCAAGTGTTCTTCATCCCTTGTGAGGTGAACTACGATTGCTCTGATTCTATCCTAGTTAGAATACATAGGCAGAGGACGCGATGTCTTTGCGAACAAACTTAGAAACTATCTTTAGGTTTTAACCTACACCCTTTACCCAATCCCAAACCTTAGCAAACATTTAGCAAACTTAGCATGCAAACAAACAAAAGGTTTCTGTAGAGTACTACAGATGTTTAGGATGTGAAATACCTACCCTATGCATAACCAACCCCCGATCCCCGAATCTCTTAGCGTTGTTGTTACATCGCGAAAAAGGTTCTTTCTTTCTTTAGACCTTTCCTTTGGATAAATTAGAGTCCGGTTGTAATTTAAGAATTAAAGACTCAATCTGTTCTTTATCCATTCTGCCTCATCGAGCTTGACGTCGACCAACACTCTTAAAGAAGGAATCTCGACCTCCAATGGTAGGACAGCTTGCATACCATATACCAGCGAGAAAGGAGTTGCCCTAGTTGATGTACGTACCATAGTACAATAACCGTGTAAAGCAAAGGGAAACATCTCATGCCAATCCTTGTAAGTGACAACCATCTTTTGTGCTATCTTCTTGATATTCTTGTTGGCCGCTTCAACAGCGCCATTCATCTTCGGACGATAGGGAGATGAGTTGTGATGCTCGATTTTGAAATTCTGGCACAATTCCTTCATCATCTTGTTGTTCAAATTCGAACCATTGTCAGTAATAATCCTTTCGGGTACTCACTATATGTAGATGATGTCCTTCTTTATGAACCGGGCTACGACTTGCTTTGTGACATTGGCATACGAGGTTGCCTCAACCCATTTGGTGAAGTAATCAATGGCGACCAAGATGAAACGATGACCATTGGATGCGGTGGGCTCAATATTGCAAATCATGTCAATGCCCCACATGGAGAAGGGCCACGGAGACGCCATAACATTTAATGGGCATGGCGGTACATGAATTTTGTCTGCATAAATATGGCATTTATGTTATTTCTTCGCAAATTTGAAACAATCTGACTCCATGGTTAGCCAATAATACCCTGCTCGTAACAATTTCTGAGACATTGCATGCCCGCTAGCATGTGTACCAAAAGTACCCTCGTGGACCTCTTCCATAAGCAACGCTACTTCCTTTTCGTCCACGCATCTCAATAACACCAAATCATGGTTCCTTCTGTAAAGCACACCATCTAGGTTCTGATAAAAGTTACCAGACAACCTCCTCAGAGTCTTCTTATCCTAAACCGAAGCCCCTAACGGATACTCCAGCTTTCTGAGGAAGTTCTGTATGTCAGAAAACCATGGCTTACCATCCATAGCTTCCTCAATGGAGAATACGAAAGCGGGCCTATCAAGGCGAGAGATGACTATTCTTGGAGCATCGTTCCAATAGTTCACTTTATACATTGAAGATAGCGTTGCCAAAGCGTCAGCCATCTGATTCTCTGCTCGCGGCACATGGTGAAACTGTACCCTGTCAAAGAAGGGTAACAACCTCCTTGCATAATCATTCTAAGGAATTATATTTGCCTGACGAGTTTCCCACTCTCCCATGATCTGATTAACCACTAGCGCTGAATCGCCATATACATCCAAATTCTTGATTCTCAAATCAATAGCCTCTTCCAGACCCATGATGCACGCTTCGTACTCGGCTTCATTATTAGTGCAAGGGAATGTCAACCTGGCAGTGAAGGGAATATGAGTTCCATGAGAAGTTGAAATGATTGCCCCAATTCCACTACCATAGGAGTTGACAGCACCGTCGAATATCATCTGCCATTGAGAACCTTTCTCTGGACCTTCCTTAGGTAATGGCTCTTCACAGTCCTTCATCTTGAGGAATATGATGTCTTCGTCAGGAAGTTCAAACTTCATCGGTTGATAGTCTTCGATTGGCTGTTCAGTAAGGTACTTTAACAGAACACTTCCCTTGATGGCTTTCTGAGAAACATATTGTATATCGTACTCTGTCAGTACCATCTGCCACCTGGCAATTCTTCCTGAGAGCGCTTGCTTCTCGAAGACATACTTGATTGGATCCATCTTCGAAATCAACATGGTTGTATGATTAAGCATATACTGTCTCAAACGTTTGGCAGCCTAAGCGAGTGCGCAACACGTTTTCTCGAGCATTGAGTAACGGGACTCACAATTTGTGAACTTTTTACTCAGATAATAGATTGCATGCTCTTTTATTCCAGTCTCGTCGTATTGACCAAGAACACAACCCATACTATTCTCAAGAACCGTTAAGTACATGATTAAAGGTCTTCCAACTCTTGGGGGTATCAGTATCGGAGGCTCCTGCAAATATTATTTTATCTTATCAAATGCTTTTTGACAATTTTCATTCCAGACTACCGCCTGATCCTTCTTTAGCAATTTGAGCATTGGTTCGCACATGGCCGTGAGATGAGATATGAACTGAGCAATGTAGTTCAATCTCCCCAAGAAACCACAGACCTCCTTTTCTGTTTTCGGCGCTGGCATATCCTGTATAGGTTTTGTTTTTGCAGGATCGACCTCAATTCCTTTTTCACTGACAATGAACCCCAACAACTTTCCGGACCGAACTCCAAAAGTGCACTTATTTGGATTCAACCTTAATCTGAACTTCCTAAGCCTCTCAAACAGCCTTAAAAAGTTAACCAGATGCTCTTCCTCCATTTGCGACTTTGCTATCATATCATCAACGTAGACCTTAATCTCATGATGAATCATATCATGAAACAAAGTGACCATAGCCCGCTGGTAGGTTGCCCCTGCGTTTTTCAACCCAAAAGGCATTACCTTGTAATAGAACGTCCCCCACGGCGTAATGAATGTTGTTTTCTCCATATCCTTCGATGCCATCTTGATCTGATTATAGCCCAAAACACCATCCGTGAAGGAGAATTCAGAGTATTGAGCAGTATTGTCGACCAATACGTCAATGTGAGGGAGCGGGAAGTCATCCTTTAGGCTCGCCTTATTCAAATCTCTGTAATCTACACACATCTGTACCTTACCGTCTTTCTTAGGTATAGGCACGATGTTGGCGACCCACGAAGGGTAAGTTGTTACGGCTAAAAATCCTGCGTCCAACTGCTTCTAGACTTCTTCTTTGATTTTCACATCCATGTCTGGTCTTGTCCTTGTGAGCTTCTGCTTGACCGGCGAATATTCTTTGCACAATGGCAAGCGATGAACCACTATATCAGTGTCAAGCCCAGGCATGTCTTCGTACATCTAAGCAAAGATGTCATTATACTCTCAAAGCATCTCAATCAGTCTTTGCTTGATGTCACTCTGCAGCGCAGCCCTTATTCGAACATTTCTGACAACTTCCTCAGATCCCAAGTTAATAACCTCGATTTCCTCCTGATGAGGAAGAATAATTTTCTCTTCTTGTTTCAAGAGTCTAGCTAGCTCTTTAGGCAATTCTTCATCTTCATCAATCTCTTCTTCAGCCTGATATATCGGGTGATCAAAGTCGAAGTGAGTCATAGGAGGTTCTAAATCGGTGTCATCTGCAATAGGAATCCTGCAATAAAAAATGGTTAAATGTTTCAAATGATATGCAATAAAGACAAGGATCACAAAATTTGAATGAGAAAAACACCCTTTGATTAATTGATAAAGAAATGTTCAAACATAAACAATAAGGCCCTGAAACAAAACCACTATGCTCCGGGTAGAACATAAAGTTGTACAATAATCGGGAAAACAAAGCATTACTGTTCTGTTGTCACTTGAACGAATTCTTCAATAGACAAATTGCACAGAATCTGTCCTGGAGTACAAGGCTTGATCCAAGCGTCCATGTCACAATCACTGTCTCCCTCTTCGTCTGAAACCGCGTTGATCCTTTCGAAGATAACACCTCCTTTAGTGAACTGCACAGGTCCTTTATAGTGCGACACGCTCTGCGAGGATGAAGAAGAAGAAAATGACGGGTGGTACCCCAAACCAAACTTGTCCTGCTTGTGGGGGATCTCCAATACCTGGCCCCAACCTTGCGCTGCCCCAGCCTGTACTGCTGCTTGGGCCTCCTTAAAAGAAGACATGGCCACCTCCGGCACCTTGCTCACAACGGGAGATTTATCTTTAATCTGGATTGTTTCAAAAGCCTCACACAAGGTTTCATGTATTTCTCCGTCCACCTCGACGTACTTGAAGGATGATAAGTGACTGATCATTATATCCTCTTCTCTGCACACTGTAACAACACTACCGCCAACCATATACTTTAGCTTTTGATGCAGCATGGAGGTTACAGCTCCTGCTGAATGAATCCATGGATGGCCTAATAAACAACTGTAAGCAGGATGGATGTCCATAATGTAGAACACTACATGAAATACCTCAGGTCCCACCTGAATAGGCAATGTCACTTCTCCGAACACAGATCTTCGGGTACCATCAAAAGCGCGCACCACCAAATCACTTGGCGTGCAAATCAATCCCTACATGTCAAACTTCATTAGGGCTTTCTTTGGAAGTACGTTCAAAGATGATCCTGTATCGACAAGTACATGCGACATAACAGCCCCTCGGCATTCTAATGATATGTGCAACGCACAGTTATGGTTCCTTCCCCTTGGCGTCAAATCCAGGTCTGTAAACTCCAGTCCATTCCCTGCATTTACGTATACAACAACCCCTTCGAGTTGACTAACCGAAATTTCTTGCGGCACGTAAGCAGTATTCAGTATTCTTAACAACGTGTTCCTATGCACTTCGGAACATAGTAACAAAGATAGGCTTGATATCTTAGAAGGAGTTTGCTGCAAATTGTTGACTATCTTGTACTCTCTTTTTTGTATCAGCCTCATAAAATCTTCTGCATCCTTTAACAAAGATTCCTTCTCTCCAGCCTGAGAAGTTTCTTCTACCACGACTTTACTTTTTCCTTTGTCAACCCTATCCACAACCACTTCAGGTGACGAAAAGACCCGGCCACTACGGGTAATTCCTCCTGCTCCCAAAAGATTATCTACTGAATCCGCAGGGGGACCATTCAAATTTAGTTTATGTTCGTTTCAATACACTTCAGCTCCATAGTTCCACGGAATAGCTTTGGTGCTTTCAAACGGTACGGGGCCTACTTTAGTTATGGTTATTGTTGGTGGGTTTGGCGTATAAATGGTAACGGTTTTGTACAGAATGGAATTGTTGCAATCTCATCCCTTTCCTCAGCTACCAACTCTTTAGACTTACTTTCAATAGACCAGTCAAACTGCAAGACTCCACTATCCATCATATCTTGAATATATCCCTTCAACTGCACACATCCCTCAGAATTCTTCAGACATTCCGCACAATCTTTAGCACAACCTGGGAAAACACCTCCCTTAAACAATCTAGCTTTCACAAAGCTCAATGGTGTCTTCAGCTCATTAACATCTGTTACCAAATCTAAAACATCCTCCTCAATAATTGCATTGACCCCAGCCTGCCCATGATTCGGCATAGGATTTTGCACGACATTAGGAACATCATTGGAGAAGTTAATTGCTTTACTATCAATCATGTCTTGCACTTTATGCTTAAAGGCCTTACAATTATCAATATTGTACCCCGGAGCACCTGAAGGAAACTCGCAGCGAGCATTTGCGTCATACCTGGGTGGAGGTGCACCTGTCAATGGAGCTAAAGCTCTCTTTTGAATAAGTTGCAATTGCAACAAAGCTTACAATAGCTGAGAATATGGCATGGGAGGCGCATGAAACTTCCTATTTGCCGCCCGACCTCGGTCTTGATATCTTCTATACCCCTGCTGATTCTGTTGCGATTGCTGTTGTTGTTGTTGACGTTGTTGTTGTTGTGGTTGCTGCTGAACTGTGGGAATTGTAATACTAGCAACCTGTTGTTACTAACGATTCTGACCTCTACCTCTCCCACGCGAACTAGACACTGAATTGGTATCTCCTTCTCGTTTCTTATTACCGAATACTTTCCTGCCTCCACCTCCAACTGAGGGCATTTCACCAGCACTTATCTTCCCTAACTTGATACCATTTCCACCCTCTCTCCGGTGATGATTAAGTCAGAGAAACTACCCGACATGCTACTAACGAGCTTCTCGTAATAAATGCCAGGAAAAGTGGTGACAAACATATCAATGCGCTCACGTTCCACCATGGGCGGCTGCACCCTGGCTGCTAACTCTCGCCACCTTTGGGCATATTCTTTAAAACAATCATTGTTCCTTTGTGAAAGATTATGAAGCTGGACCCTGTTAGGAGCAAGCTCACTATTGTATTGATAATGTTTCATAAAGGCCTCAGCCAAGTCCCTCCAACTGCAGACATTCACAGGTTCCAGACTCATGTATCATTCCAACGAAGGACCAGACAAATTGTCCTGAAAGAAATCCATGAGAAATTTCTCATTGTCTGAGTAGGCAGACATCTTACGGTAGTAGGATCTCAGATGAACTCTCGGGCAGGTGGTACCCTTATATTTGTCAAAGTCTGGGACTTTAAACTTCAGCGGAACTCTCAGGTCCAGGATTAGTCCCAAATTAGCCATATCAAGGCCCATGGAATTTTGAATTTCAAGGGACTCCATTTTTTCCTCAATCATCTTGATCCTCTTATCAGCTTCGGAGGGCAACTCAGAAACCACAGCCCTCGGCGAGAATACATCATCTTGTTTGTCTTCGTTCCAGAGGTGATCCATATTACCATGTATAGCGCAAGTGGTATTAGGACCATAATCATTCCCATTAGCATTACCATTCCCAACATTACTAAAACCAGTATTGTCAAAGCCAGCAGTATTACCGGCACCAGCAACATTACCATTCCCTCCAGCAGTAGGGATAACCAAAGTAGGCATGGAGTTATCAACTCGAGGAGTCTCAACATGTGGAGGATTAGCAGCGTTCCCACCATGCAACACACCGTTTCCATCAACACGTGCAATCAAGGGCTGAACCAAAGTACCGAGTTGCTCTTGTCCGTTAGCCACTCCCTGCATTACCTCCATGAATTAGGCCATCTGGTCCCTCATTTCCTGCATCTCTGTCTGCATTTGCTCCATTACTCTCTTCTGATTCCCCCTGGTAGCATACTGGTGAGTTGTTTGATCAAAAATCCTGAAACACACTACAAACCACAGGAAATAAGATTAATAGTTCCGATGCACCTGCAATGCAAAAATGCAAAATGCAGAAATGTATGTATGCAACAGGGAAATTTCCCCCTCGATTCTAGTTTCCGGGAGAAAAACACAACAATGAAGAGCCCTACAGACAAGCATATAACAAAACCTCCTCGTATATAATCACAGGCCAACAGGAAGAGTACAAGCAACAACTGAGCATAATAGAAAGGACCTCAACCAACAAGCCTGGTGATGATTAGTACAACAAGCAATAAGCAACAAACTACAAAAAGATAAACAAGATAGTCAAGATGGACGACGAGACCGGAAGTCCTCTAATAACTCATGCATCTCTGGATGATCAGGTCTAGCAAGTAGTCCCTGAATAAGTAGCTCTCGCTGACTAATAGTATGTTGCAGACTCTCAACATGGTCTTCCCAAGCTCCTTCCCCAAAGCACGCCTCGAGCTTGCATCTCTTGGAATCAGCTCTCAACCTACAATCCTTCAAGTTTGCAATAGCTTTGTTCAGTCTGTACTCACTATCTTGTCTGAGTGACGCCTCTGCTGCAATCTTCTCGTCTTTAACACTGAGCTGTGTCTTCAACTTGCTGATCTGTAGCTTCAACTTGTCCTCGCGCTCTTTGTTATTGGTGAGATATCGTTCCATTGATTGTTAAACTTTGAAATATCTAAGTAATCTCTTTCCAAATCTTCCTTCTTGGAAGCAAGAACACTATTAAGAGCCTTGAAATCCAAACCCAAACGCTCCCGAGAATTGGTCTCCTTGGTCAGATTCGTACCCAATTTGTTTACAAGCTCAGTTTGCTTCTTGAAGGAATGAACAACCTCAATCTTCACACTTCGAAGCTGAATGATTTCTTTCTCCAACTCCTCATTAAATTTTCTCAATTCTTCCTTCTCAAACCATAACTGATTTTACTTCTGAATGTCTATGGTAGTGGGTTCCTCAATCATGAGAGGATACAAAGGTGCAACTGAAAGAAACGACATCAGAAACTTCGCAGCTCTATCCTGAATCCAAGTCAGGTAATGGTCATATGCTCATCTGTTACTCTTCCCCAAGGTTACTTTCCCTATCCGATGAATATTACTCCAAGCATGCTCTAATCTTACTAAGGCATCTCCCCCCACAAAATCGGTGAGATATAGAGATTATTGTATCTCTTCTTCTTTAGGAGGACCCTTCAGTGCATATCCAAACTATCTGACCAATAAAGAAGGGTTATAGTTGATGCAACCTTTCCTTCCGACTAAAGGGACGTTAGGAAATCTGCCGCAACTATAAATAATATCTATATCGAGTATATCTCTGTCAAACCAAGTGATATTCTCCGCAGATAAACCCATCAACCTATCGGACCACTCTGAAGTACCAGCGGTAGCAACAAACAGACCTGTCTTGGGCATGTGACCAGCAAACCACCTGTATAATAAAGGGACGCAACAAGATACATTATTTCCCCTTCGGTTCTCATTCTTGTGATGCACAAAATGACAAACATCTCCGAGAAGTGTGGGTACCGGATTCCATGAATCTAGCAAGTAGAAAGCATCCACATTTACAAAGTTTGGCAGATTAGGAAACAATATGATGTCGTATATACAAAGAGCTAGAATGGTGCCAAACACAATCCAACACCCATCCTTGGCGAACTACTGATCTTTCTCCACCAGAAAAGGCAAAAGAAAACCATATGTCCCACTCCTCTTAACCAGCTTCCCCTTCAACTCTGAAGCATCCAAGTGCAATATAGCAGCGAGCTTAGCCAAATCAGGCTCAACATCAATATGGACAAACAGAATATGATCAAGAATAGGTACCCCTAACAGCTCAGAATACTCCTCTAGGGTAGGAGCCAGGACATAGTCAGGAAAGACGAAGCATCTCAACTGGGCATCATAGAACTGCAGAAGAGTATAGACACCACTGATCTCATATGTTGAAGGCTTGCAGACAAACCTCACCAACCTCCCATAAGACTGCCTAAAATCCTCCATCACCTCCCTTTCGGCCATAGCAATCAAACTCCTCAAAGAAATGACATCTGGGGTAGGGAACCTGTAAGCTATAGTTCTCTTCAAGGGCTCCATAATAAGATCACTAGAATCGCGGAGGAAATATGTACCTGTAACATAAATACATGCTAATTAAATGTAGATGAAAATGCAAATGCAAATGCACACAGGGGATCAAGAGGGTTGTGTTGTTTGATCGAGAATAACCAGCGCTTCACTTTAGAAAGAACATAACACTGACTTTAGGACCCCTTGTACCAAAAATACAGATTACCACTGTAAAGAAACTAGGTAGTCTGAAAGTCATGGTTTCCTGCATAACCCAATCCCTCTCACAGGTATGGACTTATCCACTGATAAGGTTCGACATCCTATGCGTTCATCAGTGTCACAGACTTTCGAGAAATGATGATACATTCACGATTTCTGGTTTGGCATCATCATCTCCTGAAGAGGCCTCACTTAGCTGAATCACAGATGATCGGTCCACAGATTCGACAACCCTCAGATCCAAAATCCCTTCGAGCCCTAAAGGCCAGAAAAGAAATCATCAAAGAGAATCTCGTATGAGCGTGAATTTCATGGGAAACTTTGCCTGCTAAGCAAGCAGGTCCCCCACTAATCTCTACTACTAATGCTAGGTTTGTACTCAAGCCCACGTCCGACTTATCTCTCAACGATACATTCCCTCCCCACAGCACAACAATAATGATACAATGCGGAACATAAATGCAATAAGATAAATAAAGTACATATATACAACACACAAAAAAGACAAACAACCAAGCGCTAGGATTGACTCGCATCGGGAACCAGAATCCCCAACATAGTCGCAGCTGTCGCAATTGCGAAAAGCACCCAGCGGAAAATAGAAGAGTATGAGCACCCCTCACGTCGGTCGTACTCGACGGGATCCACGCATAGTTGTCTATCTAAAAGGGTTATTATCTATCTAGACAAAGGTAAATGGACAAAAGAAAAGAAAAGAGACTCGGCAGAGTATCGTCGCTCTGTGCCTACATACTCCTTCGTGCAATGGGAAAGTCAGAGTTAACGTAGTTCGGCTAACTACGGGTGAAAGGGGGAAAGGTTGCTCGCTAAGACATCGCGTCTTGTGCTTACGTATTCTCGCACGGTACGAGAAATCAGAGCAAACGTAGTTCGGGATAATAAGACCACGGGTTGGTTCAAGTGTTTTAAACGAGTAAGGTTAACAAATAGTTCTAGCAGTTTGGTGTATGCAGCTCGACCATTGGAGACTTAGGCGTTACCGCTTGCGGCAGAACTAAGAGTTAACAATACTCTTTTATCTGAAAAGATTTTCCTTATTAAAAGTACCAAAGGACAAAAGAAGTTCAATGATTTATTTTTGTGTTTTAGAGAAGAAGTGTCTTGAGTTTGATTTGTAACTCATGTTGCACTAGAGACTATGACTTAGGAGCAAATGCGTCGCATATCACCCTAAGGGTGTATACTAAACACTCTAGGAAATTGAGAGGAATCCACTCAATCACCATTTCTCAAGTAGCTTAACGCTCGTAGCGTACAACATTCATTAGCCTTTATTATGTGTTTTGAAAATGTTTGAAGATGAGAAAGAGAGACGCACGGAAGGTCTAAGGGAAACTTGGCCCTAACGTTGTCGTGGAAAGTGGTCCTAAAGTTAGGATTAAAAAGGGGGAACATCTATCCTAATGTTAGCATGCTTGGATTAAACACCTAATGTCTCTCCTACTCCCATCCTAAACGGAGGGACTAGGAACCCTATGGGGATCATGGCAAAAAGCACAAGAAAGCACCAAGTAAATTCAATCGCAAGTAAGAGATGCAAACATTAAAATGCACACTTAGAATGAAGGGAGGGAGGAAAAATGTGTGGGGTAGCAGCCGCCACAAGCGCGTCTCGACCTCAACAGCGATGCAAGAATGATGCAAACATGGAAATGAAAGCAAAAAAGAAAAAATGAAAACAAACGAACATGCAAAGAGTCATCACTTTGAGCCATATCCATAAGTATGCATCAATGTGGACAATGAACACAAGTGCCAACAAAATCATGATCAACCAAATAGAAACAGTGAAAAACATTTCACTCCTAACGCATCATATCAATTCATGAAGATTTGAAGTGAAACAGTATGCAAACAATCAAACAAAACAGCAAAACAGGCCTACCAGCACAGTGTTAATCCGTTAACCCCCAGGGTTAATCGGTTAACACACTATTAACGTTTAAAAATTTTGAAAATTTGAACTGGTTAATCGGTTAACCGATTAACACTATGAAAACTTTGAAAAATATGGAAATTTCGGATGGTTAATCAGTTAACCATATGCGTTAACCGATTATCACTGTGCTAACAGCAGAAAACAGCAAAGCAGAATCACTTTTCAACAGCTTATCACTTCTCCAAACATACCAATGATTGTCGCTACTGCGGAAAAAGGAGGCCAGCAATGACAGAAGAGTCGCCACCGTTCGTTATTTATCCTAACGAGAGGGAAAGGAAACGAGCAGAGAAAACCTGACGAAAAAGAATAAGATTGGTCATCGCAAGCAAATCTTGGGTTCGGGAGTCGGTTACGCAAGGGGAAGGTATGGGCACCCATAACGTCCGTCGTACTCGACGGGATGCACGCTTGGGTTGTCTAGTCTATGGGTGAAAAACAATCTATCTATGGCCTCTAAAGCTAAACAGAAAGAACTGACTCGATAGAGCATCGCCGCTCTATGCCTACGTATTCCCTCGAGCAATGGGAAAGTCAGAGTCAACGTTGTTTGGGAAACTACGGGGGGATTGCTCGCCAAGACATCGCGTCTTGTGCCTACATATTCTCATCTGGCACGAGAAATCAGAGCAAAATGTAGTTCAGGCTAACTACGGGACGAATGAGTGTCCTCGATCACATGGGGGTGAGAGAAAAGGTTGACGATACTAGCGTACGCATTCTAGCAGTTAGGTGTATTGCTGCTCTACCATTGGAGACTTAGGCGTTACTTGTTTGCTGTAGAACGGACATAGTATGTCATTGGTTTAAAGGTACAGGAACCTACGGGATCTAAAACTACGGGTTGGTCTCGATTGCGCTAGGGCAAGAGAAAGAGAAAGATTAGTCGTTAGTGGGAAAATCTCGATCGCATGGCAGCAAGAGAACAGAGAAGTTAGTTGTTAGTGTGCTTGCCAAGACATCGCGTCTTGTGCTTACATATTCTCGTCTAGTATGAGAAATCAGAGCAGTTGTAGTTCAACTAACTACAGGAAAGAGGGAAAAGTGCTCGCTAGGATTATCACAATCCTATGCCAACGTACTCTCAACAGGTATGAGAGATCAGAGCAGCCGTAGTTCGAATAACTACAGAAAAACGGTCTCGATTGCACAGGGGCAAGAGAAGGGATCTCAATGGCCAGGATGCGAGAGAAAAGAAAAGGTCTCAATCGCCAGGATGCGAGAGAAAAATCTCGGAACGGGATGCACACGCTAATTCCTAAGACGTAGGAGCGAATGAGTCGCATATCCCCCAAAGGGTGTACACTAAACATTCTAGACGAGTGAGAGGAAGCCCCACAATCACCATTCCCCATGTATCTAACGCTACAGCTCCCAACACTCGACGATTGAATAAAAGAGATGAAAGAGATGAAATAAAAACAATGTTATCGAACGGAGTGGTTCCGTTGACCCTTGACTTTTGCGTGCAAGCTCCTTTCCCAAGCATTTCTCCTTTGATCCTTGATGATGATGTTTCGAATCAGAACTGACGTGACGCTAAACCGTCGTAGCTCGACTTATAAATGGAAGTCAAGCTATAAGAGGTTGCATATTGATTTTTGTGTCAAAGACAAGATAGAGAAATGATATTGCAAATTATTCTCCAGTTGAATCGTGTCACACAGACCAAACCAGAAGAAAGTCAAAATAAAATCAGAAGGGGAAGAGAAATGAGGAGAGAAAGAAATGGTCTCATACCCTACATTATCCATCAACAAATTGATTAATAACGAATTACGGAGTTCTCATCATCGACCAAAACAAAATGAAAATGAGATGAAAAGTCCAATAACAAATGGAAAGAAGAATTCAATTTTTAATAGAAAGTGAACTCCTAAAAGAAAAAATAAGTTCTAAAAGAAATTATAAGAAAATATGAAAATATAATATAAAATTCTATGTAAAATATGTACATAATATCTAAAAGAAAAATATAATACATATATACATTTCTAGAAAAATAGTAAAATATGTACATGTATTAAAAGTATATTACAAAAATAATATTCACAAGACATGGGGGGTACAGCAGCAACACAGGGGTGAAGGTTCAGCAATCCACATAGTTGGGCTTTGAAGTTTGAAGCCCAAAATCAACAACAAAAAAACAACAGAGGGGGTGCATTATTGGAAATAGGGGTAAATCTAGAAAAAAAATGAATGGGTCGTAGCCCACTAACCAGCTTGAGAGTCCACTAACTTCCTCTTCTTCATTTGGCCAAAAACCCTAGCTCCTGTTCAGGCCGTCTTCTTCTCCTTCACTATCACCTTGCTCAAACTTGTTCTACCATTTTCGTTTAATGAAGCTTCCCCAAACCAACATATAAGAAACTCGACCTTCAAACCAAAACCTCCTCCACGATCTCAGTTCGTTCCCTTCAATCATCATCACAATCTGAACATGCAAAAACTTGGAGACGAAAGTTAATGGAACAATGACGTTTATTGAAGATCTATTATGTTTTGAAAGTTTGATCCATGGAAGAAACCGAAGGTTGGGTTAACGGTGGGTTGATGATCATTACGAAGGAGGAAAATCTGAGTCCCGATCTAGGTTCGTGTTGAGCTCTGGTTGAAACTTGTTTGCGGTTAGATATTGTTTTGTGCGATTTGACGAAGATGAAGGTTTTGATGTAGGTTGGTGATGAACTCCGAAGTTTCCTGTTGAAGATCTAGAAAAGTTTATTTGGAGATCTTGAAGATTTGGTTCGCGATATTGAAGATTAGGGAGGATCTGTGAGGTGTTGATGAGTTGTGCGAGTTTGACTGTAGGGTTGTTGAGATAGATCTGAAAGTTTGGTTGGAGTTCTGATGAACTGGATGAAGGTGTTGGTTTAGGGAGAGTTTGAATGTTGAATATGGTTTGTAGTTTGTGGATATGGAGATTTGTTCATGCGTTGAAGGCGAGGGTGAGTTTGGATCCTGAGATCTGTTGTAGATCTGGACGATTTTAGCGAATGTTTGAATCTGATGAAGTTAGAAGGTTATGAACGTGTTGAAATCTGGGAAATAGTATGAATATGATGAAGATCTCGTATGAAAATCGCTGGAAAAATGATGAAGGTTGGATGAAGATTTGAAGATGGATGGGTGTGTATGAAGATCATATGAAGTATTCTGGAAAATTATGGAAAAATGTATGACCAAGGATGAAGGCTTTAAAGAACTTCTAGAAAAATATTGATGAACAGATGAATATTCCGGTGAGGCTATGAAGTTTCTGGTGATGTTAGATGAGTTTCCCGGCGGGATTTTGATCCGTGTGATTTGTCCGGTGAGGGTGAATAGTGTTTGCATGGGGAGGCGAAGTGGCGCCTGGGAGAGAGTGTAACATGTTAGCATCATCAATGATGAGAGAGAGAGAGAGGCTATTTATAGCCTTCTGACAAGTGGCGCAGAATGGCATTGATGGACCTACAAAAAGTCTGATTAGTTGACTGATTAGTTCACTAAAAAACATTTAATTAATTAATGAAAAGCTGGACAAATAAATGCTAACAATTAAACAAACTAATAAAAGCTGATTAATAAAACCTAAGGTCACGTTATAGCTAAACAGGCCAATTAGAAATAGTAACTCAATAAATCCCAACTAAACTTCTAAACAAATCCTATATTATATTCTAATAAACTATTAAAAAACTAATTAAAATCTAAAAGAACTAATAAAACTAATATATTCTAAAAAACAGTTAAAATTCTATAAACTATTAAAAATAGAAAAGCTATTTAAATCTATTAAAAACTAAATCTAAAATAGAAAATAAAAGATAAAACCTATTTAAAATCTAAAATCTATGCCAAAAATAAGAAATAAAATCTAGAAAATTAAGTCGGTGAACATAAAATGCGAGAATGCAATAAAATAAACGGTAACAAAACCGGATACCGAAATACCACCGAAACCAACAGCCTAGACTGAATCACCGAGCAGAGCACAAATTCCACAATAAAACTCCTTATCTAAAACTGTATGAATCGTCTGAGACACGATAGAAAGGGCTGTAATCCCGATAAAATCAAGCCGGATGCAAAAATGCACAATATGTGATATGCAGATGCAAATGCAAATGAAACGAAACATAAGCCAAATTACGAGAAACAGTTGGTCAAATTTTGGGGTGCAACAGCAGCCCCTATTCAAACGGCTTGGACCTGAAGGGTTGAAAAGCGAACGACTTTCAAACGTTCAAATGTAAAAGACGGTTGAATACCAAAGAATCCAGAAATTTGCCAACCGCAAAAATCTCCGTAGATAACTGAATCTGATAGTTGCAACAAAATTGATACGTAGTCTGAAGAACACATGACCTCGCCGTCAGGCATTAACATCAAGTTGGTAATCGTCTGGCATCGTCGCCAGTCATCGATATTAAGTCGAAAAGATCATATAATATCACAAAGCAGATAATGAATCTCTGACTTCGTCGTCAGGCCTCTGCATCAATTTGGAAAAACATCTGACTTCGCCGCTAGTCCTTTGCATTAATTTGTAACACCCATTTTAATTATTTAGTCATTTTAGTGTTATTTTAATTATTGTATTTTGGTGTTCCCTTAGGTGGGCGTGTGATGGAGTAGGTTGGTGGGTATATTTGATTTATAACGATTATTTTATAAATGTGGAGTTGATGTAATAATATAATCATTTAATAATAAATGGTAATATTGGTGGTATTATTATTATTATTATTATTATTATTATTAGTATTGGTGGTAATATTATTATTATTATTATTATTATTATTATTAGTAATAATATTATTAATATTGGGATTAAGAATATAAAATGGGAGATGGGGAGATAATAGGGAGTTAGAGAGAGGAAAGTAAAAAGTCACGATAGAACCGTGAGAAGAGAATTGGGAGAAAGGAGAAGAGCGAAGAACAGAGAGGAAGAGGGAAAGTCAAAACTGTCCAACTTTGGAGGAATTCATCTCCAATTGGAACAATTATCGAGGTAACGGGGGAGAAACTGATTGGGATGGTATATACATGAATTTGGTAGAGGGGATTCCTTAACCCCGTAGGGATTTGTCAATGTATGAAGTTGTATATTGGCATGCTTGTAATTGTGGTTGATAATGATAAATTGATGCTTGATGTTGATGAATTGTTGTTGATATTGTTAAATTTGGGGTATAGACTGAGGTTACGATTTTAGTGAAGTTCTGGGTGACTTCATAGGTATTGGAGGAATACCTGAAGGTTGGTTCTGTAGTGGAATTTATGGAGCAATCGATGAGGGTAGTATGTAATATTTGTACTGTTAATAGGATAGAAGTTGGAGGTAGCATGTTAGGCTTGGAATTCACTCAGATAGCATTATAGAACAGTGGGGATTTTAGGGGTATCGCAATATTCGCTGGGTTTCGCTTGGCGAGTGTTGGAGAAGGTTCGTCTTGCGAATGTTAGCGAGCAGTGGCGAGTAATTCCAAATAAACTCCCAGAACTAAAGGGTGTAAAGTTCGCTTGGAGAGTGTGGCCAGTGAAGGTTCGCCTGGCGAATGATCTCTTCACCGGACGAATGCACGATAGTTGAGAGGGGCTTCGCGAGTAGGTTCGCCTGGCGAGCCATATCGAGCATTCGCTGCGGGGATTCGCATGGAGAATGAACCAGCGAACGTGACAGCAAAATGTGGTTTTTGGTACTGTTTTGCCTTGTGCATTAGCCTTGTAGGATCCCTTTGATCATGATAAGTGTAGGGATGGTGATTAAATGATGAAGAGTGTGTATTTGGTGATTAAATGATCCCTAAAATAACCATAAATATTTTAGTACCTAATTGGGGATTTCTAAAAAGTACAAGTGGGTTCCATAACTCTTCTTGGTTAGAGATAACCAAGGTCCACAAGTTGGCAAAAACTCACATTGGCAAAACCAGGTCAGCATGAGTTCTTTTGATTCCAAAACCTCTCCAAATCGATGCTAATCAAACACTAAGCCTCACTTATGATGTTTATATTGATAATAAACCTTTTTACATCAATTCCCACAAAAATGGCACAAAGATCAAAGGAAATCATTATTTAATGCAAGTTGCAAAAGTGAATAGTGAAGAAAGAGAAAAAGGTGGCTACCATTGTCAAATCATCAACTTTAATTCAACAAGTCACCTCCTATCCTATCAAGCATGATGAAAAAGATATATAGGGTATGTAGAATATCTTAGTAGAGTGGGTTAAAGATAAAGATGAAGATTGCATTGGAAAACTCAAAGATTTTCATGATGGAAGGTTAAAATTGGCAATTTGCTTCACTTTTACCCATACCTTGATCCAAGGCCTTTGTATATAAATAGAACTCACTTCCTAAATCATAAACACATAAGTTCCATGCTAGAAACAAGATAGAACTCCCTTCTTTACACAATCACAAGTTCTTGCAAAATCTCATTAAGTTTCCAAAATCCCTCAAAATTTGCTTTTGAAAAACACCTTTCGAAACCATTTCCAAACTTCTTCCAACTTAAGAAACACTTCAAACACATAAAGTATGATGTATTGAACCTATCCAAGTCACTTCCACACTTATGTAACAAAATCTTGGAAGAGCTCTCAAGATCTCTAGTTTTCTTATTGCTTAAGCTTGCTTCAAGAGGTAAACCTAAAACTCATAAATGTGAACTTTCCACTTACATTCCACATGCTACCATGGCTATTTTTAGGGTTTTTTCTACCATGATGTTCTTGAACTTTTTCAACTTGTAACTTGATTTTTTTCTTGTGACATTGATCTTGTATTATTCATAAATTTTTGTTAACATGTTTAAATAATCAAATTTGTTTGATTCATTGTCTTACCATGTGCATTTTATTCCTTTTATCATTTAGATTTTCATGTTTTGTTTACAAACTTAAAAACCACATAACTTCTCCATTTTAAATCATTTTTAAGTGGTTTCTTTTTGCTAAATTCTTGTGTTAATGAGTATTTTCACATGACATATGATTCATATTTTTATCCCTTTATCCTAGCCTTAGGATCGGAGTCGCCGTACTCCAAGTAGTTGTCCCGCCGTGGACATCCTCTATCATAATAATCTCAACTTAGGCTTGGAGTCGCCGTGCTCTATTTAGTCGTCCCGCCGTGGACATTTCCCGTGTTTACATTTACAACTTTAGCCTTAGAGTCGTCGTGGTCTATTTAATCGTCCCGCCATGGATATTCCCTTTCATTTAACATAAGAGTTCTTCACCCCTTAGTTAGGGGAACTACGAACGCTCTGATTTCTCAAAGTAACTTTTGAGAATACATAGGCACAAGGCCCCGATCCTTGGCGAGCAACCTTTTTCTTTTTTTCTTTTTTTCCAACCTTTTCTTTTTTCCTTTGTTTCAACCTTTATATCTTTACCCTTAGCACATTTCCTTTAGCAAGCAAAATTTAGCAAACACAAATATTAACAAGAGGTTCCTGTAGAGTACTACAGATGTTTAGGATGTGAAATACCTACCCTAGGCATAACCAACCCCCGAACCTTTAGATCTCTCTTTGCTTAGCTTTAAGCCTTGATTTTTTGCTTTGCATTTTTATAGGTTTTTCTTTCTTTAAACCTTTCCTTTTTTGGATAAATTAAAGTCCGGTTGTGAATTTAAGAATTAAAGATTCAAGTTAATCAATAGCTTGGTATCACGATTCTCACCGCAACAGAAATGACGACTTCACTGGGGATTCCCCTAAGAGGGTTAAGCCCACCTTGTTTATATTTATGTTTGCTTTATGTTTACTTGCTTTTATATTTTTATATATTTGTACATCTATCTGTTTGTGCTTGGGTTCTTCTGTATGCAGGGTTGTTACTTTGAGTGGTGAGGATAGGTCCTATACCCGGACTCGAGTGCACTTATGATAGGATGGTGGTATATTCAAAAAGGCTTATAGGGAGTTGATTTCCGACCAAGATAACTTGAGAAACCACCGCTCAGTGGAGGCCCTCTTGAGAGTTATTTTTGTTGAATGAGTATTCGTCAAAACATTACTACTTTCAATTTAGGAGCCTTTGACACTGAGGACCTTTAGTTACCTTTTATCCCCACTTGGCCTTTTAGGACGTAGTGCGATAACTATGAGGGAGTATTCCCGAAGTAGTTGATACGCGATACTACACTCAAACGAGACTCTCTTGAGAATATTATTGATTTCCAAGTAGTTGGTGTGTCAATAATATCTGAAAGATGGGTCAATGACTTTAGGAACTTTGTTAGAACCCGTTGTGCAGGTGCTTTACCCCTAATACATACCCTGTGGTTGGTTCTTTACCCAAACTCCATACTGTGATCTCGAACCTTTGATCCTGTTATGTGTGTTTTATATCTTGTCTTGCATCGCATTGCATTTCATTTGCATCTTTGCATGGTTCGTTACATACCCCTGTTTGTCCAGTCGCTCATCTCTAGTTGTCTTCATCGTCTAGTGTGCCTTTGAGTTGTTAAGCTGGTTCCTCGACACCGATATCAAACTAGAGCTAACTACAGACGCAAGATGTCAGAGCAAGAATTACACAAAATAGAAATCCGAATAGAGATCAATGAACTGAAGTCAGGCATGACTAAGCTCACCAAGATGCTCCCAGTCTTGATTGCCAGAGGAGAGCAACCTCAGCAGACTATTTCTCAAACGCCAGTGTTTCAGACAGGACAACTCATCTTTGTAATGATTTATTCACTAGGCCTTTTGTTTCTCATTGTTTGTATTTTCCTTACTTTGTTTAAGTTTTTTGCTTTCAAATTATGTTTGTACTTTCATACCAATGAAATGAGCGTTGCAACTTTTGATGTCAATTCATTTTTCCAATTGTTTGCACTTTTATGCTTTATCTTTCAAATATTTACTCCTTGCCCAAATTTTTGATTATGCAAACATTTAAGGGAGGATGATGAAAACGCTATACCCATAACTGCTGTTAGTATGCTTTCAATCAAACTGTGTTGACGATGTAAGGCATTGTTTCAACTTCCAAACACTGGAGAAATAAGGAAGTTAATCCTTTGTCAACCCCTTTCGAGCCTAGAAGTTGGAGATTCTTTCTTTACAAAAACCGACAATCTTAACCTGGGGCATGGGTAGTTCTCAGTTAACTCAGTTGTGTGTTCATGCAAGACACCTTTTATATAAAGGTTGCAACCACAATTTATATTCCTTCGCACACAACAAACAAGTGTCGAAGATGTTTTTTCAAGTCAAAATGCCGATGATGGTTCACCGTGATCATTAAGCTAGGCAGTCACTTTCTTTCAAAAAATATATATCAAAAGAAAAAGTCCGCTAAGTTAAAACCTATGAAGGAGACTTAGGCAAAACTGGGGCTTCCCGCTGACTGTAAGTTTCAAAAGAAACAGTTCAGGCAAAAGTTAGGGATAATAAATAGAGGAGATCTTTAAATCCTTTAATTTCAAAACAACCAAATGTTGTAAAGAAGCAGTGACTGCCTTTTCAAAAAGTCTGTTGACTTCCGAACCATCATCATTACTATAATCAGTGCAATTCCTACGGGAACCTGAGCGCATATTCTGAGTTAACTGAGCATAGGACTAGAGACCATCACGTAGATTGGGTGGGTACAAATAAACTTTGAGCCTTTATCCTTTGTTTCTTAAACCGTGAACCAGGCCACATTACAACCCTCAAAAGACCTAATTGAAACAAGGTTATTTTGAAAGCATACTACAGCAAGGTTGCGTAAACTGACTCCAAAAGATCTTTGCAAATCAATTATTTTGGCAGTACACCTTTGCTTTAAACTTTGAGTGTCTTGAACCACCATGTTCCGACCAATGACTATTTTACTTTGCATCTTTCAAAAATGATTTTTGATTTCAAAAGTTGCATGAACTTTGCATTACCATGTTTGTATGAACGCTTTTGTTTGTAAATTGGCTTTCCTCTTAAGGAATTTTCAAACATTGAGAAACTTGGTCAAGTGATCCTATCAGCGGCAAGTTCCTTCCAGATCCTGTCGAAGAATCAGTTCAATATTTGTTCAAGGCAAAGTCTTCTCAGATTTAATTTATCCAGAAGATATTTCAAGACTTAGACTGGGGCAAGCTCTCCAAGCACTCAGTAAATCAGTCATCTTCAACATCAGACAAGTTGAGGCATTATCAGTTCATCTACAACAGACAGCTAAACTAGGGTAGTTTACTTGAAGAATCCCCAATCAATTATTCACCCTTCCTGCAAGGATCATCAATTTGATGCAATTTACAATTGTAGTGGAGGTATGCTCAACAGTAGCATCTTTAGTCCCCAAGCAGATTGACATTGATCTTCGTGTTGAGGAATCAGTCTTTCAGTCTTGTCATCTCACCAAAGGAGTCAAGCCTTTTCATCAACATCTGCATTTACATTTAATCATATATCATATCATATCCGTATACATATGCATATTGCATATCATGGGTGTTTTATTACCCATTTTATTTTTCTCCCGAGGTCGTGTTTTACCCACGTCTTACCTTGTGGACAAATTTCAATTTATCTAGCATCATGGGTGTTTTATCCCCATTTGCTTTTTCTCTCGAGGTCGTGTTTTACTCGCGTCTTACCTCTTGGACGAATTTCAATTTACCTAGCATCATGGGTGTTTTATCCCCATTTGCTTTTTCTCCCGAGGTCGTGTTTTACTCGCGTCTAACCTCTTGGACGAATTTCAATTTACCTAGCATCATGGGTGTTTTATCCCCATTTGCTTTTTCTCCCGAGGTCGTGTTTTACTCGCATCTTACCTTATGGGCGAATTTCAATTTACCTAGCATCATGGGTGTTTTATTCCCCATTTGATTTTTCTCCCGAGGTCGTGTTTTACTCGCGTCTTACCTCGTTGACGAATTTCAATTTACATGGCATCATGGTTGTTTTATCCCCATTTACTTTTCCCCCGAGGTCGTGTTTTATTCACGTCTTACCTTGTGGTCAAAGTCCAACTCACTTGGCACCTACCAAACAAGTTTGTGTCGTGACTATCTGATGGTTTTCCAAATATTTATTTCTCTCTCTGATGGTTTTCCAGATTGAGTCTTTGTTGCTTATCTGATGTTCTCCCAGATATATCTTCAAACCTTTGCCCGTACATTTAAATACCCTTCTAAAATGTTTCAGATGTACCTTCAAAATATATGTCTTTAATATGCTTCTTTGGATATGTTATGGAGTTTACTCGATGTTTTTCCAAGTATCTCTGGTGTGTTTCAGAGTTTATTTGATGTTCTTCCGAATGTCTCTGATGTTTTTTTCTATGTCCCTGTTATATTTCTCAGGTTTCTCCTCACCTCATTCATTAATATTCTGAATGTTGTGTTTGTTTTCCATCCAGTTCCATTCATGGATGATGATTGTTGCTTCCTCGGTGTTGTTGTCTTTCCCTAGTGAGTAGTTACTCGTTGTTATGATGTTCTTTTTCGTTTGCTCGTGTGTTTGCATTTGTCTTGCATCATAAAGCATCATTTAGATTCATTGCATCTTAGCATTTGTCCTTTTGCATACCATCGGATCTAAGGGACAAAATTTCTGGTTTTCTATATTTAAATACCTTTCACTACGATTCTATGAGGATTATCATCTCTCATTATCATCTGGTGAAAATATTTAAATAGGGGCATCTGTTGCACCCCAAATTTTGACCCCTTAGATCTTCATCACCATTTTAGGATCATATTCATTTGTTTATCTAACCATAACATATTTCAAGGTTGTCTTTGTTAAGTTACAGGCGAATCAGGGTTCTGTAAAGTTGGGAATCGAGGGTTCGACAGTTTAATCAGTTAGTGCATTGTATTTTTCGCCATGAAACAAGTCTCTATACGATCAAGAATACTACATTGGGATAATCATGAATCCAATTTGGGGTTTTCACACAAAGATCAGGAACAGTGCAGTTCAGGATCCCCTATTAGGGTTTCTGATCAAGAAAAGTCAATTGTGGTTTGACTTTTGATTTAAAATGTGCTCCAATGATGTAATTATGGTCCATGAAGTTCATATGACTTATTGAAGTCCCCACAAGAAGTTTCAAAGCCTCAGGGAACCCAGGACACCAATAGTTGATTCAGAGGTTTTCAATCGTTCGGTTCGTCTGACTGAAAAGTCAACCCATTGACCAGCAGGGTTTTAACCCAAAATTGAAGCCAAATATGTTCCCAACATCATTTAACATCTAATCATGAATTTTTGTGACCAATTGATCAAGAATTGAAAAGTAATCAAAAAGTTGGGAAATTAAAGTTTTGAAAAGGGCAAAGCCATAACTCCTTAAACACACAAGGGTTTTTGACCTAGTTTCAAGAGGAATGAGTTCCTAAAATAACCATAAATATTTTAGTACCTAATTGGGGCTTTCTAAAAAGTACAAGTGGGTTCCATAACTCTTCTTGGTTAGAGATAACCAAGGTCCACAAGTTGGCAAAAACTCACATTGGCAAAACCAGGTCAGCATGAGTTCTTTTGATTCCAAAACCTCTCCAAATCGATGCTAATCAAAGACTAAGCCTCACTTATGATGTTTATATTGATAATAAACCTTTTTACATCAATTCCCACGAAAATGGCACAAAGATCAAAGGAAATCATTATTTAATGCAAGTTGCAAAAGTGAATAGTGAAGAAAGAGAAAAAGGTGGCTACCATTGTCAAATCATCAACTTTAATTCAACAAGTCACCTCCTATCCTATCAAGCATGATGAAAAAGATATATAGGGTATGGAGAATATCTTAGTAGAGTGGCTTAAAGATAAAGATGAAGATTGCATTGGAAAACTCAAAGATTTTCATGATGGAAGGTTAAAATTGGCAATTTGCTTCACTTTTGCCCATACCTTGATCCAAGGCCTTTGTCTATAAATAGAACTCACTTCCTAAATCATAAACACACAAGTTCCATGCTAGAAACAATCTAGAACTCCCTTCTTTACACAATCACAAGTTCTTGCAAAATCTCATTAAGTTTCCAAAATCCCTCAAAATTTGCTTTTGAAAAACACCTTTCGAAACCATTTCCAAACTTCTTCCAACTCAAGAAACACTTCAAACACATAAAGTATGATGTATTGAAGCTATCCAAGTCACTTCCACACTTATGTAACAAAATCTTGGAAGAGCTCTCAAGATCTCTAGTTTTCTTATTGCTTAAGCTTGCTTCAAGTGGTAAACCTAAAACTCATAAATGTGAACTTTCCACTTACATTCCACATGCTACCATGGCTATTTTTAGGTTTTTTTCTACCATGATGTTCTTGAACTTTTTCAACTTGTAACTTGATTTTTTTCTTGTATATTGATCTTGTATTATTCATAAATTTTTGTTAACATGTTTAAATAATCAAATTTGTTTGATTCATTGTCTTACCATGTGCATTTTATTCCTTTTATCATTTAGATTTTCATGTTTTGTTTACAAACTTAAAAACCACATAACTTCTCCATTTTAAATCATTTTTAAGTGGTTTCTTTTTGCTAAATTCTTGTGTTAATGAGTATTTTCACATGACATATGATTCATATTTTTATCCCTTTATCCTAGCCTTAGGATCGGAGTCGCCGTACTCCAGGTAGTTGTCCCGCCGTGGACATCCTCTATCATAATAATCTCAACTTAGGCTTGGAGTCGCTGTGCTCTATTTAGTCGTCCCGCCGTGGACATTTCCCGTGTTTACATTTACAACTTTAGCCTTAGAGTCGTCGTGCTCTATTTAATCGTCCCGCCGTGGATATTCCCTTCCATTTAACATAAGAGTTCTTCACCCCTTAGTTAGGGGAACTACGAACGCTCTGATTTCTCAAAGTAACTTTTGAGAATACGTAGGCACAAGGCCCCGATCCTTGGCGAGCAACCTTTTTCTTTTTTTCTTTTTTTCCAACCTTTTCTTTTTTCCTTTGTTTCAACCTTTATATCTTTACCCTTAGCACATTTCCTTTAGCAAGCAAACTTTAGCAAACACAAATATTAACAAGAGGTTCCTGTAGAGTACTACAGATGTTTAGGATGTGAAATACCTACCCTAGGCATAACCAACCCCCGAACCTTTAGATCTCTCTTTGCTTAGCTTTAAGCCTTGCTTTTTTGCTTTGCATTTTATAGGTTTTTCTTTCTTTAGACGTTTCCTTTTTTGGATAAATTAAAGTCCGGTTGTGAATTTAAGAATTAAAGATTCAAGTTAATCAATAGCTTGGTATCACGATTCTCACTGCAAAAATTGGCAATCCTGAAACCTGTATCAACATAGGGTTAGGAGACAGCTCAAGGTACCTGTCATGCAAATGATTTATGCAAATGAAAACACGTATCCATGAATTAGGAGGAAGTCCCCCTCGATTCTAGCTCCAAGACAAATAAAGTATACCGTCCCATCATGGAAAGAAACCCTCATATATATATGAAAAACCCACGTGGGTATCGTACAATAGTAACTGAATACAACTAAAGCAATAAGCAAGATCCCAACCAACAAGCCTGGTGGTGATCAGCATATCAATGTATAAAAGGTACAAAGAAATACAAAGAAATCAAGTGCGGCTATGGGCACAGAAATCCTCTAGTAACTTCTTCGTAGCGGGATGGTCAGGCTGAGTGAGCAGGCTCTGGATCAACAAATCCCTTTGCCTGATGGCATCTGGGAAGGTTCTCAGCAATGCTCCCACAAACACCTTCTTCAGAACGGTTCTCCACCCTACTCCTCTTAGCATCAGCCCGGAGTTGACAATCCATTAGGTTTACCTTGGTCTCAACCAACCTATAATGGGCATCTCATCGAAGCGAGGCTTCAGCCTCTATCTGCTTGTCTTTGGCCTCAATCTGAGCTTCCAACTGGGCTATCTGTTGCTTCAGCTTTTCTTCCTGCTCTTTGTGGCTAGTCAAAGTGTTGTTCCACAACTTCTCGTATTGGGTCAACTTCCGATATGCCTTATCCAGCTCATGCTTTTTGGTGGTCAATACCCCGTGCACTGCCTTTATGTCCAACCTAAGACGCTCTCTAGAATCAGTCTCTTTGGTTAAATTAGCGCTTAGGTGGTTGATCAACTCTGTCTGCTTCTTGCAGGTGTGTACAACTTTGTTCTTTTCTCTTCGGAGTTGAGCGATCTCGTTTCCAGTTCTTCGTTGGCTTTGACTAGCTCTTCATTCTTAGCTTGAAGCTGCTCATACTTCTGGATTTCGATCATGGTAGGCTCTAAAGGGCAGTCCTGCTTGACAGGAGGAAAGGGCATCAATACTTTTTCTGCTCTGCTATGAATCCAATCCACATAAGGAGGATAAGCCTGATTATTGCTCTTCCCCAATGAAGTCTTTCCTTTTCGGTGAACCTTGTTCCAGGCATGTTCAAATCTGACCAAATCATCCCCTTCTAATGCACCAGTGAGGTACATAGACTCCTGTACCTCTTCGTTCTTAGGAGGGACCCTCAAAGCATACCCGGACTGTCTGATAGCGATAGACAGATTGTAATTGATGCAGCCTTTCCTACCCACCAGAGGGACATTAGGAAAGTTCCCACAGCTGTAAATGATTTCACTCCCCAGGCGACCTCTATCAAACCAATCAATGTCTTCGATGGACAAACTCATCAGTCGTTCAGACCACTCCTTGGTCTCTGCAATCTCTATAAAAGAACCAGCCTTAGGTAAATGAGTAACAAACCACCTGTAAAATAGTGAAGCACAACAGGACACACCCTTGCCTCTTCTATTCTCGTTCTTGTAGTGCACCGAATGATACACGTCTCCGAGCAAGTTAGGGATGGGATTCTTTGAGACGAAAATACGAAGAGCATCCACATCCACGAAATCTGGAATATTGGGGAATAACATGATACCATATATGCACAATGCCAAAATAGCTTTGAATGCCAACCAACATTCCTTCTTGGCGAAGTGTCGGGTTTTCTCAGCTAGAAAAGGTAATGGGAATCCCAAGGCTCCATTTCTCCTGGCTGCTTTTCCTTTCAATTCATAAACCTCTATATGCAGAGCTGTAGCAATACTAGCCAGATCTGTCTCCTGATCAATAGGACAAAAGGGTACCTGAGCAAGAATGGGCACCTCCAATATGGCAGAAAACTCTTCCAAAGTAGGGGCCAGCATATAGCTTGGAAATGTGAAGCAACGCAACGGAGGATCATAAAACTGAAGCAGAGTCTGGAATCCGTTCAATTCATACACAGAGGGCTTGCACACCATGCTGAGCAGCTTCCCATAGGTTCCTCTGAAGTCTCTCATCGCTTCCTTACCAGGCAGAGAAATCAAACCCCTCAGAGTAGTAATATTTGGAGTAGGGAACTTGTAGGCCAAAGTTCTTCTCATATTGGGCTCCATGATGGACACAGAAGGGACGAGATTGCTAGAATCGAGAGAGAACTGAACACCTGCAACACAGATATGTGTTAAATGAAATGCAACATGAAATGTAAATGCAAATGCAAAATGCAACAAGGGATCAAGAGTGATGTTTTGTGCTGTGAGGTGGCAGGTCATAATTTTGCTTCAGCAAGAATATACCACAATCTGATAATAAAGGCCTACTGAAACCCACAATACTGATTCACTGACAAGAAAACCAGCTTGTCTGAAGGTTACAGTTTCCTGCAATAACTCGGCCCCGCTCACAGGTATGGACCTAATCACTGACAAGGGTACGCCATCCTATGCGTTCATCAACGTCACAGACTTTCAAGAAACGATGATATGATACCTAAAAGGTGTGGCATCATCATCTCTTGAAGTGGCCTCACTCAGCTGAATCGCAAATGATCGGTCCCCAGAGTCGACAATCCCTTGATCTGAAATCCTTTCAATGGCCCACAGGGATGGAAATAGAAATCATCTCAAAGAATCTTGTCTGAGTGCAGATTTTGTGGGAACTAGTGCATGCCTAACATACAGGTTCACCACTAATCTGCTTCTAGTGCTAGGTATATACTCGAGCCTGGGTCTGGCCTATCACTCATCAGAGCCCCCTCCACAACAGCACAACAGTAATAATATCATACTGAAAATGAAATGCAGAAGGTAAAAATGCAATAACTAAACACAACCCAACAGGTAAACACGCAAGCGCTAGGATTGACTCGCACAGGGAACCGTTGGAGTCCCCAGCAGAGTGGCCAGTTGTCGCTACCGCGAAAATAAGGTGCTGGTAAAACATAAGAATCACCACCTTTCGTTATTTATCCCACAGAGAGGGAAAGGAAACGATCGGAAAAACTTGACGAAAAAGTATAAGACAAGGTCATCGCAACCATGCCTGGATTCGGGAGTCGGTTACGCAAGGGGAAGGTATTAGCACCCCTCACGTCCATCATACTCGATGGGATCCATGCTTTTTGTGTTTATCTGACATGTTTTCTATCTATCTATGCTAAAAGTATGGTCTGAAAAGAAAAGAAAATGACTCGGCAGAACACAACAGTTCTATGCCTACGTATTCCCGTCTGGAACGAGAAATTAGAGTCTACGTAGTTCGCCTAACTACGGGCTACGGGGGAAGGTTGCTTGCCGAGATATCGCATCTCGTGCCTACGTACTTTCACAGGGCATGAAAGATCAGAGCAAACGTAGTTCGGGATACTACGGAACACAGGTTTGTTCAACTGTTTCTATCCGAGTAGGGTTAACAAACAGTTCCAGTAGTTGGTGTATGCAGCTCGACCATTGGAGACTTAGGCGTTTACCGTTGTGGTAGAATCGGGAGTTAATGACACTCTTTACTTCAGAAACGTTTTCTTTATGGGCCCACGGGGCAAAAGGTTTGAAGTTTGTTTTCAGTCTTTTACGGAAGAACTGTTTTTTTAGTTGTCTATAGTTTGTACAGCACTAGAGACTATGACTTAGGAGCGAATGCGTTGCATATCATCTAAAGGACATATACTAAACACTCTAGATGATTGAGAGGAGACCGCTCAATTATCACTTCCCAAGTAGCTTAAGGCTCGTAACGCGCTTGTACTAACTTGCCTTTATTACGTTTTTTTACTGTTGTTTTGAGGTAAGAAGAGAACGAACTCTATGGGGAAACTCTCAAACCCTAATGTTGTCATGCAAAATTGATCCTATGGTTGAGGTTAGGAGAGAGCTACCTAATGTCATCATGCATGGTTAGGACCCTAATATCTGTCATAACTTCTCTTAAACAAGAGAAGTCAGAGTTCCTAAGGGAACATGGCAATGGAAAGCAATAACTGTAAAGAAATAACTATAAGTAAAATGCATGCAATGCAACAATACAAGCAGAAGGAGACAAACTCAACTTCTTAGCAGTCAAGCAGAAAGAAAACAGCTAAAACAGACAAGCAGAGGGAGACAGACTCAACCTCTATATGCAAATACGTCAATTAGAAAAAGAAAAATAGCGCACAAGAAAGGGGAGAACCACCTCAACCCTTAAGGCAAACAAGCAGAGGGAGACCCACTCAACCTCTTAATGCAGTCATGCACCTACACTAGACTATCCTAAACATGCACTATCCTAACGCAACACACCACTCAATCATGAATGAGGATAAGATTCTATGACAAATAAGGAAATCATTCCACAAGAAGTCATACAAGGCTTCTATCCTAAGGAAATAAATTGGGTGTTGGGAGGCAAGGGTAAGGTCCACAGGAACTTATCCCAGGCACTCAACCAACTAAAAGAGATTTGGGGAAATCCTAAAGGTTTGGCTCCTTCAAGAGATGTGCAACATTCCCCCCACAGGAGGGACTATGCTACCCCAAGAAGGTTCCTAAAAGAATTGAATGAGAGAATATTAGGAGAATGGAGATGAGAAGCAAGGTAAGTTCCACAGGAACTTACCACAGGCCCTCAACCAACTCCACTTCCTTAGAGAGAGCTTTCATAGACTCAACCCCTTTATGATAATGCAATGTATCCCTCCATAGGAGGAAACATGCTCACAAGGAGGATCCCAATCAAGCAAGGAAAATGAAAGGTAAACTAACCCTATAGAAGGAATCATCCACCTACTGGAACTTCTAAAGAACCTCTAAGATTACCTTCTAATGATCACCTATACTAAGGGTTCAAGGGCTCTAAAAGAGGTACCTACCTAATTACCAATCTATAAAGAAAGGAAATGAGACTTAGAATCATCTAATGGTCATTTACAAGACTAATCTATGAACTTAACCTAGTTAGGATCACCTAAACTAAGGCCAATTTGTAAAATGAGGAACTAATAGAAAATCATTCCAAAAAATTATAAGGAAAATACTACATTATCCTACATGAGTTGGCCATCTATGGTACAAAAACCAGGGGCTACACCTAAATCAAAAGGCTAAAAAAAATCCAAAATCTAAAGGGTACTCTAAAGGGATCCATCAATGAATACTCCTAAACACTTATCTCAAGATCCTATTTAGAATCATCTAAAAAATGCAATAAAAATCAAGCAAACCTATCAAGGTTTCTAGAACTAGCATGTCAAATTTTATGACCTAATTCTAAAGCATGAAGCAATACAAAAATCAGCAATCACAACATATCTTTTTTCAATCATTAAAACACATTAGAAGAGAAAATATGAAATTAATTGAAAAAGAAATGGAAAATCAAAATAAAAAATATGATAAAATTCTACATGTTCTAATCTACATCCACATATTTTTTCATGATTTTATGAATTAAAGTACTATTTTTCTTGAGCTAATATCAACTAGTATCAATTAAAAAAAAAAAGAGAAATGCAAATAAAAGGAAACTATGAAGGGGGTGTAGTGAGTATTGGATTCATGTGCAATTGGTATGGGCTTTACGAGTGGGGGGCGTGAACAGCGCTTTGGATAAAGCCTAACTGTGTCCAAAAACTCAACTTTATTTACTAAGGGGAAACAGGCCAGGGGGTGCGTTAAGTAGCGTTTCAAAGTGAAACTCTGCGTTTCTCTTAAAATAGGAATGCCAAGTGGAAGCTACACGCGGGATTGCATCTAAGCCGTGAGATGTGAAGACAAGTCCAACCATTCAGCGCGATCAGACGACTATGATAAGATCTGGCATTTTGAAACTCAAACGGAGATTTTCTTACACGGTGGTTGCAGGGGCGGCCGAAGAAGATCCGGTCATCTTCTCCGGCGAGAGTGAACAGTGACCAAACTTTCAAACTCAACGAAACTTCAAATTCTTTACACGGTTTTGCTCGTCTCACTTCCTAGAGTCCAATTATCATGTTCTTTCTCATTTTTAACCACTATCTAGAGAGATATGTGAACTACAACTTGGGATGCTATGTCAAAAAGTTTCATGATTCGATACGAAACTTACCTATAATCCATCTATGTTTCAAATAGGTCCTAACCACATGCATCTAAGGCTTGGAAAGTGCATAGTTAAAGAGGAATTTTGCAAGAAAGAAACCTAATTCAGAGCTTTACGTAGGGTGACTTTCAGGCCAAAATTCTCTTCCAAAGTGTGCAGATTCACTCAATGGATGATGCTGAATGATTCTTGATGCTCAATTTCTTCTGAAACAGCCTCAATCTCCAAACTCGAAAATCAATTCTTCAAGCTTCTTCTCAACTGACTCCAACTGTTTCTCAACTGAAAATGGCACTAGGCGGATCCAAAAATGATCAACAATCTATTTATAATCTGTTTGAAAGCTTTGGAGGCCCAATCATGGCCCAATTTGATCAATCCAACTTTCAACTTTTTCCAAATTTCCCACTATGGAAATCACGCATATGCTCTGCTTTCACTCCAATCTTGCTTCATATCACTTGCATTGGACGTGTGGAATGTAATTGGATTCGTTTGCAGCCTTGATTTCAATCTAAGGTGCAAGTTTGAAATGTTACTTCATCATGAAGTAATCCACCAAATGACCATGAAATGAGTATCGAATCAAAAATGTAATAATTCCAAAGTGTTTAGAACTTCTTTTCCAATCAAAATGAGTACCAGTTTGGTTAGAACTCATTCAATTACCCATTATTTTGAATTTTTCCATTTTAATTCATTAAAATGGCCTTTTTGAGAAATTTCTTCAACCAATGCTTTCTCTAATCCATATCCATGGACTCTTGATACTTGGTTTAGCTAAAAACATCATTTTGAGAAACTTTTAAGTTGAACAAAACTCCATTTGAAGCTTGCAAGATATTGAAATGGACCCATAATTCAAAATGTCCTGTAATTCCAACTTTTCAAAATACCCCTGACTTGTTAACCTCATAACATGAGTTCTACAAATCAGATGAAAGACTTCTAGTATAATTTGGAAAGATAAGATCAAGAACTAAAACTTTCCTGTTGGACAAAAGTTGAGGAGAAACATCATTTTTGGTCAAAAGTGTCCTGGAAGTTGGTTGACTTTCGAAGACAAATTTCACATTCATCTGATGACCTGTAACTTGTTTGGATCATAACTTGAGTTCTATAAATCCAATGGAGGACTTCTAGTACTCAAATTAAAGCTAAGAACATGCTCTACAAGTTCCATGTTGGCCAAAAGTTGAGATTAAATTTGTATCTTGAGATAAGTGGTCTTGAAGTGAGGCACTAAATAATGGATTTTACCCTGAGAACCCTAGTTAGCAACTCCTCACACCTTGAACTCTTCTTGAATTGATCTTGGAATATCACTTAAAATGCCTCAACAAAACCTTCCATGATCACAAAGACTTCGAAATAGACTTTGATCCTCTTCAATTGCACAGTTGACTTAGGTTATTCAGATGAAAACCCTAATTGCAACACCCTCAACTGTAGCTCTTCACACTTGTCATAATGACTTGACTTAGCTCCACCATGACCCTCAAGGCACTCCATGAGCTCTATCCATGATCAAGACTCCACAACTTACTGATGGTCTTCTATTGGTCCTCAGGTCAGGAGATGAACCCTATATAAGCAACCAAACTTCTCAAGAACACAACCCTCTTCCTGATGACTTTGGTGACCTCTCAAGCTTGCATAAAACCTCTAGATAAGCTCCTCTTGATATAAACCACGCTTGATCCCCTGCTAAATGAATAATTCTATGCTATGCAAATGCTAGACCAATGATATGGTAATGCAATGAAACATAAACTAAGTAAGAAAAAGGTTACGCAAATTTTGGGGTGCAACAACATCGCCGCCAGATCAACACAAAGTTGAGAAACCCCTGATGATAAATCACAAAGGAAATTCCGCTGGGGAAAGAGAAAACTTGAACAAGTAACTCCGACAGGGAGCACATGATAAGATGACCTCGTCCATCAAAAAATGTATCGTGGTCTGTGTAACACCCCAATTTTGATTATTACGTTTTATTGAGTATTTGATTTGATTTGAGTGATAATTGTATTAATTGTGAACTTCGTGTTAATATGGTATGTTTTGATACTTTACCGTTTCGGAGAGTTTTCGGGTAAAATTAGATTGGAGGGTATTTTGGTCATTTTACATTTAATAGTGAGGAAATATATATAAAAGAAATAGAAATAGAAAGAAAGAGATATAAGAGTAAGTAAGAGAGAAAGAAAGAAAGAAAAAGAGAAATAGAAGGAAAGAGAATAGAAAGAAGGAAGAAGAGAAGAAAAAGAGGAAACTTGGGAAAATCATAAAGAACGCTTGCTAGGAATCGAATAATCGGGCAAGGGTGTGAAATATTGTTATCTTATCAATGTATGTGATTGTGTATGTGTTGGTTTAGATTGTTTGGTAGTTTTTCCCCATTTTCCATTTTTAGGTCGAAATGGATTAATCGATAAAAATCGAGGTTTTTACGATTAGAAGTTGGAATAAATGATGTAGATTAGTCGAGAAATGTTAGGCTAAGACTACTGGAGCTTGTTGGAATTTAATCGGGTGATTTTGTAAGTTTTGACATTTTTGGTCAATTGGAGGTTAAGATTTTGGATGAAAATCGGAAGTCGTAGAATTTGCGTTTTATGATCCTAAATTGTTACTATATGATTGATAATGATGAGTAGGTATTTAATTGGGAGAAAATAATTAAATCGGTCAGGTTTTTGGTGCAAACCCGTAGCTGTTTTCCAAGTTTTTCAGCCGTTAGCTGGTTAACGGTATTCGTTAACCCGTTAACGCTGTGTGAAAAAATATTATTTTTCCAAAACTTTGAAAATTCATAACTTCTTCACCGTTTATCGGATTTTGTCGTTCTTTATATCAAACTGAGGCTAATAATATGTTCTATAACTTGGTGAAAAGAAATATTATTTTTAGCTGACTTTTAGTCGATTTTACCGATTAATCGAGATTGATTATTTTATGTAATTGAGGCTTAAATAATTAGAGTGTTCGGTTGTCGTTTGGCATAATTGTTGTGAATGCATATGGATTGTATGTGATAATATGATGTGAATTATAGAAGCATGAATGATGAATATGCTTAGTTACGTGTATATGTGCATTGTTTAAATTGATTAAAATTCATGATGAATTGTGATGAGGTTCGTTGCCGTTTGGCACGATATTGTGAACACATATTGATTGTATGCGATAGAATGCATGATGAATTGTGATGAGGTTCGTTGTCGTTTGGCATGATATTATGAATACATATTGATTGTATACGATAGAATGCATGAGAAATATATTGTGAATATATGTGCATTGCTTGGTAAATGTAGAATGATGTTGAAAATATGTATATGTGCAAGAGTCGTAATCACTGGGGTGGAATAACAAGATGTTGTTCCAATTGAGGTATAAGTGATATAGTCGTACTCACTGGGATAGAATGACTAATGTGTCTTTCCTAGTGGAATGATCGCCGGGGTAGAATAACTGAGATGTTATTCCTGGTAGGGTACAAACGATGTACCCATAATCCCAAAAAGGGGATTGGTGGTAATTGATTCCTAGGAGAATCAGCTGAATGTTAATTAATTCCTAGGAGAATATACTGAATGGTAATTGATTCCTAGGAGAATCTGCTGAATGGTAATTGATTCCTTGGAGAATCTGCTGAATGGTAATTGATTCCTAGGAGAATCTGCTGAATGGTAATTGATTCCTAGGAGAATCTGCTGAATGGTAATTGATTCCTAGGAGAATCTACTGAATGATAATTGATTCCTAGGAGAATCTGCTGAACGATAATTGATTCCTAGGAGAATCTGTTGAACGATAATTGATTCCTAGGAGAATCTGCTGAACGATAATTGATTCCTAAGAGAATCTGCTGAATGATATTTGATCCCTAGGAGGATCTGCTGAATGATTGTGTACCCATGTAGGGGTGTGAGCGATGGTTCCAATAAGTTCCTGAGTGAACTTGAGATGATTGAGTCGGTACTACGTTTGCATCTGCATAGAGTCGTGAGTCGGTCTCTATGAGTGAATTTATCATCTTTATCATTGTGAATTGGTGAAATAAACATGAATGTAGATGTTTATGTGAATGGTGATGAAATAAACATAATATGTGTATGTTTATGTAGAATGATGTATATGTGGAAATGTGCATGATGAAATGTCTGGTGATAAATATATGTGTATACATTGTAATGTATATGTTTGAATTATGATGCATGTGGTGAGAATGGAGATATGTGTATCTTTATGTGAATATGTTTGGATGATGTGAATATGTATATAAGTATATACATGTTGGTTGTGATTCAATGTTTAGATTTTCCGCTTTCATTCTAAATATTGAGATGTGGGTGTAAGGACTAAGTTCCTACGTTGCAAAAGTTACCCCACCGTTGCATATCATATGTTGAGCAGGTGTTGTATGTTTTAATTTCAAGCATAATGTGGCATGCCTCTTTTATACCGTGTTTTTAATTATACTCTGATGGAATTTTTATTATGTGCCTAAATGATTATTTGAATTATTTGGGGTATAGAAAGGGGGTGTTACAGTCCAGATACCATCTGGATTGAAGGATGACATTTCAAGTTGTCGGAATCTGGATATTCAACGAGAAAGAGCTAGAGCCTGGATGCTCAATGTAAAAATCAGAGTCTGGATACTCAACGAAGCTTACCGGAGCCAGAAAATGCTCTATGAAATAACCGGAGCCTGGATGGTCAACGCAAAAACCGGAGCCTGGATGCTCAACACAAAAACTAGAGACTGGATGCTCGACGAAAAAACTGGAGTCTGACTACTCAACGAACGAAGAAACACTCATTAGGGTCTGAATACCATCTGAGTTCACCAAAATACCACCAACCGAAGTCTGACGACACCACTGGAGAACAACATAAGTCGGGGTCTGGATACCCAATTAATATACCCATCAAGGTCTGGATACCATGTGAGTTCAAGAATACCATCTCAAATTGTCGGAGTCTGAATACTGCCCGAACATAATGAATCAACGAAGTTTGCCGGAGTCTGGATACTTGATGACAAAGGAACACACTTCTACAACTAGAAATTTTCCGGAGTTTGAATACTCGACGACATTGACCGGAGTCTGGATACTCGACGGACAAAGGAAAATATGTTTGACATTATCATGGTCTGGATACCATATGTCAAGTGCTGGAGTCTGAACACTCAACAAAGGCGACTGGAGTCTGGATACTCAACGGACGAGGCAAAACATCACAAATATATTTATCAGGGTCTGGACACCCAACTGCCTTTACCGGAGTCTGGATACTCGAAAGACAAATCAAAATAACAACAATTACCATGATCTGGATACCACAAGGAGATCTTTACCGGAGTCTGGATACTCAACGGAGAAAGAAAAACACGATCACTCGGGAATCGACCGAGGTCTGGATACTCGACAGAGGAAGGAGTTCAATCACAAATATTACCGTGGTCTGGATACCACAAAGAAATTGACCGGAGTCTGGATACTTGACGAAAAAAACCATCTGACGCTGCCATGGTCTGGATACCACACGGGCTAATGGAAACTACCACGGCCTGGATACCATTCGAGCAACAAACAATCACCAACTTGCCAAGTTTGAATACCACGCGGGCAACATAAATCAACCATTTGTTGAAAATACACATGAGAATAGAGAGGTAACAACCTGGCTTATGTTTCACATGCATATGTTTGAAAATGGCGTAATGCTCCATACGAAATGGAAATGCTACGCATTTGGGGGAGGCTATTCACGATGCAAAATGCAAGGGAACCGCTCTAGCAAAATAAATGCTAGAGAGAAGAAAGTCAACTCTGTCGGGGATCAGATCAAACCCTGCTGAGGAAAATTCCCTGGATGGCCCACTAGAATACGACTCTTCTGGGAAACAAATTCCTCAGTTGAGGGAAACACATCCACTCTACTAGGGAATCAACGACTCTGCAGGGGAAATATAATCAACCACTAAAATTGAATCTCGCTTCACCGAGGAAAACAGCCCTGAACAGCCTCCTAGGACACCAAAGTCCTTCTAGGGTACACAATACTCATCTGAAAGTGGCAGCTTCACTGGGGAAGAATCAAAATCCAACCTGCCGAGGATACTCAACTGGGGAATAGTTTACCTCCACTATAGATTGCTCCATGAGGGAATCGGTACCGACCTCTACTTGGGGCAAGTGAGAATAAAACTCATCAATATCAACCTCTAATTAGGGAATGAGTCAATGACCTAGACTCTGAGGGGAAAGGAGCGAAATACTTGGACTCTGTAGGGTGATAACATTGCATTCGTCCCACCGTTGGGGAAATACAACCAAATCTGCTTGTCAAGGAAAACTTCGATCTCAAACAACTGAAGATACACGATCAATCTGCTGGGGATGGCCAACACTCTGCCAGGGATAACAATCTTAACCCGCTTAGGATAATCTTGATCCTGCTCTGATAAGGGATAAGTGCCATCTCAACTTGCTGCAATCTTAAACTGCTCATCTCTACTGAGGAGAAACAAACTCAAACTGCACCTCTCTACTGGCGAGATATTCCTGATTTAACAACATCAACATGGGGAATCTCAACTATGGAGAACTGAGATCAATCGAGCCTCGTGTCAGGGAACATGATAGCACGAGTCACTAGGAATTATCGTGCCAGGTATATTGGACATTTTGTGGTTTACGGATAGGTTTATAGTGATAGGGATTTATTTCTGGTTACCGACAAAAATGGATTTTATAGGGAAATACTAGACGAGAACTAGCATTCGAGGGTAGACTACCAGACGAGAACTGGTGGTGCAAGGGTTAAGTTTGTCAGACGAGAACTGACTTCTAGTTTGGGGATCAAACGGGAACTGATTTCTGGTTTGCCGGACGAGAGCTGGACTTTGAAACTGTGTTAGCCAGACGAGAACTTGTTAAACAATGGGCTAAAGAAAAAGGGTGATCAGACGAGAACTGGTTTAAAGGTTTTCTAGACGAGAACTGGGCTTTGGAAATGATTGTTTACACGGTTCTGACAGGTAACAGGTTTTAGGCTGTGGGATAACGATCCAATGACAGCAAGGCTTTTTCGGAAGGTTAAGGTTATTTGATGGGGTAGTGGCACGATTCCCTGACACTCAAGTCTTACTGAGAAGAACAAACTCACTTGAACAACCGCCCCAGTGTAATTCAACTTGCCCCAGTCTGATCTTTGGGAAAGTTCACCCTGAGAAGAAAACAACTTGCCATGAGACGATCTCGAGATGGCTTGCCCCAGAATCTGTACAACAAAAGGATTCATCCTTGATTAACCAACTCTCACCATGGTTGGCTTCAATGTACTCTTGAAGTAGCTTGCCCTTGAATGAGCGTTAAAGCGACTTAACCTAATCTGATTAAATACTGGAGGGATCTGCCCTCAACTCAACAGAATCTCCAGGTGACCGCCCCTGAATGGTAGAGCCTCAAAATGATTCACTTCTGATCAACTGCTTCTTGAATAACTTCCCCATAATCAACCGATGCTTTGGGACTTGTCCTCAGACTGACTGATTCCAAACTTAATGGATGTCAATGCCCCAGATTCACAGGGTTCAGAGTATACACCATTCTGATCCAGACTGCTGAATAATCCAGTCCTTCTCGATTATTCCCTGTTGGAATTTCCTCCCTGTCAACTACTGACCTGCAATTAAAATTGTTTGTCCATGAATGGTAATTTTAATGCAGTGTTTATGCAGATTTTGAAAGGAATGTCACTTGTTAAGTGTCGTGATAGTGCGTGACGAATGAACCAAAAGTCCAAACGTGTTGCTGATTTGATTAGTGAAAGATACAACAAGGATATGATTAGCAAATCATGTAGGAGTCAAGTTACTCAACCTCATTGTGGTATGCCTTCAGAATAAACCCCGCCTCAATTAGGTCTTTTAAGGGTTGTATCGTGGTCAGGTTCACGGTTATTGAAACAAAGGATATTAGGCTCAAAGTTTGATTTGTACCCACCCCTTCTCTGTGGTGATCTCCAATCCTACCGTTCAGTTAACCTGGCACAAGCGCTCACCTCTTCAAAAGGTTTATTAAATGAGAGGAGTGATGGTTAAAGAATCCACAAGATTTCTAGAGTGACAGTTACCCCTTTCCGTCTTCGGTGTCTGTAATCACACGACTTTGTCCATGTTTGAGGATTTTTCTTTCGAGATCTTTTCTCTTTATTCTTTTACTCCCTAATTTTTTCCTGGACTGACTCTTTTGAGTTCTTTTTGATTTTGAAGTCCAGCGGGATGCCCCATTTTTTTGCCTAAGTATTTGCTTTCGAGCTTTTCTTTTTCTTTTTACTTAGCGGGCTTTCTTTTTTTCTTTGTTTTTTTTTTGAAACAAGTCGTTGGACACTGGTTGTCTTGATTACTCCAGAAAAGTTTCTAACTGTCTCACTCCTGATTGGTGAGGTTTAACCATTGTGGTTGATAAAGTACGACCTCTCGAGAGGAATAAGATGTGATTGGTCCTCGAATGGGGACACTCCTCTATGAAGTTTGAACGCTCGGTCAAATTAACTGACAACTACCCTGCCCCGGGTTAAGATGTGAGGGTTTAAAAGTCCGAAAGAAACTCCTACTTCTCGGCTCGAAGTGGTTAATTAGGGACTAAATCCTTATATCTCTGGTGTTTAGGGGATTTTAAATAATGCTTGTACGTCATCAGCAGAATTTCATCCGAAAGCATACGATCATCAGTTATGAGCATTCAATTTTTGTCATCCTCCCTCCAATCTTTGCTAATCATAGTGATAAAGTGGAGTGGATAAAAAGTGCAAGTGTCTGTGTTGTGCAATAAATGAGCGAAAGTGAAATGATTAATTCATAAAATGCATAGTCACTTCATTAATATTACCATTCAAAACAACAATGTTTAAAAGCAAGTAGCAACTAACAGAAAAGAAATTACAAACGCAAATGATAAAAAGTCCAACGACTGCTAATGTTGAGGACGTCTGCCTGCCTGGACCACTGGCTTCTGGAAATGACCCTCTGAATCTACAAGCTTAGATAACTGAGAGGTTGACAACCAAAATTCCTTCTGGAAAGGAAATGCACCCTTTGTCGATCAGCTGCTGCACTTTTTCCTGAAAAGCCTTGCAATCTTCGGTCGAATGCCCCATGGATCCGCCATGATATCCACAATGAGCATGGGGATTATACCCAGGAGGGTAAGGTTCTGGCACAGGCTTAAGAGTCTTAGGCTCCACAAAGAATTCTAGATCAGATGTGGCAAAAGTTGATTTTTCAACATAGGAACTGGATGAAAAGGAGCATTCCTTCGTTCCAAGTTATTATGAGGCCTACTCTTATTCTGACGCTGATTCTGATAACCTCGACCACGGGCTCATTGATTTGCATGAGGAGCGACCCAAAGTCTCTGATGTGGTGCCCTAGGTACAACTGTCGATCCAGAATAACGAGACACAAAAGATACTGTCCGCTGGGACGATGAAAAACCAAAAGACTTCACCGATTCACCCTGAGAATAACCAACATCTATCATGATTGCATTGATCACAGTGTCTTCTTCTTGGGAGCTACAGAGGGATTCAGTTTCACTGGCCTGACTACTTGAGACATTCTGAATTTTTCCAATCTTAATGCCATTCTCAATGCGTTCTCCTGCTATTACCAATTCAGAGAAGTTTGGTGCAATCCCAAGCATTCTTTCAAAGTACGGACTTTGCAAGGAGTTTACGAATAGGTCTGCTAACTCTTGGTCTAGAAGCGGTGGTTGTACTCTGGCAGCAAATTCTCTCCATCTCTGAGCATACCTTCTGAAAGGTTCATTGTTCTCTTGAGACAATCCTTGCAACTGCATGCGACTGGGAGCCATGTCCAAATTATACTCGTACTGCTTCAGAAAAGCCTTGGCTTAATCCACCCATGATCGGATTTGACTACTTTCTAACTGCATATACCAACTCAGAGATGCCCCAATCAGACTGTCCTGAAAATAGTGAATCATCAACTTGTCATTATGCACAAACAAAGTCATTCTTCTGCAGAACATCACCAAATGTTGCCTCGGGCAGCTGTCCCCCTTGTACTTCTCAAACCTCGGTGCTTTGAAATTCGGAGGTAACACTAGGCCAAAAACCATGCACATGTCTGAAGCATTAAGACCAACGGTATCTTTAACTTCCAAGGCCTTGAGTTTTTCCTCCAACGCATGAAACCTTTTAGCATACTCAAGAGCTTTCGGGTCCTGAATCTTCGTTATCGGAACCTCTCTTCTGGACTTTGGCACCGAGAAAACAACATCCTGATGATCTGTGGTATCAAGAGAAAAAGAACATTCACTTTGAACGACAAACTGTTCATGTAGACCCTGGTCTTCAACAGAAGGTTGTACAGGCTGAGCTTCAGTAAGGTTGTTCACTTGAGGAAGGTCTTCATCGGGCATATAACCATACAGAGGATTGATCATCATAGTAAAACCTGACAAGGTATCAACAATCTGGAAGTCGTTCTCTAACATAGCTACCAACAGCTTTCAACTGACTTTACTGCTTGATTCTGCTTTAACCACTTGGGCGTCTTCCAACAATCAACACTTGCTCAGAACCAACACCCGAGAATCACCTTGAGAAACAAAACAAAGGCTGGGTAAGAGCTCTGGCCAGCTGAAGAATGCTATGCAAAAAAAGATGCAAAGATGCTTATGCAAATGCAATGCCAGATGCAGCAAACACGAGATCACATCCCCCATAAAGCTCTGAATATTGTTGCGCTGCTGACTGAGTAAGTTCACTCTGAAGAGGGAAACCAAAATACCGGGTTGGCTGGAAGTCAAGTTTCCTGCAAAAACCCTCCCACTCACAGGTATGGACCTAAACTGACAAGGTGCGACATCCTATGCATTCATCAGCGTCACAGACTTTCGAGAAATGATGATACGTTCACCATTTCTGGTTTGGCATCATAATCTCCCGAAGAGGCCTCACTTAGCTGAATCACAAATGATCGGTCCCCAGAGTCGACAACCCTCAGATCCAAGATTCTTTCGAGCCCAAAGGGCCAGAAAGAAAATCATCAAAGAGAATCTCGTCCGAGAGCGAATTTCATGGTGAACTATTACGAGCAAAGCAAGCACATCCACCACTACTCTCCACTACTAATGCTAGGTGTATACTCAAGCCTGGGTTTTGGCTTATCTCTCAAAGGAACAACCACCCAACCGCACAACAGCAATAGATAATAATATAGTGCGGAAAATGTAAATAGATCAATATACAAAATACAACACACAATTACACACCCACAAACCTAAAACAGACAAGCGTTAGGATTGACTCGCATAGGGGATGTTCCTATCCCCAGCAGAGTTGCCAGCTGTCGCTACTACCAAAAAAGGAGACCGACAATGACAGAAGAGTCGCCACCGTTTGTTATTTATCCCAACGAGAGGGAAAGGAAACGAGCATAGAAAACTTGACGAAAATGGATAAGATTGGTCATCGCAACCAAATCTCGGTTTCGGGAGTCAGTTACGCAAGGGGAAGGTATGAGCATCCCACACGTCCGTCATACTCGACGGGATACACGCTTGGGTTGTCTAGTCTATGGGTGAAAAATAATCTATCTACGGCTACTAAAGCTAAATAGAAAGAACTGACTCGATAGAGCATCACCGCTCTATGCCTACGTATTCCCTCGTGCAATGGGAAAGTCAGAGTCAACGTAGTTCGGGAAACTACGGGGGTATTGCTCGCAAAGACATCGTGTCTTGTGCCTACGTATTCTCATCTGGCACGAGAAATCAGAGCAAAACGTAGTTCAGATTAACTACGGGACGAAAGGGTGTCCTCGATCACACGGGGGTGTCGCTACTGCGAAAATCGGCGCCGGCTGAACAGAAGAGTCGCCACCGTGCGTTATTTATCCCACAGGAGGGAAAGGAAACGCTCAGAGTAAACCTACCGCAAAGACGGGAAAGGTATGGTCATCGCAACCAAAACCTGGATTTGGGAGTCGGTTACGCAAGGGGAAGGTATTAGCACCCCTCACGTCCGTGGTACTCGACGGGATCCACGCTTGTTTTCTGGCACGGATTGTTATTCTATCTATTCTACAAGTCAGTGGTTGAAAGAAAAGAAAATGACTCGGCAAAGTATCGCACTTTATGCCTACGTATTCCCGTCTGGAACGAGAAATCAGAGTCAACGTAGTTCGCCTACCTACGGGAAAGGAGGGGAAGGTTGCTCGCTAGGATATCGCATCCTATACCTACGTACTTTCATACAGCATGAAAGATCAGAGCAAACGTAGTTCGGGCCACGTACGACGCAAGTCTGTCTTGATTGTTTTTTATTCCTTCTGAAAAAGGGTTTTTCTGATTACTGGTCCAAGCGGACAAAAATGACGTTTTGATGAGTTCACATTCTTTTACGAAAGAAGTGTCTTTTATTGTGTTTGAAATATTTATTGTGTTTTTCTGTTTGTTTTAAGATGAGAAGAGACAGAACTCTAACCTACGGTTGCGAAGGGAATCAAACTAACCTAATGTTATCATGCATGGGTTAAGACCTAGTGTCTATCATGCTCCTCTCTTGCACAGAGAGAAACAGAGATCCTAAGGGAATAGACGGAAACAGAAACAATAGCACATATACAATAAAGCAGTAAAATGCATGGATGCATCAATACAAGTGAGGCAAGGGAGTCCCACTCAACCTCGAACCTAGAAAACAATAGGCAAAAGTGAACAGAATTCACTTTCAACCTAACAGGTTAAACAACAAACAATACAGTCAGGGAAAGCCAATCAATACATCAAGAATTAAAAACAGCAAAAAATAAACAGCCACAGCAGCTCTGCATCAACATCTGTCTTCAAGTCATCATCAAACAGCTACCAGCTTCAAGCAAGCCTCAGTCTTCATCTTCACAGCCTCCCAGCAAGGTCCTTGTCATCAGTCTTCCATCTGCAATGGCTTTTCTTCAAGACTCAATCTTCAGGATGAATATCAGTCAACAAGATGAAATGAATGTTAAACAGTCAACTGCCTACCAAGGGTGGCTCATTAACTGTTAACATTATACAGACAATTTTCTCTCAAAAGTTCTATCTTTCAAATACATTCACTGATCCTTCAAAAGGAAGGAGGTGGATATTTGAAAGAGACTTTGAATCATAGAGAAAGGATGGAGGCAGACAAGGCCTTCCATGTTTGTGAATCAGGTTTTCTACTCTAGAGCTCTGCCTAGCTCCTAAATCCTATACTCCTCAACAGCTTCCAGCAACAGATACCCTTCATTAACTCTGGAAGTTGGACTTCAATCTCTTGGATCTCCAATGGACTTCATCATCACAAGTCTTCAGCTCTCCCAATCCCCAAGCAAACCCAATACCCCACACAGACAAATGAAATAACCCTAGAGAGGGCACACCACACAGTCAAGCAAGTATAAACAGTATACTAATAGTAATAGCTGAATAGGGGAAACCTAGCAATTTCTAAGGGATCTATTATCTACCCATAATCCCTATAGTCCCATACCCCAAAGATTCAATCTACAACCCCTAAGGGAAATGATTTAATTCTCCTATGTTATCCCCTAAACCCTAGTTTTGATCACACTAATCACACCTAAACAAAACACCTAAAAGTTAATCCTAAAATTGTGAATTAAATTTTATACACAAGCTAAAGGTCTAAGCTAATCAACCTAAAAAGAATGGATAATATAAAAGCATCTAATCAAACTAAAATTAACAATTTCATGCATTAAACTAATCATTATTTAAACCTATTTAAAAGAAAAATGAACAAAAAATATGAAAATAAAATGAAATACCAATTTTTGTGTGTGATAATTTTCTTAACAAAATTATGAACAATATGCAAAAACAACCAATTAAAAACATGCAATTCTCTATTTGTTGTGAATTTTTAAAGAAAAAATAAAATTGAAAGAAATTAAAATGAGTTAATTGGAAATGGGGTGCAACAATCAATTAAAATCAGTTAAAATGCAAGGATGGGCCCAGACTGGGGGGCGCGCCTAGCAATGCGCGTCTGGGCCCAGTCACACAGAAATCACAACAAAAAAATAAAAAAAAGATGGAAACGGTGCCAATAGCAAGATTTTCAGTTCATTATGGTTTTGGGCTTGCATTAGAGGGTGGGGTTAGCAAAGGATCATAAAGCCCAGTCTGAGAATATTAATGAAACGGTGCGTTTAGTGCACAGTCTCTCCCTCCAAATTTCACTTTAAATCGTGACCATCAGATCACGTTCCAAGTCAAGGTCAACCATCAAATCGTGTGGCTCTCCTTCATCTTCAACCTTGGACAAACCCTAGGGTTTCAGAAATCACCTCCATGCACGCATCTTCAACCATCCTGTTCTCCCTCAATTCTCCATGAATTCACACGCTATAAAAACCAAAAGCACTCCATTCTCTTCCCTCTACACAGCCATGTCCATAGTTCTTTCTAAAACTCAACCAACAATTGAACCCGATAGGTAGAAGGTAGTGACTCCACCATTATGCACTGTCATCAACCATACCAAACCTTGCTAATCTTTACCCTAGCATGATCTACATCTTTCACTGATCATTTTAAGCTATATGATGAAGATTATCTTGCAATATTCTAGCTGATACAAACCCTAACAGATTATGCACTCCAATGGCAACTTCCATGGATCCTCCTCAAACTCACCAAAATTAGTCATCTAACCTATCCTAACAGTTCTAACCCTACAATTCCCTAACATGCTAGCTAATTCAAGCAATTCGAATGAGAAACCAACCTGGTGTAAATGGTGAAAACAGTTGTAGAATTCTCTTGATCCAATGCTTTCAATGCTCTGAACTTGATCCACACACTCAATTCTTGATTATGTATGCAATGGATCTTGTGCAAACTCCTTGAATCTTGCAATTGAAACTTTCTTGCACCTTGGATGATGAAGTTGTATGGCACGATTCCTCTTCAATTCAACCAAATTTTGATGTGAATTCTGATCTATGAAAGATGTTGATGATGATCAAATCAAGAAATGTTGAAATTGATAGAGATTTGAGGGAGTTTGAGAGGGTTTTGCAAAAATGGAAGATTGAAGTGTAACTTGGTATTATGAGCACAATGAATCACCAAACACGGCATGAAGCCTCTCAATGCAATATATAGATGACAATAGAAAGTCCTAGAACCTTGGAGAAACTTCCCATGCACACTTTCCCTTGGATTTGGATTATGTAACTTCTTTTGTAAGTAACCAAGCATAACTATCAAATCTTGAACCAAAATCAAAAATCCACTTTTTCCAATGTTCTTAAAACATTTTTTCCAATCAAAATGACCTATAATTTCATCCCATTTGGCCAAATTATGAAAAATCTCAATTTTAGGTCATTTTTTATTCATTAAATTCACCAAATTTGAAACCTTGAACTATGAGCCTTTCCAAGCTTTCATGGTCACTTTTCTAGACTCAAAATGTAATTTGGAGCAAGTTTGATGTTGTGAAGTTTTTCATTTGAAGCTTCCTTGTATGAGTTTTGGGCATAGGCTTGAAATGACCTGTAATTCTCAGATGACCAAAATACCCTTTGCTTGCCAAGACCATAAGTAGAGTTCCACAAATCATATGAAGGCATACAATACCATTATAGAAATCTAAGACAATGAGGAACAACTCTTATGTTGACCAGAAATTCATTTGAAATCTCCTTGAGGGGTAAACGTAGCTTGGAAGATAAGTAACTTTCACAGACAAAATTTCAGATACCTCAGATGACCTGTAACTTGCAAGGACCATAACTTGAGTTCTATAAATCTCCTTGATGTATTCTACCACTCAAATTAAAGGTCTTGAGATCCTCTACAGGTTTCATGTTGACCAAGGATCCATTTGAAGCTTGAATTTTGACTTATCTTGCTTGGAAATTTGACCTAAACTAGGGGATTTTACACAGAAACCCTAATTTAGAAACTCCTTTTCTCCTTGATTTCTCTTGATTTATTCTTAGCACATCACCATATCCTTATCCACATGTCAAATGATGAACCCCACATCTCTCCAATAGACCTTAATGCCTTTCAATCAATCCTTTGACCTAGAGTTGACCCAGGGTTGACCCAGATTTAACCCTAGTTGACTGTCTTCAACTGCAACTCTTGTGATCATATCAATGACTTGTCTCCTTCTCCAAATGACTTTATAAGTCTTCCATGATGTCTATATACTCTCCATTCTCATCTCAATTCACAGCTCACAACTTCTTTGATGATCCTCAGATACCCTCAGATAGGAGATAGATGCACTGCTTGATCCACTGACTTCTTTAGCTTTCCAATTCTTTCTGATGACTTGAATATGCTTGAATTTGAACAATAACCTCTTGATAGGCTCATATAGATGAGAATAGTACTTGGTTCCCTGTTGGATGATTTGCTATGCTATGTTATGCAGATGATTAGACTATGTACATGACTCTATATGCAAATGCTAATGCAATTGAAACATAAACCAAGTGAAATAGGTTGAGCAAATTTTAGGGTGCAACAGCTGCCCCTATTCAAGCAACTTGGACCCGATTGGGTGAAGAGCGAACGACCTTCAAACATTCGCGGTACGAGACGGTTGAATACTAAGAAGCCAGAAATTTTCCGACCGCAGAAATAAACTACACCACTGCTTGGGGAACGACATTCATCAACTGAATCCAACCGTTACAACAACCAACTGATCCCTTAGCGACCGTGCTGGGGATTATTTTTATTAGCCTGAAAAAGATTCTATCATCGCAAGAATAGAACTTTGTCCATGTTAGGACTCCATCTGTCGTCAACTCGGAAAAACTTCGGCAACTTCACTGGGGATAATTCGTCTTTCCACGTTAGGAATAACCTCTTCCACGTAAGGAATAAACTTCGTCTGGATCTGTCCACGTCAGGACTAAACTCTTCCACGTTAGGAATACATCTTCTTTTGATTTGTCCACGTAAGGACTCCAATCTTTCCACGTAAGGCATACCCTCTTCCACGTAAGGAATACAATCTTTCCACGTAAGGAAACCAACCTTCCACGTAAGGAATCATCCTTCCACGTAAGGAACCAACTTGTCCACGTTAGGACTACATCGTCCATGTTAGGACCCACCTTTCCACGTTAGGAATACCTCTTTTTTCCACGTGAGGAACTGAAACTTCTCTTTCCACGTAAGGAATGAATCTTCTTTCCACGTAAGGAAACCACTCTTCCACGTAAGGAAACATCCTTCCACGTAAGGAACCATATATCGTCTTGATTTGTCCATGTAAGGACTCACATCTCGACTTGCTGAGGAAATAAACTTTCTCCACGTCAGGACTCATGCATCTTCGACCCGCCGGGGAAATAAGACTTGTCCACGTCAGGACTCATGCTTCGCCACCACGAAGGGGGATAAATCTGTCCACGTCAGGACTCGCGCATCTTGTCAACACGAAAAACTATAAACTTGTCCACATCAGGACACACCTTTCACCATTATGAAGAAAGATATCTGCTGGAAATAAATTGTCCACGTCAGGACACCAACACGAAGAGTAATCAATTTTGTCAACGTCATGACTTCACATTCAATTAATACCAAGAAATCAAACCTGTCCATGTTAGGACTAGCATGCTTCATCAACTTGGGGAAATAAATTTGTCCATGTTAGGACACCCACCTCTTTAACACGAAGAAAACCTGTCAATAAAATTGTCCACGTCAGGACTCATTTCTCCATTGGTCCCAACCCACAAACTTCTTAACACTGACGTGACAGCAACTTTGGGGCGGACTCTATTGGGGATATTTGGAAACCAAACTACCGGACGCCTGTTCTGATAACCGGCGGCAACCTCTGAAATTCTGATTCATGAAACCCTTTGCTGACAAATAACTCTGCTTGGGAATGAGGAGAGCTTTTGCCTAATAACTCTGGCGGGGAAAACAAGAGAAATTTACACAAATAACTCTGCTCGGAGACAAAGCGAACTTAACCCAATAACTCTGTGGGGAACACTGCCGAAACGAACATTATCGTTGGATATCTCACGTCGAGACCTCGAATGTTTGGTAATTCATTTGAGCAAGAGCTCCTTCCACCTGCAAGAGAGAAATACTTGAAACAAACAGTTAGCCAACCTAGTTTATGTTTCAAAATGCATGTGTTTGTCAATGATGCAATGCTCCATTCGACATGGAAATATTACGCGTCTTTATTCGGTGGATGCAAGTATGACACTATATGCCAATGCAAATGCAAACTCGAACTGCTGGGATACAGGAAATCGCTTCAGCAAAATAAATGCTGAAGACAATGCCGACTCCGCTGGGGATAGCCAGGTGCTACGAAATATTCCATCAAAATAAATGCTGGAGGAGGGAAGTCAACCCTGATGGGGAATATAACTCTACTGGGGATAGCCAGGGCCTGGTATGATCGGACTTCTGTTGGAGAGTGAACACGGTATTTTGGCAAAGTAAATACTAGGGCGCCCAACCAACTCTGCCGGGGAAAGTCTTAATCTTCGGATTCTACTGGGAGGAAGGAAAATACTTGCTGAAAAGAGAACTCCGCTGGGGGCGAAACGATTCTCTTGGGGAAAAATCAACTGACTCCGCTGGGGGGAGCGTAAATGACCCTGCGGGGAAAGGTAAACTGCCTGAATACAGCTCACCAATTGGAAATATTAATCTTCTGAGGCTAAACCACTCTGCTTGAGATGCACTGTCTGAATACAGTCTACAATCTGGGAATCGCCAAATTCTGTTGAGGGTAAACGACTTAGCTGGAGAATGCCCTTTGGAATAAGCTACGATTAGCTGGGGAATTCGATCCTTCTTCAGTAAGGAACATTGCTGTCTCAGAAGCACGACCTGCGTGGGGATCGAGTCTTTTGTTACGAGTTCCTGGTCCATACTGCAATTTTTTGATCGTCCACTTTGTACGGCTATGAACCCTGCAACACCACAAACAAGACAAGACAAGTCTACGCGACCAAATCTATTCAGGTTAGCGTTAGTGACATCATTTTCAGTTAATTCAAAGTTTTAGCAATTATTGGCAAGGGCCAGTGACGTTATGCACTTGCTAGTTTCATTAAACCTAGGCGTTTATCATGCACAAAACAGTAAAGAACCAGCATCAAGTAATGAATAACATATTTTATTGATTGGGCCCCTGAATGGGCGGAGTTTTTTGTACACAGGATGTAACTCCTGAAAAGAGGAAGCTACACACAACAAATATACGAGTATGCACAAGAAGCATAAATATATTGACAAATCAAATTTGTACACATGTCGGCAACGGGATGCAGACGAACATCACGAACTGATCCTCCTATGACTCGCCCGACTCTAATGTTTTCCCCGGTATCCACACTTCCGAAGAGTATCTGATAATCGCCCCTCGAGTATATTCTCCCGCACCAAAGCTCGATTCAGTATCAAATTCGGACCGCAGTCATTTGCTTTTCAAATCTCTAACTTTTGCGTGAACCGCCCTTTACGGGTTTTCAGTTCACCGGGATACCCTTTTTTGCCGAAGCCACCCAGTGTAGGTTTTCAACTTCGCGGGTGTACATTTTTTCATTTTATCCCTAACTTTTGCCCGAACCTTTCATTCTGTTTTTTGGTTCGCCAGGATGCCCCATTTTTGCCAGGACTCTCTTTTTTCTGTCCAGCGGGTCAAATTTAAGCAAAGTATTTTTTAACTGCGTCCGAATTCACAGGCGACGTAAAGTCTTCACCGTCCATGGTGGATAACAACAACGCTCCTCCTGAAAAGACTTTTCGGACAACGTATGGCCCTTGGTAGTTGGGGGTCCACTTGCCCCTGTGATCTGCCTGCGGAGGGAGAATCCTCTTCAGCACAAGGTCGCCCGTCTGAAAGCTCCGAGGATGTATCTTCTTATCATATGCTTTCTTCATTCGGCTCTGGTACAAACGACCGTATGCTAGAGAAGCTAGCCTCTTCTCATCCATTAAACTCACTTGGTTCAGCCTGTCTTTCACCCATTCTGCCTCATCTAGCTGCACATCTCGTAGTACTCTCAGCGAAGGAATCTCAACTTCCAGCGGTAGCACTGCTTCCATTTCGTATACTAGCGAGAACGGGGTTGCCCCGGTTGATGTGCATACCGTCGTACGATAACCGTGCAAAGCGAAGGGTAGCATCTCATGCCAATCCTTATAGGTCACCACCATCTTCTGAACGATCTTCTTTATATTCTTATTGGCCGCTTCGACAGCGCCATTCATCTTGGGTCGGTAAGGGGAGGAGTTGTGATGTTCGATCTTGAAATTCTGACAGAGCTCCTTCATCATTTTGTTGTTCAGGTTTGAACCGTTGTCAGTGATTATCCGTTCGGGGATCCCGTATCTGCAAATGATATCTCTCTTGATGAATCTAGCTACCACCTGCTTGGTTACATTTGCGTAAGACGCCGCTTCCACCCACTTGGTGAAATAATCGATTGCTACGAGAATAAACCGGTGTCCGTTAGAAGCTGTCGGCTCGATCTTTCCAATCATATCGATTCCCCACATCGAGAATGGCCATGGCGATGACATCACATTCAGAGGGCTCGGAGGCACATGGATCTTATCAGCATAGATTTGGCACTTGTGGCACTTCCTCGCAAACTTGAAACAATCGGTTTCCATAGTCAGCCAAAAGTAACCTGCCCGCAATAGCTTCCTCGTCATAGCATGCCCACCAGCATGAGTACCAAAGGTACCCTCATGTATTTCCTCCATGAGCAGCTTCGCCTCTTTTTCATCTACGCAACGCAACAGCACCAAGTCGTGATTTCTTCTGTATAAGACGCCATCCGGATTCAAATAGAAATTACCCGCCAATCTCCTGAGAGTCTTCTGATCTTGACTGGATGCCCCAGCCGGATACTCTCTATTCTTCAGGAAATTAAGGATATCAAAATACCACGGTTTATCATCGGATGCCTCATCAATAGCAAATACGAAGGCAGGTCTGTCGAGTCGAGAGATAACAATGCTAGGAGCCTCGTTCCAGAAGTTGACTTTGTACATGGAAGACAAAGTGGCCAGGGCGTCAGCCATTTGGTTCTCCGCACGCGGTACATGATGCAATTCAACCTTGTCAAAGAAAGGCAACTATCTCCTTGCGTAGTTCATGTACGGTATCAAATTGGGCTGACGTGTCTCCCATTCCCCTTTTATCTGATTCACCACCAGAGCTGAGTCTCCGTATACGTCCAGATTTTTGATTCGCAAATCAATGGATTCTTCAAGCCCCATTATACAAGCTTCATATTCGGCTTCTTATTGGTAACTGCGAAGGTCAATCGAGCAGTGAACAGGATGTGCGACCCGTGTGGAGTAGTGATGATTGCCCCTATTCCGCTACCGTAAGCGTTTACAGCTCCGTCAAAGATCAACTTCCATTTGGAACCCAATTCTGGTCCTTCATCTGGCAACGGCTCTTCGCAATCTTTCATCTTTAGGTATATGATATCCTCGTCAGGAAAATCAAACCTCATCGATTGGTAATCTTCAATAGGCTGCTCCTCCAAGTACTCAGACAGTACACCCCCCTTTATAGCCTTTTGCGAGACGTATTGGATGTCATATTCAGTCAAGACCATCTGCCAACGGGAAATTCTCCCTGATAACGCCTGCTTTTCGAATACATATTTGATAGGGTCCATCTTCGAGATGAGCATGGTTGTATGATTCAGCATGTATTGCCTCAAACGCTTGGCGGCCCAGGCTAGTGCGCAACAAGTTTTCTCAAGCATTGAATATCGATATTCACATTCAGTAAATTCCTTACTCAAGTAGTAGATCGCATGCTCTTTTCTTCCTGTCTCGTCGTGTTGACCGAGAATACAACCCATGCTTCCCTCAAGAACTGTCAAATACATAATCAGGGGTCTCCCTGCCACCGGGGGTATCAAAATAGGAGGCTCCTGCAAATACTGCTTTATTTTATCGAACGCCTTTTGACAATTTTCGTTCCACGTTACAGCTTGATCTTTCTTCAACATCTTGAATAATGGTTCACACGTAGCCGTTAGGTGAGATATGAACCGAGCGATGTAGTTCAACCTCCCTAAAAACCCGCGCACCTCTTTTTCTGTTTTAGGCGTCGGCATTTCTTGTATTGCTTTTATTTTTGCAGGATCAACCTCTATTCCTCTTTCGCTCACGATAAACCCCAGCAGTTTACCCGATCTCACCCCGAAGGTGCACTTGTTAGGGTTCAGTCTCAGCCTGAACTTCCTAAGCCTTTTGAATAACTTCAGCAGATTCACCAGATGCTCTTCCTCCGTCTGGGATTTGGCAATCATATCGTCAACATAAACTTCGATCTCTTTATGCATCATATCATGAAAAAGAGTCGTCATTGCACGCTGATACGTTTCCCCAGCATTCTTCAATCCGAAGGGCATCACTTTATAACAAAATGTTCCCCAAGGCGTAATGAAAGTAGTCTTCTCCATATCCTCTGGCGCCATTTTAATCTGATTATAGCCCGAGAAGCCATCCATGAAGGAGAATATGGAGTATTGAGCAGTGTTGTCAACTAGCACATCGATATGAGGAAGTGGAAAATCGTCTTTTGGGCTCGCTTTATTCAAATCACGGTAGTCTACGCACATTCTCACTTTACCGTCTTTCTTTGGCACTGGTACGATGTTAGCGACCCATGAGGGATATTTTGTCACAGCTAGGAAACCAGCACCCCACTGTTTTTGAACCTCCTCCTTAATTTTCACTGCCATATCGGGTCTAGTTCTGCGAAGCTTTTGCTTGACCGGCGGGCATTCTTCTTTCAACGGCAGACGGTGCACAACTATATCTGTATCGAGCCCTGGCATGTCTTCGTACGACCAAGTGAACACATCACTATACTCTCTGAGCATTTCAACCAGTCTTCGCTTGACGTCGCTCTACAGCGCGGCTCCTATACGAATGTTCTTTTCAACCCCTTCCGACCCCAGGTTAATGATTTCGATGACCTCCTCGTGAGGCAGAATGACACGCTCTTCTTGCTTCACCAACCAAGACAATTCTTCCGGAACGTACCCATCTTCATTAATCTCTTCTTCGGCCTGAAATACCGGATGCTCAAAGTCGGGACGAGTCATAGGTGGTTCAAGGATGTCATCTGAAAATGTTATCCTGCAAAAAGAATGGTTAAATGCTTTAAAATGCGTATAAAGCGAATAACCACGTTGCCATTTTATTGAAAAACACAAAACAAGAAAAACAGAGATCGCAATATTTGCACATGAAAACGCCTTTTATTTAATGATAAACACGCAATGTTCATAACAGCACAGCCCTAAGCAAATCATGATCCCCCGGGCAAGACACCAAATTGTTCAACAATTAATAAAACAAAGCATTACTGTTTAAGAGTCACAGGAACAATCTCCTGAATAGACCAGTTGCACAATCCCTGTCCTGGCACGCTCGGCTGAATCTAGGCGTGCATATCGCAGTCGCTGTCTCCTTCGTCAGACTCTGAAGCAGCGTTGACGGTATCATGACATACTCCACTAGCAGTGATAGTTATTGGTCCTCTGAAACGGGGTGCCCCCACAGCAGGTGTTGATGATGACGGTTGGTATCCCAACCCGAATCGGTCCATCTTCACAGGAATATCCAGCACTTTGCCCCAGCCCTTTGTCTCACCGGTCTCTACCAAAGCTTGAGCTTCCTTATACGACGAGACGGCTACCTCTGACACTCTGCTCGGCCCGGGACCTTTGTCCTTGACGCGCAACCCTTCAAATGCCTGGAAGGGTGTTTCGTGAATCTCTCCGTCGACCTCCACATATTTAAATGATGACAGATGGCTGACCAGGATGTCCTCTTCTCCACACACCGTGACCACGCTGTCTCCTACCATATATTTCAACTTTTGATGCAAGGTAGACGTGACTGCCCCAGCACCATGAATCCAGGGTCGTCCGAGAAGGCAGCTATATGCAGGCTGGATGTCCATGATATAAAATTCAGTGGCGAACACCACCGGCCCCACCGGTAGAGGCAATGTTATAGATCCAAAGACGGTTCTTCGCGTACCATCAAACGCCCTAACCACTAAGTCACTGGGCGTGCACAGGATTCCTCTGACATCTAGCTTCATCATCGCTTTCTTGGGCAGCACATTCAAAGACGATCCGGTATCGACCAGTACATGAGACACGACTGATCCTCTACATTCCACAGAGACGTGCAGCGCCATATTATGCTCTCTCCCTTTCGGGGTCAAATCGAAGTCTGTAAAGCCCAAGCTATGGCCTGCATTCACATGTGCCAACACTCCTTCCAGCTGATTCACGGAAACATCTTGGGGTACGAAGGAAGTATCCAGGACTTTCAACAGTGCATTTCTGTGAGCTTCCGAACACAGTAGCAACGACAGTATAGAGATCTTTGACGGCGCCTGTTGCAGATGCTCAACAATCTTATAATCGCTTTTACGAATCAAGCGCATGAACTCTTCTACATCTTTCGATGCCGCTTCTTTGTCATTCCCTTGTACTGGGACATTCTCAACCATCTTTCCCTTTCCCTTCGCCAGTCTTTCAGCCTCTACTTCAGGCGATATGAAGATCCTTCCACTCCTTGTCATACCTCCGGTACCGACAACATTGTCTACGGTCTCAGCTGGCTGCTTGTTAACATCAATTTTTACTCCGTCACAATACACTTCCAACCCATATGACCATCGGACTGCTTTTGTGCTCTCGTACGGGATTGGTACGGCCTTAGTGATAGTGATCGGCGGTCGCTGTGCCGGTGCCGTTATGGTGATCGTTTTTCGAGGAATCGTTACAGTAGCCACATCACTTTGCTTATCTGCTAATGCCCCTGCAGGTTCTTCAACTGCTGCTCGGTCAAACTGCAATTTACCTCCATCTATTAAAGCCTGAATACCTTTTTTTAAGTCATCACAATCCCCAGCTAGGGTCCAGCACTCTAAACAATACTCGTCACACCCTGGGTAGACACCCCCTTGCAATAATCTGCTCTTTATCTCGCGCAACAGTGTCTTTAAGTCGTCGACATTCATAATCAGATTCAAACCCTCCGCAGTCAAAATGGCGTTTGCCCCATGGTTGGGCATGGGCTTTTGCACTATATTCGGACACGCCGTTCCAAAATTTATAGCCTTACTATCCAATAAATCCTGCACTACATGCTTGAATGCATGGCAACCTTCTACATCGTGGCCCGGAGCCCCAGAGTGGAATTCGCAGTGCCTGCTTGCATCATAACCATATGGAGGAGTGCCTGTTATTGGTGCCAGAGTTCTCTTCTCTACCAAATGTAGGAGCTTTGAATTTGATTGGCACCCTCAAGCCAGGCACCAGACCCATTGTTGACATGTCTAAGCCCACAGCACTTTGATTTACGACCCCCCTCATCTGCTCTTCTAGCATTTTGATCCTCTGGGAGTCATCCATAGGCCCTTCGAAACCTCCACCGGAGAAAGCGTCCTCTTGCTGATCTTCCTGCCAGTTACCATTCCCAGCTCCATACCCATCGTATCCATTGTTACGGCCAGCTCTAATTTGATTCATGACCGGGCCTCGCCCCCTGTTACCGTATCCCGGAGCAATTCCAGCAGGTCCAAAAGTCATTAACCCAGCGCCATTTCCGTTTCCGAATCCTCTGTAACCCTGATTAGTCATACCAAAACCGTCCTGCCCGAAGCCTTGAGCATTGAAACCATATTTCCCAGCATTATCGAATCCTTGGTCATTGAAGCCAAATCCAGCATTACCGAAGCCATTGCCTCCCATATTATCACCCAAGTTGACATCACCAAGCCCAACGTTATGGACAGCAGTCTCGTTCCTAAATCCAACGTTACCATTCCCAGTAGCAGTACCGTTGTTGACATTAACAGCAGGTATATTGACTACAGGTGGAGCCACTGGTGTGGGAGTACCATCCCCTTGAACAGTGTCGACTCGCACAGACTGATGATCCTCATTTCCATGCCCAGCGTTCCTTGCCAACAGAGGTTGCACCATAGCTTGCAATATCTCCTGACCTTTTGCAATAGTCTCCATTGTCTGCATAAAGAGCGCTAGCTTCTCGCGCATATCTTGCATCTCATTCTGCATTTGATCCATGATTCTTCGACAGTTAGTGCGAGTGGAGTAGCGGTGCGGGCGCTGATCTTCAATCCTGAAAAGACCTGGTACAGTGCAAGAAATGAGATATCATTTAATAATCACCTGTAATGCAATATGAATATGAATGCAATGCAAGGTGTGTCTGTACATTAGGGAATATCATTCCCCGATTCTAGTGCGAAGGTGCCAGTGCAGTGACAGTGATAGCAATACGATGATCGGAGCCGAATCATAGAAAGCCTCATATATTGCAGAGAAATCCAATAAGCCAAGAGTACAATATCACTGAGTGTACAATAAGAAGGCATGACCTCAACCAACAATCCTGGTGATGGTCAGCACTATGCAAATAAAGCATCAATACATGAAATGGTCAAATACACTCATAAGCCTGGTACTCTTCTAGTAACTTCTTGGTCTCTGGGTGGCTTGGTCGGGTAAGCAGACCCTCGACAAGCTGGTTTCTTCTCTTGAGAACACGTCGCACGCCACCAGCGGTTTCCTCCCATGCCCCTTCTCCGAAGCGATCCTCTAGCTTCCGCTTCTGAGACACAGCTTCGTTTCTGCCTTCGATGGCCTTGTTCAATGCATTCTGGAGACTATACCTGGTCATCACCTCTTCTTCATACTTCTTAATGCTAGCCTTCAACTGCTCTTCGAGGTCAGAAATTTGCTGCTTCAATTTATCTTCCCTCTTTTTATTGTTGGTGAGCGTAGCATTCCAAGTCTTGTTACAAGAAGAGATTTCTCGGTGAGCGGCATCGAGTGCTTTCTTTTTGGACTCCAGCATGTCATGGGAGCTTCTGAACTCTTGCCCCAGACGCTCCCGCTTCTTTTTCTCCTCAGTCAACTCAGCCCCTAGTCTGCTTACTAATTCGATCTGCTGTTGGAAAGCATGCACAACCTTGTTTTTCTCACTGCGCATCTGAGCCAGCTCTTGCTCTAACCCTTCATTGATCTTCATCAAGGCTTCTTTTTCTTTTACAACTTGCTCGTAGGATTCCCTAGTAACAGTAGTTGGCTCTTCCACTGGACTATGAACAGGGATTGGTGCAGCTGGAAATTGCATCAGTAATTGTCTTGCTCTCTCCTGGATCCAAACTCTGTATGGCGCATAAGCCTGACAATCATTTTTCCCCAACAGCGGCTTCCCTCTTCTGTTAATACGCGTCCAGGCATGCTGCAGCTTGGCGAGTAACTCTCCCTTCAAATCACCGGTGAAGTACAGAGACTCCTGTACTTCTTCCTCCTTTGGTGGGTTCTTCAACGCGTATCCAAACTGGCGGACGAACAGAGATGGGTTGTAATTGATACACCCTTTTCTTCCTATCAACAGAACATTAGGATACCCAGAACAACTGAAAATAAGCTCAGACCCCAGCAAGTCTCGGTCAAACCACTCAATGTCTTCGGAAGATAGCCTCATCAGGCGCTCTGGCCAGCTAGCTGTAGTTGCACTATCCACAAAAGGTCCCTTCAGGGGAAGATGACTCTTAAACCACATGTTCAACAGCGGCGCACAACAGTAAACAGTCTTTCCTCTCCTATTTTCGTTTTTGTAGTGCAATGAATGATAGAAGTCTCCAATCAAAGTACGCACCGGGTTGCTAGCAGCGAACAGATGGAAAGCGTCCAAGTCCACAAAATTGGGTAAGTTGGGAAACAACACTATTCCGTAGATGCATAGAGCCAAGATAGCATTAAAGACTATCCAACACCCGTTCTTGGCATACTCCTGAGCTTTGCCAACTAGAAAATCGAGGGAGAAACCTGGAACCCCAAGCCAAGAAGTCACTAACAGTTCAGCAGCGTTCATGTGCAAGGCCTTAGCTAAGTCCTCCAACTTGGGCTCAGCGGCAGAGTGAATAAAGGGAACCTTGTTCTGCACTGGTAGCTCAGTAAACTCCACGTACTCTTCAATGGTAGGCCCCAAAATAAAGTCAGCAAATGTGAAACATCTCAATGCTGGGTCATAGAATTGCATCAAGGTGTACAGCCCATTCATCTCAACAGCAGTTGGCTTGCAGACTAATCTCAGCAACCTTCCATGACTCATCCTAAAGCTTCTCCTAACCTCCTCATCAGCAAGAGACATCAGACCAAGTAAGGGAGTAACGTCAGGTGTAGGCAGCTTATACGCAACCGTCTTCCTTAAACCAGCCATGATCAATACTCAGAAGTCCGGGCACTAGAACCAGGGAATATGCAAATGCACCTGCAGCACAGACACACGTTAATGGGATGCAATGATAATGGGTATGCAAACAATGCAATGCAAATAACATGCAACAGGGACCAAATGCCGTGGCTGAGAAGCCTGAACCATATCAAGAAGTCTCAGATAGACTCTCCAGAATTCCTCAAGCCCTGGCCTAAAATAAAGCTCCAACACTGGTCTCTGATAGACCCCACAACATAAATCTGACTGGTCTCTGGTATACCTCATATCACAACTCCAACTGGACTCTGACAGACTTCATATCACAACTCTGACTGGTCTCTGACAGACCTCATAACTCTCCATAAATAACCAGGATCTTAGATCAAGAAATAACCGGCATCTGAAGGTCTAGTTACCTGCATAACCCCAAACCCTCTCACAGGTAGGTGTCCTAGTAACTGACAAAGGTATGGCATCCTATGCGGTCGTCGGCGTCACAGACTTTCAGGGTTGATGATACGATTCCCAGAAGGAGTGGCATCATCAATTCCTGAAGAGGCCTCACTTAGCCAACTTCCAAATGATCGGTTCCTAGAGTCGACAATTCAGCTAACCAACAACCCTTCGACCCAAAGGGTAGAAAAAGAAGTCAACCAGAAGAACCTCGTCCGAGTGTAGATTTCGTGAGACACTAATGCAAGCAAAGCCGGCACGCGCCCACTACTTTCTACTCTAATTCTAGGTGCACTCAAGCCCAGGTCCGGCTTATCTCTCAATCATAGAATCACCCGTCACAACCCCAATACAACAATAATAATCAATAATATAGCTGAACGTAAATGACAAAAATATAAATCCATACAAAATCCTCGACGGGAAAACAAGCGCTAGGATTGACTCGCTCAAGGGACGTTGGATCCCAAATGCATAAGAACTATCGCAGTCCTTAGCAGCCAGGGGACGTTGGATCCCCAGCAGAGTCTCCAGCTGTCGCTACTGCGAAAATCGGCGCCGGCTGAACAGAAGAGTCGCCACCATGCGTTATTTATCCCACAGGAGGGAAAGGAAACGCTCAGAGTAAACCTACCGCAAAGACGGGAAAGGTATGGTCATCGCAACCAAAACCTGGATTCGGGAGTCGGTTACGCAAGGGGAAGGTATTAGCACCCCTCACGTCCGTCGTACTCGACGGGATCCACGCTTGTTTTCTGGTACGGATTGTTATTCTATCTATTCTACAGGTCAGGGGTTGAAAGAAAAGAAAATGACTCGGCAAAGTATCGCACTTTATGCCTACGTATTCCCGTCTGGAACGAGAAATCAGAGTCAACGTAGTTCGCCTACCTACGGGAAAGGAGGGGAAGGTTGCTCGCTAGGATATCGCATCCTATGCCTACGTACTTTCATACAGCATGAAAGATCAGAGCAAACGTAGTTCGGGCCACATACGACGCAAGTCTGTCTTGATTGTTTTTTATTCCTTCTGAAAAAGGGTTTTTCTGATTACTGGTCCAAGCGAACAAAAATGACGTTTTGATGAGTTCACATTCTTTTACGAAAGAAGTGTCTTTTATTGTGTTTGAAATATTTATTGTGTTTTTCTGTTTGTTTTAAGATGAGAAGAGACAGAACTCTAACCTACGGTTGCGAAAGGAATCAAACTAACCTAATGTTATCATGCATGGGTTAAGACCTAGTGTCTATCATGCTCCTCTCTTGCACAGAGAGAAACAGAGATCCTAAGGGAATAGACGGAAACAGAAACAATAGCACATATACAATAAAGCAGTAAAATGCATGGATGCATCAATACAAGCGAGGCAAGGGAGTCCCACTCAACCTCGAACCTAGAAAACAATAGGCAAAAGTGAACAGAATTCACTTTCAACCTAACAGGTTAAACAGCAAACAATACAGTCAGGGAAAGCCAATCAATACATCAAGAATTAAAAACAGCAAAAAATAAACAGCCACAGCAGCTCTGCATCAACATCTGTCTTCAAGTCATCATCAAACAGCTACCAGCTTCAGGCAAGCCTCAGTCTTCATCTTCACAGCCTCCCAGCAAGGTCCTTGTCATCAGTCTTCCATCTGCAATGGCTTTTCTTCAAGACTCAATCTTCAGGATGAATATCAGTCAACAAGATGAAATGAATGTTAAACAGTCAACTGCCTACCAAGGGTGGCTCATTAACTGTTAACATTATACAGACAATTTTCTCTCAAAAGTTCTATCTTTCAAATACATTCACTGATCCTTCCAAAGGAAGGAGGTGGGTATTTGAAAGAGACTTTGAATCATAGAGAAAGGATGGAGGCAGACAAGGCCTTCCATGTTTGTGAATCAGGTTTTCTACTCTAGAGCTCTGCCTAGCTCCTAAATCCTATACTCCTCAACAGCTGCCAGCAACAGATACCCTTCATCAACTCTGGAAGTTGGACTTCAATCTCTTGGATCTCCAATGGACTTCATCATCACAAGTCTTCAGCTCTCCCAATCCCCAAGCAAACCCAATACCCCACACAGACAAATGAAATAACCCTAGAGAGGGCACACCACACAGTCAAGCAAGTATAAACAGTATACTAATAGTAATAGCTGAATAGGGGAAACCTAGCAATTTCTAAGGGATCTATTATCTACCCATAATCCCTATAGTCCCATACCCCAGAGATTCAATCTACAACCCCTAAGGGAAATGATTTAATTCTCCTATGTTATCCCCTAAACCCTAGTTTTGATCACACTAATCACACCTAAACAAAACACCTAAAAATTAATCCTAAAATTGTGAATTAAATTTTATACACAAGCTAAAGGTCTAAGTTAATCAACCTAAAAAGAATGGATCAAAAATATAAAAGCATCTAATCAAACTAAAATTAACAATTTCATGCATTAAACTAATCATTATTTAAACCTATTTAAAAGAAAAATGAACAAAAAATATGAAAATAAAATGAAATACCAATTTTTTGTGTAATAATTTTCTTAACAAAATTATGAACAATATGCAAAAACAACCAATTAAAAACATGCAATTCTCTATTTGTTGTGAATTTTTAAAGAAAAAATAAAATTGAAAGAAATTAAAATGAGTTAATTGGAAATGGGGTGCAACAATCAATTAAAATCAGTTAAAATGCAAGGATGGGCCCAGACTGGGGGGCGCGGGTAGCAATGCGCGTCTGGGCCCAGTCACACAGAAATCACAACAAAAAAATAAAAAAAAGATGGAAACGGTGTCAATAGCAAGATTTTCAGTTCATTATGGTTTTGGGCTTGCATTAGGGGGTGGGGTTAGCAAAGGATCATAAAGCCCAGTCTGAGAATATTAATGAAACGGTGCGTTTAGTGCACAGTCTCTCCCTCCAAATTTCACTTTAAATCGTGACCATCAGATCACGTTCCAAGTCAAGGTCAACCACCAAATCGTGTGGCTCTCCTTCATCTTCAACCTTGGACAAACCCTAGGGTTTCAGAAATCACCTCCATGCACGCATCTTCAACCATCCTGTTCTCCCTCAATTATCCATGAATTCACACGCTATAAAAACCAAAAGCACTCCATTCTCTTCCCTCTACACAGCCATGTCCATAGTTCTTTCTAAAACTCAACCAACAATTGAACCCGATAGGTAGAAGGTAGTGACTCAACCATTATGCACTGTCATCAACCATACCAAACCTTGCTAATCTTTACCCTAGCATGATCTACATCTTTCACTGATCATTTTAAGCTATATGATGAAGATTATCTTGCAATATTCTAGCTGATACAAACCCTAACAGATTATGCACTCCAATGGCAACTTCCATGGATCCTTCTCAAACTCACCAAAATTAATCATCTAACCTATCCTAACAGTTCTAACCCTACAATTCCCTAACATGCTAGCTAATTCAATCAATTCGAATGAGAAACCAACCTGGTGTAAATGTGAAAACAGTTGTAGAATTCTCTTGATCCAATGCTTTCAATGCTCTGAACTTGATCCACACACTCAATTCTTGATTCTGTATGCAATGGATCTTGTGCAAACTCCTTGAATCTTGCAATTGAAACTTTCTTGCACCTTGGATGATGAAGTTGTATGGCACGATTCCTCTTCAATTCAACCAAATTTTGATGTGAATTCTGATCTATGAAAGATGTTGATGATGATCAAATCAAGAAATGTTGAAATTGATAGAGATTTGAGGGAGTTTGAGAGGGTTTTGCAAAAATGGAAGATTGAAGTGTAACTTGGTATTATGAGCACAATGAATCACCAACCATGGCATGAAGCCTCTCAATGCAATATATAGATTACAATAGAAAGTCCTAGAACCTTGGAGAAACTTCCCATGCACACTTTCCCTTGGATTTGGATTATGTAACTTCTTTTGTAAGTAACCAAGCATAACTTTCAAATCTTGAACCAAACTCAAAAATCCACTTTTTCCAATGTTCTTAAAACATTTTTTCCAATCAAAATGACCTATAATTTCATCCCATTTGGCCAAATTATGAAAAATCTCAATTTTAGGTCATTTTTTATTCATTAAATTCACCAAATTTGAAACCTTGAACTATGAGCCTTTCCAAGCTTTCATGGTCACTTTTCTAGACTCAAAATGTCATTTGGAGAAAGTTTTATGTTGTGAAGTTTTTCATTTGAAGCTTCCTTGTATGAGTTTTGGGCATAGGCTTGAAATGACCTGTAATTCTTAGATGACCAAAATACCCTTTGCTTGCCAAGACCATAAGTAGAGTTCCACAAATCATATGAAGGAATACCATACCATTCTAGAAAGCTAAGACAATTAGGAACAACTCTTATGTTTACCAGAAATTCATTTGAAATTTCCTTGAGGGGTAAAAGTAGCTTGGAAGACAAGTAACTTTCACAGACAAAATTTCAGATACCTCAGATGACCTGTAACTTGCAAGGACCATAACTTGAGTTCTATAAATCTCCTTGATGTCTTCTACCACTCAAATTAAAGGTCTTGAGATCCTCTACAAGTTTCATGTTTACCAAGGATCCATTTGAAGCTTGAAATTTGACTTATCGTGCTTGGAAATTTGACCTAAACTAGGGGATTTTACACAGAAACCCTAATTTAGAAACTCCTCTTCTCCTTGATTTCTCTTGATTTATTCTTAGCACATCACCATATCCTTATCCAAATGTCAAATTATGAACCCCACATATCTCCAATAGACCTTAATGCCTTTCAATCAATCCTTTGACCTAGAGTTGACCCAGGGTTGACCCAGATGAAACCCTAGTTGACTGTCTTCAACTGCAACTCTTGTGATCATATCAATGACTTGTATCCTTCTCCAAATGACTTTCTAAGTCTTCCATGATGTCTATATACTCTCCATGCTCATCTCAATTCACAGCTCACAACTTCTTTGATGATCCTCAGATACCCTCAGATAGGAGATAGATGCACTGCTTGATCCACTGACTTCTTTAGCTTTCCAATTCTTTCTGATGACTTAAATATGCTTGAATTTGAACAATAACCTCTTGATAGGCTCATAGAGATGAGAATAGTACTTGGTCCCCTGTTGGATGATTTGTTATGCTATACTATGCAGATGATTAGACTATGTACATGACTCTATATGCAAATGCTAATGCAATTGAAACATAAACCAAGTGAAATAGGTTGAGCAAATTTTAGGGTGCAACAGGGGGTGAGAGAAAAGGTTGACGATACTAGCGTACGCATTCTAGCTGTTAGGTGTATTGTTGCTCGACCATTGGAGACTTAGGCGTTACCTGTTTGCGGTAGAACGGACGTAGTATGTCATTGGTTTAAAGATACAAGAAACTACAGGATCTAAAACTACAGGATGGTCTCGATTGCGCTAGGGCAAGAGAAAGGGAAAGATTAGTCGTTAGCGGGAAAATCTCGATCGCATGGCAGTGAGAGAACAGAGAAGTTAGTTGTTAGTGTGCTCGCCAAGACATTGCATCTTGTGCCTACATATTCTCGTCTGATACGAGAAATCAGAGCAGCTGTAGTTCGGCTAACTACAGAAAAGAGGGAAAAGTGCTCGCTAGGATTATCGCAATCTTATGCCTACGTACTCTCAACAGGTATGAGAGATCATAGCAGTCGTAGTTCGGCTAACTACGGAAAAACAGTCTCGATTGCACGGGGGCAAGAGAAGGGGTCTCAATCGCCATGATGCGAGAGAAAAGAAAAGGTCTCAATCGCCAGGATGCGAGAGAAAAAGCTCGGAACGGGATGCACACTCTAAGTCCTAAGACGTAGGAGCGAATGCGTCGTATATCACCCAAAAGGTGTACACTAAACATTCTAGACGAGTGAGAGGAAGCCCCCCAATAACCATTCCCCACGTATCTAACACTGCAGCTCAAAACACTCGACGGTTGAATAAAAAAGATGAAATAAAAACAATGTTACCAAACGGAGTGGTTCCGTTGACCCTTGACTTTTGCGTGCACGCTCATTTCCCAAGCTTTTCTCCTTTGATCCTTGATGATGATGTTTTGAATCAGAACCCATGTGATGCTAAACTGTCGTAGCTCGACTTATAAATGGAAGTCAAGCTATAAGAGGTTGCGTATTGATTTCCGTGTCAAAGATAAGATAAAGATACGCTATTGCAAATCATTCTCCAATTGAATCGTGTCACAAGGACCAAACTAGAAGAAAGTCAAAATAAAATCAGAAGGGGAAGAGAAATGAGGAGAGAAAGAAATGGTCTCGTATCCTACATTATCCATCAACAAATTGATTAATAACGAATTACGGAGGTCTCATCATCGACCAAAACAAAATGAAAATGAGATTAAAAGTCCAATAACAAATGGAAAGAATAATTCAATTTTTAATAGAAAATGAATTACCAAAAGAAAAAATAAGTTCTAAAAGAAATTATAAGAAAATACGAAAATATAATATAAAATTCTATGTAAAATATGTACATAATATCTAAAAGAAAAATACAACACATATATACATTTCTAGAAAAATAGTAAAATATGTACATGTATTAAAATTATATTACAAAAATAATATTCACAAGACAGGGAGGTACAACAGCAACACAGGGGTGAAGGTTCAGCAATCCACACGGCTGGGCTTTGAAGTTTGAAGCCCAAAATCAGCAACAAAAAAACAACAGAGGGGGTGCATTATTGGAAATGGGGGTAAAGCTAGAAAACAAATGAATGGGCCAAAGCCCACTAACCAGCTTGAGAGTCCACTAACTTCCTCTTCTTCATTTGGCCAAAAACCCTAGCTTCTGTTCAGGTCGTCTTCTTCTCCTTCACTATCACCTTGCTCAAACTTGTTCTGCCATTTTCGTTTAATGAAGCTTCCCCAAACCAACATATAAGCAACTCGACCTTCAAACCAAAACCTCCTCCATGATCTCAGTTCGTTCCCTTCAAACATCATCACAATCTGAGCATGCAAAAACATGGTGATGAAAGTTAATGGAACAATAAAGTTTACTGAAGATCTGTTACGTTTGAAAGTTTGATCCATGGAAGAAACCGAAGGTTGGGTTAACAGTGGTCTGATGATCATTATGAAAGAGGAAAATCCATGTCCCGATCTAGGTTCGATTTAAGCTCTGGTTGAAACTTGTTCGTGATTAGATGTTGGTTGGTGCGAATTGACAAAGGTTTTGATGCAGATAGTTGAGGATTCGTTGTGGTTTCTAGAAAACATCCATGGCGGTTAACGAAGGTTGGTGATGAACTCTGAAGTTTCCTGTTGAAGATCCATAAATGTTTATTTGGAGATCTTGAAGATTTGGTTCGCGATGTTGAAGATTAGGGAGGATCCATGAGGTGTTGATGAGTTATGCGCGTTTGATTGTAGGTTTGTTGAGATAGATCTGAAAGTTTGGTTGGAGTTATGATGAACTGGATGAAGGTGTTGGTTTAGGGTGAGTATAAATGTTGAATATGGTTTGTACTTTGTGGATCTGGATATTTGTTCATGCGTTGAAGGTGAGGGTGAGTTTGGATCCTGAGATCTGTTGTAGATCTGGACGATTTTAGTGAATGTTTGAATCTGATGAAGTTAGAAGGTTATGAACATGTTGAAATCTGGGAAATAGTATGAATATGATGAAGATCTTGTATGAAAATCGCTGGAAAAATGATGAAGGTTGGATGAAGATTTGAAGGTGGATGAGTGTGTATGAAGATCATATGAAGTATTCTGGAAAATTATGGAAAAATGTATGAACAAGGATGAAGGCTTTGAAGAACTTCAGGAAAAATATTGATGAACAGATGAATATTTCGGTGAGGCTATGAAGTTTCCGGTGATGTTAAATGAGTTTCCTGGCGGGATTTCGATCCGTGTGATTTGTTCGGTGAGGGTGAATATTGTTTTCATGGGGAGGCGAGGTGGCGCATGGGAGAGAGTGTAACGTGTCAGAATCATCAATGATGAGAGAGAGAGGGGCTACTTATAGCCTTCTGAGAAATGGCGCAGAATGGCATTGATGGACCTGCAAAAAGTCTGATTAGTGGACTGATTAGTTGACTAAAAAATAGTTAATTAATTAATGAAAAGCTGGACAAATAAATGCTAACAATTAAACAAACTAATAAAACCTGATTAATAAAACCTAAGGTCCTATTAAAGCTAAACAGGCCAATTAAAAATAGTAACTCAATAAATCCCAACCAAACTTTTAAACAAATCCTATATTAAATTCTAATAAACTATTAAAAAAACTAATTAAAATCTAAAAGAACTAATAAAACTCTAATATATTCTAAAAAACAGTTAAAATTCAAAAAAATTTAAATACTATTAACACATAATTAAATTAATTCATATTTAATTTAATCGTCCATTCCACTATCAGTATTCTATGTGTGTGACCCTATTGGTTCTCGTAACGTTGATAATAATATTAAATTACCTATTTAATATTATAAACAATGAGCGGTATCTAATAACACATCACTGCTACCTAAGTCACGAGAATGTCGTGTGATCTGACACAACCTTTATGTGATAATGATCATATGTATAATTGCCCTTTTTTCCTTTTATCTATATTGAACACAAGGCATAAAATGTGTTACCCTTGTATAGTCCAATATTTTATTCTTTGATCCTTGAGTATACTTGATAACAACAAATAAGTCCAATATCTCATATTGACTCATTTGAGCACGACCATGCATTTTACAATCATACTCTATCAAGGGGACCACAGATATTACTCTCGTATATATAGGAGGCGAAAATCCCATCTAGGTCACTCATGTCCCTCAGCATGATTTGTAAAGTATCCATACACCATATTTATGGTCTTCCTGTTATGGACAATGTGTGATTAGCAATAAAGTACTGGACTCCACAACTAAGGTTCATAGTGGTTTCAGGTCGAAGGGTGGTATACACCATTATCACTATGAGAATAACTTATGAAGCTTACATAACAAACTATGTAGAATTCTCATGGTGGGTTAATATAGTATAAATATTACTCCTAATATTTATACCTACGTGAAGACTTGATATATCATATCCATGACTTGTGAGATACAGTTATCAATCTACGGACATAATAGTACCTATGCATTACTGTTGTCCTATTTGACAGTAAAGTTTGACTACGGATACTTTAAGAGTAATGTCCTTATGTTAAACGAGGTCTCACGATTAAGTCACACTTAACAGGTCGTTAATAGACTGATTATTCTAAGGACTTTATTATGTCATATACAAATAACACAATAAATACAATGCCTAGTATATATATTAACAAACAATATATATATATATATATATATATATATATATATATATATATATATATATATATATATATATATATATATATATATATATATATATATATATATATATATATATATATATATATATATATATATATATATCAAGGTCATGATATAAAAGCATATTAAGCCAATATTGATTCGCTATTGGGGCTTACTCCAACAATCTCCCACTAGCGCTAGGGCCAATCAAATATTAATTTAACATTTATCTGACTATTGTATGCATCGAGCATAATTAAGCATGATACTTTATTAGGGTATAAGGAACTCTTTCCTATGTTGGTTAAATACACCTCTTCCAATTTCAACTTTCGATCTTCTATTTAAATAAATTGATGTGTCAAAATATATATACATGGATCGCTAGTGAGATCTATTTTTCCGAACTTGCAAGATTAACCCATTATCTTCGTGAATGAGATCAATAGGATCTTCAATACAAGAAACACAACTTTCTTCCTAAGAATTAGAAAAGCAATCCAAATCATATATTTGACCTTTGTACTAGAAACGACAACTGTCTAAATCCTTTTTCAACTTATACAATTGTCATTCAAGCATAACATTTAATTTATACTGTGATATGAATATATAGTTGATAAAATTTTAGAATAACATCATTGTAACTCCTTTACAATGATTATTACCATCTAATCTGAAGAAAAGGAACACCGGGTCTTTTTAAGATATCCACACACCTTCTTGATAGTGATCTTGTGATGAACACTTCAATTATTTTGGTACTTATTATTTATGCTCATAGCATATTGTATATTTAGTGCAGTACATATGATGATCTCCTTTTCTCATCCAATGAGGTAAGACATTATCAATTAGACAAAATATCATGCCACACATGCAAGAATCTTAATGTGAGATTATGCATATTAGGTGTCTCAACACTTCGTTGGAATATGTACTCGTGCTAGGATTGAGATTCATCAACCATCTATCTCTATAGATTCTGATTCCTAACCTTTTAGGAAACTTCACCTAAGCATTTCATCAAAACCATTTAATTAACCATGTCCAACATTGTTGTTGTAGTGAATTTGTTTTGATGATCAGTATGTTGCCTACATACTATACTATATTAATACAAATACTCCCACTAACATTCTTGTGTGCACAAGATTTAAACTTGATATTTGTTAATCCAAGTTTTCACAAGACTTCATTAATAAAATAATTTAATTCCAAGAAGTTTTCGTTAATCCGTAAATGGATATAGACAACTTACATACTTTTCCAGTATCTTGTGTCACACGAACTAATTATCCAACAAAAACTCCCTTGTTGAATTGGTTCATGTTCCATTATCATGAAGGTATGTATTTTATGGTGCTTGAATTTCTTCAAGTTCTATATCACTTCCACTGACTCCTTTAGATACATATTATCTCTAATGGAAGACTCCACTTCTAGTAACAAAACATATTTGTCCCATAATGTGTTATAGAATATGTGTCCCTTATTTCCATTGGGATACATCCATAAATACATCTTCATCAGATTGTGATCAAGTTTACTTAATAAACCTTATAACCTAGATGATCATAAAGACAAACTAGGCACTCTTACCTCTATATCAAATATGGTGTCTCTATGACTACTTTAAATGGAATTGTTTATGGATATGAATAATTGTATGTAAAACAATTTATAAAGAAGAGTCACAAAGATATAATTGAACACTATTATATCAAACAATATCAAACATGATACAATTTAAATGGTCATTATATTCTTTATATAAGTATTTACCACAACGAACAATTCATATGGTCTTAATACCTTTTCGAGTTGTTTCCTTCTACTTCATTCTTGAACTCTTCTCAAAATATTTCTAACTTGTGTCACATACACAAATCCATAATTACTGAGTTTGTCAATAATATAAATGAAGTAAGAGAAACAAAATTCATTTAGCAAATATGTTTAGAGGTCCATATACATCACACATGTATATATAATCAAGATATATCATATGTCCTTTCACTTAGTTGATGATTTGAGACATTAGATATATCTTGCAAAATCAAGACTTGCATATATTAAATGATATAAAACCAAATGAGTCCAACGATATATTCTCATTGACTTTGAAAATGCATATCTCACTTATTGGGCTAAACACTAATGTTATTGATATACATAAGGTTCAAATCTTATTTGATCCATCCTACATTAGTTATAGATGAGCTTATCAAGATCGTATAACTCAAATGCACTACTTGATTTAGTATTGAAACAACTGTTTTAGATAATCATAACAACACTTGTTCATTATCAAAACATGCACTCCTCATCTTGTCAATACAAGATTTAGAATTAGTTTTTATTACTAAATGAAACTTAATAACAATTATTTGGTTTCATTCAAGCTCTAATTTAAGTCTACTCATAAGCTCTTATAGTCAATGAAACACATTGTTCTATTCTAGACGCAAGCTGACTCAAATTATACTCAATGCCCTACTTCTTAAAAGACTCCTCACATTTTTATAAATGTGAGATTAACATCTAGTATCACATACCCAAGATGTATAAGTATACAATTTGATTATATATAACAAATCATATAAATAAAAAGTCTTACTTCTTTCTTCTACTTCGACTCCTTTTATAACCATTAACAATTTTCTTCTTTCAACACATGAAATCACTGAATTCCTTTAGAACCGTATTTTTCTGCTAAAATTCAAAGAAATATAAAATAAATCACATTCCTTTTATAACTCATCTATTTAGCATCACAAACTACTTCATTTTCTTTTCAACAAGATGTGGTAGATATATTTAAAATACATTCATAATAAATTTTATCTACCTATCCGAGACAATCTCAAATAGAACTTGTGACTAACTATTTCGTCTATAAGACATCCAAATTTTAAATCTCAAAAGCATTTTAGATCCATTTGGATTCATAACTTGTATAGAAAAGACCTTGAAAAGTTTTATATTTCTCATATCTTGTATTTCTTATTTTAAAAAAATCCTCAAGGTTAATGATCATATAATTCTCTGTGAGAAATACAACTATGAGATATGTTATATCTAGACATTCGACTTAAACCTTGTCATATGTATCATTCTTAGAATCTAGTTATATTGGTTGTTAGGAATTGGTTGTTGAGAATATACAATTTTTCTTGTGCTTGAGAGAAATTCTCAATTTTCGTACCAACTCAGAAACTCCTTTCTGATCCTTACATCCTTCATAAGGACATTTCACAGTAAATTAAAAACAAAATGCAAAAGAAATTCTAACTATAAACTTGTATCAAATTAAATCATTTTTAACAAAGGCTTTTTAAAATGCTCCCACTATTTTTACTCAAACCAAATGACCAACATTTGATTCGAAATATCCCGTTGAAAGATTTTCTAGAGGGTCGAGATCCATGTTTCACTTTGTATTAAGTCTGTGTAGGAAGATTACACAAAACTCTATTATTTAGATAAAAACTCTTTCCAATTGTATTTAATACAATTCTCGAATTTTATCAGTTAAGTGAATGCCTCTTTATTCTAATCCATCTTATAGATTATTCTCAAATCTTTCTTCTAAACATATATAATCCTATTATAATTAGTTTAGTTAAGTCAAACCCAAAAATTTAGCAGTTGGATATTACATTTATCCCATCGCACCTTACTAATATAAAACATGCACCACGCGTTAGGCGAAACCTACACTTGACGTTTTTGCGAACCCTAAAGGCATAACTCTTGCACCGCCACAAAATCTAATGCATAAGCGTTCATACTATCGCACCTCGAAAAATCATAAAGACATTTCGGAGAAACGAACCTCCCGCGAAAGGCGCGGAAATGCGGTTCGATAGAGTTGCCACCGAAGTTTATTTATCCCGAATAAAAGGGAGAGGTAAATATCGAGAAAACCTCTTAAAACGAAAGGACAGAAACATGGTTGTCGCAACTACGTTCCTGGTTCGGGAGTTGGTTACGCAAGGGGTAGGTATTAGCACCCCTTACATCCGTTGTACTCAACGGGAAGCTCTTAGGGTATTTTGCGATGAGTGTTATCTAAGATTGCTTGTTTTTTTCATGATGATAAAGGAGAATTGGTAGGGTAAGCGGATAAAGACGCTAAAGGGAAATGGGTGGTTATAGGATAGGGTGCTCTCCAAGGATTGGGGCCCTTGTGCCTATGTATGCTCATTCAAACGAGAATGAGAAATTAGAGAGTCGTAGTTCGACTACGGGAAATGATGGGGGGAAACAGAAGATGGAGGGGAGGTAGCTCGCCAAGATCATCGCAATCTTGTGCCTACGTATCTTATATTCAAAAGAGAATGAAGAATCAAAGCTTTTGTAGTTCGTGGTAACAACCACGGAAAAACGGGGTTGAATTGGTTTGAAGTTGATAAACGAAAGATTGACTGACAAGAAACCCAAGGGCATGCCTCGAGAGCTACCATTCAAGAATTCAAGGAATGCGAGATTCCAAGAACTCAGTTCTTTCGGGAGATGGGTTGAATTGGTTGAAGATAAATGTTGGGCATTTTGAATTCGAAAGATTGAACTAATAACAACCCAAGGGCGTGCCTCGAGAGTTACTCATTCGAAGATTCATGGAATGCTAGACTCCAAGAATCTCCTTCCTTCGTTAATTGTTTAAGAAAAGCGTTTGTAGAAGTGAATACGGTTGCGAAAGAGGAAGATTGCAAGATAGAAAGAAGTTGGTTTAAAAATGGATCGACGACGAGTCGAGGATTTGATAAAAACGGAACCGGCTTGATGACGAATCAATGGTTGGATTATGAGAAACAATATTAGTCCCTATGGGTGCTCATAATATTGAAACCACGATAAAATGTGAAAGTGTGTGCGATGTGTTAATTGCGAATGCGGATGAGCACTCGACTTATGAGGGTGTATTTGAAAACGATTTAGTTTGAAAAAGTCGAAAGATTGAATAAATAACAACCCAAGGGCGTGCCTCAAGAGCTATTTACTCGAGGATCCAAGGAATGCTAGATTCCAAGAACCTTCTTCTTTTGAGGTTTAATCGAGAAAATGTTTAGTTATGAATTTGAATCGAATTAGGGTACGAGAAGGGTTCGTTTGCATGAGGCGAGAACGTGAGGTTAGATTTGGTAATTTTAGGATAAATGACAATTATTTGATAAATGAGATGTCGGCCTCACAACCAACTAATCGGGGCATTATCGAGATGCTAGATCCCAATGACACCTTTTTCATTTGATTAATTTATTGAAAGAACGACGAAAGTACCACATGGAATGCTAGAATCCAATGGCACTTCTTTGTCCAATAAGTTGAAAGGCATATTTTAAAACGAAAAGTCGAATGATGCACTACCCAAGGTAGGAAATTCACTATTAGTAGAATTAATTCAGAGTCAAACAACCAGTTTGCACTCTTAACTTAAGACCTACCCAATGACACTTCAGCCTAACACTAGACCTGAGTTACCAACTCACTCCCCCTCAATCACAGTAGTGATATCAACCAATTCAAAGTTACAGATAAACTTGAAGACACACTTCAAACACACCTTGATCTTGCTTCACAGCTTTGATCATGTGACACAACACTCTTACTTAAAATTTTAGAGTGACACACTTAACAGACAGCTTAAGAACTCTAGACCAATGCAATCATACGACAAATAATTGCTTGGTTTACAAGTATTCCTAAGACACACAAATACACGTAAAGAACAAAATTCTTCACTCACAAATACACGTAAAGAACAAAATTCTTCACTCACAAATACACATTCTCTAAAACCCTATCAAGAACTATCTTCAAATAGGATTGCTACTTCTGTATATATAGGCAGTATACAGTCCTTGGGCCATAGTGAAGAAATTAGGTTTACCCACGATAAACCTCTCTTCATGAAACTGCGCACGTCCAATTTGGTCAGGGGCATTCCATGTTATCCCCTGCAATGCCTGATATGTCGCCTGAGATAACTAGGCTTCCTAAAATGTTTCCTGAAGTATAGCCTAAGCTAATACCCGAAACTAAAACATGCGTGCCCTGATGTCATACGCTTGATGTCATAACATTCAGCATGACATCCAACATACTTGACTCTTAGCTATTCAAAAATACCCTGCTAAATACTCATTATGTATGTCATGACATCAGTCATGACATTCATACATCCATCAATGTTTTGCCACAAAATGCAGCCAATCAAAAGCATCTACAAACTCCCCCATTGGCAAATTTTTGGCTAAAATACTCTGTTACCATATTAGAGATCACAAACAACAGAAATCATACCATCCTGCAAAAATAAAAGCAATTCAAGAAATGCCAGCGCCGAAGACGGAGAAAGAGGTTTGTGGTTTCCTGGGTAGATTGAACTACATTGCAAGGTTCATATCTCACCTCACAGCCACTTGTGAACCAATGTTTAAACTATTGAAAAAAGATCAGGTAGTTGTCTGGAACGAAAATTGCCAGAGGGCATTCGAGAAAATAAAAGAGTATTTGCAGGAACCTCCAATACTGATGCCTCTAGTGGCTGGAAGACCGTTGATTATGTACTTAACAGTTCTTGAGAATTCCATGGGTTGTGTCCTCGGTCAACACGATGAGACGGGAAGAAAATAGCATGCTATTTACTACTTGAGTAAAAAGTTCACAGATTGTGAGTCCAGATACTCAATGTTGGAAAAGACTTGTTGCGCACTTGCTTGGGCCGCCAAACGCCTAAGGCAGTACATGCTAAACCATACAACCATGCTAATTTCAAAGATGGATCCGATTAAGTACATGTTTGAGAAGCAAGCACTTTCGGAAAGGATTTCTAGATGGAAGATGTTTTTGACAGAGTACGATATTCAATATGTTTCCTAGAAGGCCATTAAGGGGAGTGTTCTATCAGAATATCTCGCAGAGCAACCAATCAACAACTATCAGCGAATGAAGTTTGAATTTCCTGATAAGGATATCATGTACTTGAAGATGAAAGATTGCGATGAACCATTACCTGACGAAGGTCCTGAGTTGGGTTCCCAGTGGAAACTGATCTTTGACGGTGCTATTAACTCCTACGGTAGCGGAATTGGGGCAATCATTATGAATCCCTATGGTTCACACATACCATTCACTGCTAGGTTAACATTTCCTTACACCAATAATGAAGCCGAATATGAAGCGTGTATCATGGGTATTGAGGAAGCGATTAACTTGAGAATCAAGAACCTTGATATTTATGGTGATTCAGCTTTGGTGATCAATCATATCAAAGGAGAGTGGGAGACCCGTCAGCCCAATCTAATTCCTTATATGAACTATCCTAGGAGGTTGTTGCCCTTATTCGATATGGTAGAGTTTCATCATGTACCCAGAGCAGAGAATCAGATGGCAGATGCCTTGGCTACTCTATCCTCAATGTATAAGGTGAATTTTTGGAATGATGCTCCGAGAATTGTCATCTCACGCCTTGACAGGCCGACGTTCATTTTCGCAATAGAGGAAGCTTCTAATGGCAAGCCATGGTATTACGATATCCAAAATTTTCTCAAGAACCAAGAATATCCGCCTGGGGTATCGGCCCGGGATAAGAAGACCTTGAGGAGGTTGTCTGAGAATTTCTATTTGAACCAAGATGGTATACTCTATTGGAGAAATTTTTACTTAGTGCTGCTAAGATGCGTGGACAAAAAAGAAGCAAGTTTGCTTATGGAAGAGGCCCACGAAGGCGCCTTTAGTACACATGCAGGCGGACATGCCATGTCTCGAAAGCTGTTGAGGGAGGGATATTACTAGTTAACTATGGAGTCTGATTGCTTCAAGTATGCAAAGAAATGTCATAAATGTCAGATTTATGCTGACAAGATTCATGTTCCGCCAAATCCTTTGAATGTTATGGCGTCCCCATGGCCCTTCTCCATGTGGGGCATTGATATGATTGGCAAGATCGAGCTGACCGCATCCAATGGACACCGATTCATCTTAGTGGCGATTGACTATTTCACCAAGTGGGTCGAAGCAGCCTCCTATGCTAATGTCACCAAACAAGTGGTAGCCCGGTTTATCAATAGGGACATCATCTGCCGTTATGGGGTACTTGAAAGAATCATTACTAATAATGGTTCAAATTTGAATAACAAGATGATTAAGGAACTGTGCCAAAGCTTCAAAATTGAGCATCAAAACTCTTCTCCCTATCGTCCGAAGATGAATGGCGCTGTCGAGGAGGCTAATAAGAACATAAAGAAGATAGTGCAGAAGATGGTTGTGACCTATAAATATTGGCACAAGTTGTTTCCCTTCGTGTTGCATGGTGTCGCTACTGCGAAAATCGGCGCCGGCTAAACAGAAGAGTCGCCACCGTGCGTTATTTATCCCAAAGGAGGGAAAGGAAATGCTCAGAGAAAACCTAACAAAAAGAGGGAAAAGGAATGGTCATCGCAACCAAGTCCTGGATTCGGGAGTCGGTAACGCAAGGGGAAGGTATTAGCACCCCTCACGTCCATCGTACTCGATGGGATCCACGCTTAATTGTTTATCTCGAAGGGTTGATTAATACTATCTACTTAAAGGCTTAAGGAAAACAGAAAAGAAAAGTGACTCGGCAGAACACAGCAGTTCTATGCCTACGTATTCCCGTCTGAAACGAGAAATCAGAGTCAACGTAGTTCGCCTAACTACGGGTGAAAGGGGGGAAGGTTGCTCGCCGAGATATCGCATCTCGTGCCTACGTACTTTCATCTGGTATGAAAGATCAGAGCAAACGTAGTTCGGGCTAACTAGACCACAGGTTTGGTTTAAGTTGTTTTTAACCCGAGTAGGGTTAATAATCGGTTCTAGCAGTTTGGTGTATGCAGCTCGACCATTGGAGACTTAGGCGTTACCGTTTGCGAGAGAACCGAGAGTTAACAAAACTCTCATTACGAAAATGGGTTCTAATGATTAAAGGTCCAAGAGGACAAAAATAAGTTGAATGTTTGTTTTTATGTCTTTTAAGAAGAAGTGTTTTGAGTTTTGTTTGTAACTCGTGTCGCACTAAAGACTTGGACTTAAGAGTGAATGCGTCGCATGTCACCCAAAGGGTGCCACACTAAACATTCAAGTTATGTGAGGGAAACCATCCCACAACTCTTTCTCGAGTAGCTTAAGGATCGTGGCGCACAACACGCGTTATCCTTTATTAATTATTTTCGAATGTTTGAAGAAAGGAAGAGAAACAGACCTCTAAGGGAAACTACACAGCCCTAAATGTTATCATGCAATGTTCGTCCTATGGTTGAAGTTTGCAAAGGGTAAGACTACCCTAATGTTGTCATACATGGTTGCAAAGCCTAGTTTCTATCACATTCTATCTTCAACAAGAAAGAATGGAGCTCCTAAGGGAAAGGCAAAGGAAGCAACGGAAAACAGATGAAATAAACAGCATACAGGAAATGCGGATTCATAAAGGTAAACATGGAATGCAAGTGAGGGACGAAGTCATCTCAACCTCAAGCCCATAATGAATGGAAGTTGGCCTATTCTAAACATGCGATCTTGGCCACAAGTGATTATAAAGATATGTGAGGCAATAAAACCTACGAATGACGTACGCATACCACAATTTGGAATCATAACGCGCTACCATGAAAGTATGGAACCTAATGGGCAACTCATGTATGATAAAACCAGCCAATAAATGATCTACGCATCCTATACAATGTCTATAACAAGCCATAAGAACCCTAGCATTCATCACACAAACAATTCGAGACCGTTGGAGCCGAAAGAAAAGCAAAGTCCGTTAGAAAGTCCAAATTACAAGTCTAAATACAAAAATACAAGAAAAATAGCAAAAGGTGCTAAAAAATTCAAATAAAAATCTCCAATGCCCTACATCAAGTCACAAACCAGGGGTGAGAGATAAAACAAAATATCCAAATAGAAATGGTCAAATAAGATGAAACTATGTCATGTATACCAAAAGAAAGGTTTAAATGGAGCATGTTAAAGAAAGCATCCAAAACCAATTAAAATGGTACGATAAAATTCCCACAAAAATATATCACAATGCCTCAACATGTTTAAGAGATTCCTGCAAAAGGTTAGGCCTTGAAATGACATATTGATGGGTCAAAGAAAATCAACAAAATCATGACACAAGTATTTACATTCTTATGACACCCCAAATGTAAAAAATCCAAAGAAAATGTCAGAAAATGGTAAAATTATAATTCCAGTTTTATAAACTTTTAGACATTTTGAAGGTTCAGCACAAAAAAACGGGGATCAAAAAGATTAATTTTCCTATTTTTTATGATTATTTGAATAAGCATGAAAAAATAGAAAAATAAGATGAATATGGAAGAACATGGAGATGTGAGAAACAAGTAATATAAGAGGAATAAATAAAAAATGCCATAGCTGGGATTCGAACAGGGGAGCACTCGGTACAAATGCTGAGGTGGCGCGGATGTGGTTTAATGAGCACTGACTGGACCGTGTGTGTGGCGCTTGCGTGGAACGGTGAGAGGCATCCGATCAGTGGACGAAGTCAAGCCTTGGACCGAATCCGACGGCTGTGACTTTTTCTTCTCCGTTTGAACGCCGGCTGGGAGAGAAAACGCAGCACCCATTTGCGGCGGAGGGGGGTGGTTCCGGCGGACTCCCTCATGACCGTATCTTCTTCATAACTCAACCAATCGAGACGTTTTTTAGACCAATCTTGTGGGATTTTTCGAGAGGAATCCAAATATGCCCTTATTTCTTCTTGATATAGCCTCTAGCTCAAAAACCATGTATGAATCCCAAACTTTCAAGAACACAAAAATGTCATAAAAATGGATCTTTCTTTACCAGAAACGATGTACTATTCCAGGGAAATGCAATGCTATAAAAATGGCCTGGAAAAGACTCATAATTAGGGAGAAAACTTGAATTTCCATTACCTCTGAATTTGACTTCCTAGAGCTTCACACAACCGCTAAACCTTGAAGAAAACTGTATGAACACGTTCTAAAATTGTTGGTGGAGATGTTTGAATCGAAGAACAGCCTTGAATTGCAGTGGAACTTGAAAATTGAATTTGAGTTTTTCACCACTTTTTCATGTTGCTACAATGCTATTCTTGCTCCAATTCTCTCCAAAAAGATGATGAACAATGTGTATAATTGTTGTGTGATTGATTGGTAATGAGAAAATGAATGAAAAGTGGGAGAATCCAAGGATTGAAAATTCAATTTTTTCAAATATGTGAAGTGTGAAAAATGATCATGGAAGAGGATTTTTGCCTTGGCTCCATTTGGTTTTATATCTTGCATTATAAGATACATCTAGGGTCCAAAATTATCCCTTGTTTCAATCTTAAGGGCTTAGATTCAAAGTGTTATTTAAGTGTGAAGAAATCTTGGAATAGGTCATGAAGAGAGCTTCAAATGAAAAATGTAAAAGTGTCATTGTTCTTAAAATGAGATTTCCACTCAAAATAGGTACAAACATGGACTTATTTGATTAAATTTTGAAGAAATACCAAACTATGCCTTTTCACATGTTTTCACCAAAGTGACTTTTATCAAACTTCCACCATGAGCTAACTCATTAAAACCTTGAGGTTTAGTTGACCCAATGACACCATTCGGAGCAATTTTCATGTTGGAAAAAAGTCTATTTGAGTTATGCAAAATATTGAACTTGACCTGTAATTTTATGACCTGTAATCATAGTTTCCCAACTCATTGATAATCTTCAGTTGGCCTCTAAGTCAGGGGATGAACCCCCACACAAGCATCTGAACTTCTCAAGGGCATGAACCACTTCCTGGTGACTTTAGTGACTCCTCAAGCTCGAATAAAACCTCTAGATAGGCCTCTGTTGATGTATATCACACTTGATCCTTTGCATAAATGCTAATGCAATGCTATGATAATGCTATGATGATGTTATGTTAGTGCAAAAACAAGAAGGAAAAGGTTGGGCAAATTTTGGGGTGCAACAGCTGCCCCTATTCAAGCGACTTGGACCTGAATGAGTGAAAAGCGAACGGCTTTCAATCAATCAAGGTAAAAGGCGGTTGAATACCGAAAGAACCTGTAAATTTGCCAACTGTTGTACCCCAAAATTTTCTCAATCTTTTCTTGCCTGATTTATGTTTCATTGCATTTCATTTGAATAGTTACATCATGTACATAGTCTAATCATTTGCATATCATAGCATATCACTCATCCAACAGGGGTTCAAGTGTGGTTCTTATCAGAAGAAGCCTAGCAAGAGGTCTTATCCAAGTATGAGAAGTCATCCAGGCCATCAAGAAATGATTTGAAGCCTTGAGAAGTTTGAGTGCCTACATGTGGGTTTTGCTCCTATCTTGAGGAATATTGAGAATCATCAGTGGGATGTGAAGCATGGAATGTGAATTTGAGGTGTGTATGGATCTCATGGAGTGCCTAGAGATCCCTATTGAAGCTGAGACAAGTCTTTGATTCAAGTATGAGAGCCACAGTTGAGGTGCAATCAACTAGGGTTTCATCTGGGTCAACCCTAATTCAATTGAGTAATTGGAGAGCATTAAAGCATACCTTGAGGTCATGGGATTCATGGATTGGTATTTTGATACATGTGTGGTGTTGTGACAAAATTAAGCAAAGAAGGATCAAGAATGTGGGAAGTTGCTAAATTAGGGTTTCAGTGTAAAATCCCCTATTTAGTGCCTAACTTCAAAGCCACATAAGTCAAAATGCAAGTTTCAAATGGATCTTTGGTCAACATTAAACTTGTAGGGAATCTTAATACCTTTAATTTGAGTACTAGAAGTCCTCAAGGGGATTTATAGAACTCAAGTTATGGTCTTTGCAATCCAGGGGTATTTTGGGTATTGGTGATTATAGGTCATTTTCAAGTATGGGCCAAAATCTCTAACTTAGAAGCTTCAAATGGAAAATTGTTCAACTAGAAATTTGCTCAAAATAGGGTTTTAACCTTGACCATGCATCAAGGAGGCTTTAAATTGGCTCATAGGAGAAGTTGGTTTGAGAAATTTTGAAAAGGAAGAAAAATAAGTCATTTAAAAGGCCAAAAATGTGATTTCTTGATTTATGGCCCAACCAAGCAATGTTATATACCAAATTGATCAGAAAACATATTTTGGAAAGGATGGCAATACCACTTTTTGGATTTGAGGCCAATTTCACATGGTTCCCTTTTGTACCTTAAGGATAAAGTAACACATCAATACATGGCCATGGGATCAAAAACAAGGAAGATATCACTCCCATTAAATTCAAAATATCATGAGGAGAGAAATTCAAGCCATATGGTGAGCTAGAACAGAGCAATGCATGAATGTTGCATATGAGATTTTCAAAGGGAATGAGATTTTCAATTTCTCATTCAGGTTGTTACAGAAAGTTCTAGAGTGTTCTAACACACTCTATATATTGTATGCAACTGATTCAGATCATTTTTTGGGAGGAATTGAGCAAGGAACCAGAGCAAGCCATTGAAAATTCTCAAGCTGCATCAAGAATTGGGATTTGGAATTGAAGAGGATTCAAAGCAAATTGATCATTGGAGAAGCTTTAGAAGTGGTTCTTGAGTGATTCTGCAAAAGATTGGAGCTTGAATCGAGCATTTGCACCTTCTGTTCATCCAGTTTTTCCAGGTTTGCAGCTTTCATTGTTTAGCTTAGATTAGGGGAAATTGATTAGCATTTGATATGTATATAGGTTATAGATGTTGCCTAGATGAATTTAGGCACAAGAATTGGATGATTAGAGATACTTTAGGTCAGTGCAAGATTTCTGTTGAAGCATATAACTCATGATTCTTGAGGTTTCAAGCATGTTTGAATAGATAGAATTAAAGCCTGATGCGTGTAGATGAGTTTAGGAGCTTTAATTTTAAGTTTAGTGGTGATCAAGAATTGGATGAATCTCTGCAACTTGGATCGGGTTTGGCTTTAGGGTTGGAATCAATGGAAATGAAGGTCATTTTTGGACTCAGGATGGAATTTCGAGTGGGATAGGGTGTTTAGTTGCAAGAATTGATGAGGTTTTGGGATTACCTCGCCGGAGAAGACGGTGGCGCAAAGCTCAGTCCACCGTCTAAGCTTCTCCCTCCATTTTTCAAACATTTGGGGACGATGACCCAGGGCCCTAGGATCCATGCTTGACTTTGACTGAAGACTCCATCCAAGGGCCATGATCGCGTTTCAAAACCTGAAGAGAGGGAGTTTAGATGAAACGCTCTGTTTCATTAAACATTTTGGTTTGGGCTTAGTTGATTAATTGCTATGCACACCCTACCTTAGGCCCATATCCTGAATTAAACTGAAAACAATTGCTATTCATCACACGGTTTTCTCAATTTCCATTGCATTTTCTGATTTCTTTTCATTTTGGGTTTGGGCTTAGTCAGACGCGCTATTGACACCCCCCTCTTGGGCCCATGTCTGGATTACAACATGCTTTAACTGCTATTTGCAACGCAGTTTTATCATTTTCCATTATATTTTCTTTTATTTTACATTTTTCATATCATTTAGGAAATAATTCACAATAATTAGGAAAATTAGTCTCTTTAATCTAGGTTTTTTTCCCCTGACTCCTTAAAGAGTCAAGAATTTAATAGGATAAAAAAATAATCGATTCATGCATTTTTTATTTTAATTGCATTTTTGTATTTTAATTGGTTTTAATTTTGAATATGGTTGACATGTGTTCTTGCTGATTTTATTGTGGATGATTGGTGTATGATTTTGAGTTGATTCTTTTTGGGATAGTTATCTTAGATATGCATGTACCACTAGTAATTTTCTCATAATTTTTTGATAGAATTTTAGGCTAGTTTGAGCATTAAGCATTAGGTGTTGTAGAATTAGGGTTTTAGGATGGTACCTTTAGGTTTAGGTCATAGTTTTAGGTCCAAATGAATGGTTAACCCCCTGGTTTTTGTATGAGATATTCTTAAGAGTTTTAGGAACCCTTACAATATTTTGTAGGATTTTTCAATCACTTTTGGTATTTTAATTAGATTTAGTTTTAGGACTAACTTCTAGGTGTTTCTAATGAACTAACTTGACTAGTTTAACTCAATAGTTCCCCTTAGATTAGGGTGGTGTTACTCTTGTGCTTGGATGATCATGAGGACCAATTGAATATGCTTTGGAGAGCTTGAAGGAGCTTGGATTTGAGGATTTCTCATCTGGTGGAGTGATTGTCAGGAGCTTAGGAAAACTAGGGTTTTAGGAAGAGCATCAGAGTAGTTTTGCTTGTTTCTTCAAACATGGAGTATATTGCTCATATCCATTCAATCCAATGACATAAAGTCCTCTTAAGGAAGCCATATATCTCCCTTGGAGGGATGACTGGCATGCTTTAAGAGTAGAACTTTGAGGATACAGTTCCTTTACAATGTTAGGTTCTTAGTGGCTTCCTTTGGTTGTCAGTAAGCTACTTAACATTTCAACTTGATCTTGTTGAATGATTATCCCTTGGAGGTGCTTGTTGAAGCTTGGTAAAAAGAAAGTTTAGGGCTTGTTGAAGCTTTTTGCGGATGAAGTTTGTGCTTGTTGAAGCTAGAAGCTGGTTGAAGCTGGTTGCTTGTTGAAGCTAGGGTTTTGTTTGCTTGTCGAAGCTGGTTACTGGTTGAAGGTTGCTGGTTAGAGCTGGGGTCTTGTTGAAGTTTGAAGCTTGTTGAAGTTTAGGGCTTGTTGAAGAGTGAAAGTTCATTGGAGCTTGAAGATAGGAGTTGTTGCTGTCAACTCTTTACTGTTTAATCAACCTGTTGCTGTTAGAGCTACTGCTTGTGCTGTTTGCTGTAGGAGTTTGGTGTTGTTGCTTGGGCTGCCTCCTCTGTTGTGGTTTTTGTTTTCTGTATTGTTTGTTGGCTTGTGCTGCTTGCCCCCTAGGTTTGAAGTGAATGTTGATTCACTTTTCCTGTTGTTTTCCCAGGTTCGAGGTTGAGTGGGACTCCCTTGCCTCGCTTGTATTGTTGCATTGCATGCATTGTACTGTACTTGCTTGCTTTCTTTTCTGTTTATCCCCTAGGATCTCTGATTTCCTCTGTGCAGGAGGGAATTATGACAGACATTAGGATTCTTATTCATGCATGACAACATTAGGTTAGTTTTTATTCCTTTTTCAACCCTAGGCTTTTTAGAGCTTCTTTCTCTTCTTATCTCAAAACAACTCAAAAATACAGTAATAAGGTTAATCGATGTCGTACGTCATGAGCCTTAAGCTATTTCAGAAAGGGTTGTTGGGGAGCTTCTTTCCAGTAGTTTGGCTGCTTAGTGTGGCACCCTTTGGGTGACATGCGACATAGTCACTCTCAAATCATAGTCTCTAGTACGTCAAAGATTGCACACAAACTAAAAAACATTTCTTTCGTAAAAGATTCAAAACAAACATCAAAGTGTCATTTTTTCGTCCGCTTGGACACTTAATCAAGAAAAACCCTTTTTGAAGGTAATAAAAAACAGTCAGACAAGCTTGTGTCTTCCATAGCCCGAACTACGTTTGCTCTAATCTTTCATGCTGTATGAAAGTACGTAGGCATAGGATGTCGTATCCTAACGAGCAACCTTCCCCCCTTAACCCGTAGTTAGGCGAACTACGTTAACTCTGATTTCTCGTTTCAGACGGGGATACGTAGGCATAAAGTGCGATACTTTGCCGATTCATTTTCTTTTCTTTTTAGATCGGACCTTTAGAGTAGATAGATAAACACACCCTTAGATAGAAAACAAGCATGGATCCCGTCGAGTACGACGGACGTGAGGGGTGCTAATACCTTCCCCTTGCATAATCGACTCCTGAACGTTGTATATGCTTCATTTGCATTGTGCTGGCCATCACCAGGATTGTTGGTTGAGGTCATGCCTTCTTGTTATTGTACACTCAATGATATTGTATTTCTGCCTTGTTGGGCTCTTTTCAGCAATATATGAGGAACTTTATCCCCATGAGTGGATTCCAAGCTTCTTATCACTATCACTGTTGTTGCACTGACACTTTGGCACTAGAATCAGGGGTTGATCTCCCTAACGCACAGACACATATTGCATATGCATATTCATTTTGCATTGTCAGTTACTTGTTGAATCTGTATCTTATTTCCTGCATCTCACAGGTTTTTCAGGATTGACGAACAAAGAGTCCACCTCTATTCAACCAGAAACAACTGCAAGAAGATAATGGATCAAGTTCAGGTCGAGATGCAGGAAATCCGTGAGAAGTTAACTTTGTTCATGCAAGCGATGGAGAGCATGGCCAAGGGCCAGGAGAATCTTCAGACCTTGGTGCAGCCGCTGCTAACGCGGGCAAACGGAAATGGCAATACTGACCATATTTCTGTTGAAACTCCTCGCTGGGAGGATGAGATACCGGCAGTTGTTACTCCACCTGTTGTGACTGTCAACGGAAACACTGGTACTGGTGCAGGTGCGGGCGCTGGTAATGGCAATACTGGAAATGGTGGTGATGGGCATGTTGTTAACAACAAAGGTAACATTGTGGATGCCGATCAGGGATTCGGTGACAATGTTGACTTTGGAAACAATGGGTATAGCAATGTCAATCAGGACGGGAACTTCGGGTTCAATAATCAAGGCTTTGGTAATGACGGCTACGGCATCAATCAGGGGTATGGCCACGGTAATGGTGGATTTGGTAATATGAATAACAACGGCGCTGGAGCATTCCCTTTCAATAATGGTTTTGGACCTGCTGGGGTCAATCTAGGGTTCGGCAACCGAGGACAGGGTCCTATGTTCAATCAGTAAGGATTTGGCCATAACATGGGTTACAATGGGTATGGCAATGACTGGAAGGTGGATCACCAGGACGACGCTTTTTCGGGAGGAGGTATGGGACCTGAGGGCCCCATTGACCCTGTTCAGAGGATCAGAATGTTAGAAGAGCAGATGAAAGGTGTGGTTAATCAGAACTCCGATGGGTTAGACATGACTACTATGGGGTTGGTACCAGGGTTGAGGGTGCCATTAAAATTCAAGGCTCCAACATTCGACAGATACAAAGGGGATACCTGCCCAAAGGTCCATGTGCGTTCTTACTATAGAAGGATGTCTGCATATTCCAATGATGAAAGGATGCTCATGCATTTCTTTCAGGATAGCTTATCGGGACCATCATTGGAATGGTATATGGGACTGGAGCCCACTCAGATTAGAAGCTGGAAGCAGTTGGCTGATGCCTTCGTTATGCATTACAAATATAACAGCGATTTGGCGCCGAACAGAGTTCAGTTGCAGAGTCTGTCGCAGAAAAGTGGGGAAGCTTTCAAAGAGTACGCGCATCGGTGGTACGATATGGCAGCTAGGGTGCATCCTCCTTTGGTCGAAAGGGAGATGAATGACATGTTTGTGGGGACTTTTACAGGAATGTACAATGACAAGTTACTCAATGTTTCGATGGGTAGCTTCTCCGATATGATCCTTATGGGAGAGAGGATCGAAAATGGAATTAAAATTGGAAAGATTCAGGCAGGTGAATCTACTTCAGCTGGGGGTGCGAGAAAAGCGTTTGGCGGAAGACGACAGGGTGATACAAGCGCTGTATTTAGTGGCAGAGGCCGGGGCAGAGGTAGAAATCAGTACAATCAACCTCAACAAATAGCCAGTGTTACTATTCCAATTCCTCAACAACAACAGCAGCAGCAACAACCACAGCAGCAGCAAAGGCAGAATCAGGGTCAGAGAAGGTTTCAGAATGCAAAGCCGAAGAGAGTATTCGATAAGCCTCCGTCGACATATGCAGAGCTTCTTCAGACACTGTTGGGATTGAATTTGGTTGAGAAAAAAACATTGGAGCCGCCTACCGGACCGACACTTCCTTATGGGTATGACGTTAATAAGCACTGCGAATTTCATTCCGGGGCGCCCGGACATGATGTAGAATCTTGTCATGCTTTCAAGCATAAAGTTCAAGACTTGTTGGACAGTAAAGCCATCAACTTTGGCCAGGCAGGGCCTAATATCGTACAACAGCCTATGCCTAATCTTGGGGCGAATGCCATCTTGACAGAAGTGGATTTGAACTTGGTGATGGATGTTAACAAACTGAAGACACCATTAAGTGAAGTGAAAAGCAGGTTTCTCAAAGGGGGAGTATTCCCTGGTTGTGACGAACACTGTTTAGAGTGTTGGACCCCGCCTAAGGGTTGTACTGATTTGAAGCGGGGCATTCAGGGCATGATCGACGAAGGGACCTTTCAATTTGATCGAACTGCGGTTGAGAAGCCTGTGGAGGCATTATGTGATAAGTAGAATGATATTGCAACGGTGACGGCGCCCGTCCAGCGGCCAACCATTACGATTACCAAAGCAGGGCCCGTTCCGTTTGAGAGTACGAAAGCGGTCCCGTGAACATATGGATTAGAAACATATTGCAACGGTGAAAAGATTGTGATGAATAGCTATTGCACCCCAAAATTTGACCAACCGGGTCTCGTATCTGGCTCGATGTTTCGACGCATGACCGCATTCGCATCTGCATATCGCATACAGTGCATTTTTCATTTTGTTTGATTTTATCGGGATCACAGCTCTCGTCTCGCGTCTCAGGTGTTTTTAATCAGTTCAGATAAGTAGAATCGTATTTTTGAGCAGTCGTGCTATTCCCGGTGTTTGCAGCTTGCGCTGTTGTTTTTAGGGATATTTTGGTGCCCGTTTATTTTTACCGGCTATTTTTGTGCGCTCTCGCAGTGTTATTTGTCGTTCGGTGTCATTTTTGTTCCTTCGGGAATTTATTGTGAATTTTCTGGATTTTATTAGGCATTATTAGGGTTTTATTAGATTTTTTAATCATTTTAGGATAATATAGAATTTTTTAGAATATTAATAGTTTTTTTAATAGTTTAATAGATTTTAAAATCTTTTAGCATATTAATTAGAATAATAGGTTTAATATAGATTTTATTTTAATATAGAATAATATAGTTTTTTTCCTTTTATTAATAATAGTTTTTTTAGAATTTTAAATGGAATAAATAAATAGCATTTTCTTTTTAGAATATTAGGGTTTTAATAGAAAAATATTTTCCTTTTATAATAGAATAATATAGATTTTTCATTTTAATAAATGGATAGATTTTTCTTTTAATGGTTTTTAATAGATATTATGTTTTTAATAGTTTTTAGAATATAGTAGATATTAAGTAGACTTTAAATCATTTTTGAATAGTATGTTAGATTTAATAGAGAATTATTAGATTTTTTTTATTAGTGGAATTATTAGAACTTTATTAGTTTAGAAGTTAATTAGAGTTAATAGAGTTTTAGGTTAGTTTTAATTAGGACTAGCTTAATCAATAATTAGTTTATTAGTTTAATTTTTCGATTAGGATTTAATTGGTCCATTAGTTAGTCTTAATCATTTTCCATTAATCATCTTAATCCAGTTTTTTTTTGGGTTTTTTATCATGTTTTTCGTTTGGGCCTCATATCAGCCAAAGCCCAGTTCAGAGTTTGTTGTCCATTTTCGTCCAAGTTTCCAGAATAGTCCAGAATAGTCCAGAATTGTCCAGAATAGTCAAAGCAGTATAAATCAGCTCGTCCACGTGTAAATCCAAGAGAGACCCCACATTTCACAGCCACATCACGCCACATCACTCTCAGATTCTCTCTCTCCATGCCACGCACACAACACGCGTCCTGCATGCATTATCCCCCTCCACTAACGCTGCCACGCGTCACCACCTGAGCCCCCACCGGTTGCATGGCCGGCGGCCATGCAACCACCGCAACAGAACGTCTTCGGCGACCCTCAACCGTCTCCGACCACCCTACCCGTCGCCGGAAACCTCAAACACCCAAAAATCCCCAGAATTCCGATCCGATCATCTTCCTCCTTCGATCAATCTCCATCCAACCACCATCAATCTCGCCGGAGGTCACTTTTCCCAGAATTGTTCCAATCTTCATCCTTCAACCTACCATTAATTTCCTTCAATGTTCTTCAAACAATCATCATCCTCTCCCTTTCTGATCAACAAAAATCCAAAAGCTTCAAGCAAAATCATCAACCATCCGTGAACTCCACCATTTGCCAGAATTGGTTGAAGCTTCGTACGGTGAGTTGTGTTCGTCAAGAACTCCTTCAGCTTCTCAGAAATTCATCAACAACAATCGTTTCCAGATTCAACAACGCGTTCATCCGTCAAGATCCATCAAACCAGCAATAATGTTCAAGAACCTTCTTCAACGATCTTCAAGATTTCCAGAAACGTCATCAAATTCAAGAAGCTGCATCCAGATTCCCAGAAACTTTTAACATGCAGCTCCAGAAGCTTCAAGAACACCTCAAACGATCCTCAATCAAATTGTCATCGAGCGCTGAGATCTTCGCTAATCTCTAAATCGGAACACCTAGAACTTCATCATCAAGATACATCTTTACCATGTGATCTTCGTCAAGAATACGGATCCGTTTAAGTCAATGGCGTGGGTGGTGAGTACTTCGCTGGTGATTACAAGATCCATAGGGTTTCGTTGATTTGGGATGTGAACGATGAGATGAGGGAGTCTGAGAAGGGGAGGGCGATGGTGGCGGCGCCATGAGCAGCGGAGAGGAAGTTTTAGGGTTCTTGGTTTTTCTGAGAGTGAATGGAGAAAGAAAGGGAGATGGTCCATGTGAGGGTTGGGCCAGGCCCAATCAGTTTTTTTGGATTCACCCCTCCGTTTTTGGCAAACGCCTCCCTCTGTTTTTTGAAGGACTTTGGGCTGGGCCCAACGAGTTCTCAATCTCTGGACTGCTACACTGCGTTTTGGATCATACCCCCCCTCCCAGTTTTTTTTCTTTTTTCGTTTGATTTTTTTTCTGGGTTGGGCCCAATGTTTTTTCTTGCTATACCCCTTGTAACTGCTGTACACCCCCCTCTGTATTTTTGTTTTTCTTCTTGTTTTCTTTGTTTAGAAAAAAAATAGAAAAAGAATATGGAATATTAAAAAAAAAAGAGAAAGAAAGAAAAGAAATATAAAAAAGGAATGTTTGAAAAATAGTGAAAAAAGAAATATTCATAAAAAAAATATGTTGATATTCAAGGAAAAGCATATTGAAAAAGAGGAGAAAATATGTGAAAAAATATATAAAAAGAAAGTGTAGAAAAAATATAAAAAGAAATATATTGAAAAATAAAAGGAAAAATAGTGAGAAGAAAAGAATAGAAAAATAGTAAAAAATATTAAGGTAGATTTAATATTTTTTAGAGTGTATTTTCTTCATAGAGTTTTATTTTAGGGATAGTTTAAAAGTCCACTTGTTAGGGGACTATTTTCTATTTGATTTTTCCAGGACAGAATAGGATAGCATTTCCTAGGGGTTTATTTTCAGTATTCAATCATTGTAATCATTTTTCAGAATGTTAATAAAACGAGATTTGAGCTGTGGTCCCGAAAGTAGCCGAACTACAACTGCTCTGATTTCTCGTTCCAGACGAGAATATGTAGGCATAGGATGCGATATCCTAGCGAGCACACTAACAATTAATCTTTTGTTCTCTCGCTGCTGTGCGATCGAGACTTTCCCGCTGACGACTAATTGTACCCCTTTTTTCTCTCTTGCTCGAGTGCATTTGAGACCAAGCCATAGTTTTTCCCATAGGTTCCCGTACCTGTGAAACCAGTTGATATCTCACTGCTGTGTGAGAATACCCTGTTTAGCCGTAGTTAGCATGAACTACGTAAAGCTCTGATCTTCCATGCAGTGTGGAAGTACGTAGGCACAAGACGCGAGGTCTTGGCGAGCCAATTTCCCTGTAGTCCCGAACTACGTTGACTCTGACTTTCTCTCTTGAGAATACGCAGGCATAGAGTGCGACACTCTATCGAGTCAATTCCCTTCCGTTTAGATTTAGCAGCCGTAGATAGATTGTTTTGCATCCTTTAGACAACCCAAGCAAGCGTGGATCCCGTCGAGTACGACGGACCTGGGGGGTGCTAATACCTTCCCCTTGCGTAACCGACTCCCGAACTCAGGTTTTGGTTGTGATGACCATACCTTTCCCCGTTTTTTGCGAGGTTTACTTCGAGCGTTTCCTTTCCCGCCGTTGGGATAAATAACGCACGGTGGCGACTCTTCTGTTCAGCCGGCGCCGATTTTCGCAGTAGCGACCAGCTGGCGACTCTGCTGGGGACTGCGATAGTTCCCTATGTGAGTCTGCTGGGGATCCAACGTCCCCTGGCTGCTAAGGATTGCGATAGTCCTTATGCATGTGGGATCCAACGTCCCCTAAGAGAGAGTCAATCCTAGCGCTTGTTTGCTTGTCTATTGGAGTTTATTTATTGATATTATCTGTTGCTGTTGGGGTGTTACGGGTGTTCTATGATTGAGAGATAAGTCGGACCTGGGCTTGAGTGCACCTTAGACTTAGAGTAGAGATTAGTGGGCGCCTACCGGCTTTGCTTGTATTAGTGTCCCGCGAAATCTACACTCAGACGAGGTTCTTCTGGTTGGCCTCTTGTCCCACCCTTTGGGTGGCTCGGGTTGCTGGTTAGTTGGATTGTCGACTCTGGGAACCGATCATTTGGAAGTTAGCTAAGTGAGGCCTCTTCAAAACTTGATGATGCCACTCCTTCTGGGAATCGTATCGTCAGTTTTGAAAGTCTGTGACGCTAACAACCGCATAGGATGCCGTACCTTGTCAGATATAGGTCCATACCTGTGAGTGGGGGTTTTTTTTTTTTGCAGGAAACTTGACTTCCAACCTACCCGTTATTTTGGTCTTCTCTTCAGAGCGAACGTACTCTGTCAGCAGCGCAGCAGTATTCAGACTTGTGTGGGGGCTGTGGTCCCGTTGTTTGCTGCATCTTGCATATCATGTGCATATCAGTGCCGCATCATATTGCATATCATCCTCCAGTTAGCCAGAGTTCTGATCCAGCCTTTGTTTCCTGAAGGTGATTACCCGGAGTTTGGACTGAGCAGCTGTTGATTGTCAGAAGACGACCTAGGGGTTGAGAAGAATTGAGCAGAATCGAGCATTGAAGTCAGCTGAAGACTATTGGTAGCTATGTCTGAAGGCAATTTCCAGTCTCCTAACACCTTGACGGGGTTCACTATGGCGTCCAACCCTCTGTATGATTCTATGGAAGACTTTCCGCAAGCGAACAACATCACTACAGACCAAGTTGTGCAGCCTTCTATTGAGAACCGAGATCGACATGAGCAGTTTGTTGCCCGATATGAGCGTCCTCCTCCTGTTAACAATCAAGGTGTTGCTTTCCCTGTGATGAATTACCAAAGAGATATTCCAATGGCCGGGATGGTAGATCCAAGAGCTCTTGAGAAGGATAGAAGACTCCGAGCGTTGGAAGAAGGAATGAAAGCTTTGAAAGTCAAAGACGCTGTTAACCTGGATGCTGTAGGCATGTGTCTGGTTCCTGACCTGGTGTTGCCTTATAAGTTCAAAGTGCCGAAATTTGAAAAGTACACGGGAGATAGTTGTCCGAAGCTGCATTTGATGATGTTCTGTCGAAGAATGACTGCGTTTGCGCGAGATGACAAATTGATGATCCATTGCTTTCAAGATAGTCTGACTGGGGCATCCTTGAGGTGGTATATGCAGTTAGAGAGGAATCAGATTCATTCATGGATGGATTTAGCCAGAGCTTTTCTGAAGCAGTACGATTATAACCTAGACATTGCTCCTTATCGCATGCAGTTGCAAGAATTGTCTCAAGAGAACAATGAACCTATCAGGAAGTATGCTCAGAGATGGAGAGAATTTGCTGCCAGAGTGCATCCACCGCTGTTAGACCGAGAGTTAACAAGCATGTTTGTAGATTCCCTACAAGATCCGTACTTCGAAAGATTGCTCGGACTTCCATTAAGTTTCTCTGACGTGGTAGCATTAGGAGAACGCCTTGAGTATGCCATAAGAATTGGGAAAATTCAGATTACTTCAAATGATCAAGCTGGTGAAACTGAATACCCTTGCGACTATTAGAGTGAAGAAGAAGTTGTGATCAACGCAGTCATGCCAAACGTTGAATATCCTCGAAGTGAATCAGTGAATTTTGTTGGTTCTTCATCTTATCAGAGATCAGTACCTCCCGTGGCTTGTTATACTGAACAGACAGTCGTGCCTGGGGCACCCTATCAGGAATCTTATGTCGCTTCCATTGGAAAGCAGCGAACTCGTGGTCGAGGTTATCAGAATCAGCGTCAGAATCAAAATCGACCTCGCAACAACTTGGAACGAAGGAAAGCTCCTTTTCACCCAGTGCCTATGCCGTATAGCCAACTGCTACCATCTTTGATCCATAGTTCTTTGGTGGAACCTAAAGCTCTTAAGCCAGTTCCAGAACCTTACCCTCCTGGGTACAATCCCCACGTTCAGTGTGGTTACCATGGTAGCTCTCCAGGGCATTCAACTGAAGATTGTAAAGCATTTCAGGCGAAAGTACAGCAGTTGATTGACCAAGATCGCATTTCCTTTCGAGAAGGATTTCTGTTTGTTCATCCCAACCGCTCAGCTGTCTAAGCTCGTAGACTCGGAAGGTATTCCCCAGCAAAAGCCAGTGATTCAGACAGGCGTGCGCCCTCAGCATTGGCAGTCCTCAAACCTTTATATCATTTGCATTTGTAGTTTCTTTTCTATTAGTTACTACCTGCTTTTAAACATTGTATGTTTCGAATGGTGATAATAATAAAGTGACTATGCATTTTTCTGAATTAATCATGTCGATGTCGCTCATTTACTGCATTGCACTGACACTTGCATTTTATTCACTTCATTTTACCACTGTGACTAGCAAAGATTGGAGGGAGGATGACGAAAATAAACTCATAACCGATGATCGTAGGCTTTCGAATAAGACCTTACCGATGACGTACAAGGCATTGTTTCAAATCCCCAAACACTGGAGATATAAGGAGTTAGTCCCTTGTTAACCACTTCGAGCCAGGAAGCAGAAGTTTTTTCGGACTTTTAAACCCTCACATCTTAACCCGGGGCAGGGTAGTTGTCAGTTAGCTTGACCGAGCATTCAAGTCTTGCAGAGGAGTGTTGTCTTTCGAGGATCAAACAGTTTATACCTTTCAAGAGGTCAAACCTCACCAATCAGGAGTGAGACAGTTACAATCCTTTCGGAGCAATCAAGACAACCAGTGTCACGCGACTTTGTTCCAAAAGAAAGAACGAAAAGAAAGCCCGCTAAGTAAAAAGAAAGAAAAAGATGAGAAAGCTAATACTTAGGCAAAAATCAGGGCATCCCGCTGGACTTCAAAAGAAAACGAAAAATCGAAAAGAACTCAAAATGAGTCAGTCCAGGCAAAAAATTAGGGAATCAAAAGAATGAAAAGAGGGATAAAAAAACAGATCCCCAGCAAGTCACAAAGTCGTGTACACAGACACCGAAAGCGAGAAAGGAGTAACTATCGCTCCGAAAAGCCTTATGAAATCCTTAACTATGGTTCTTACCATTCAACATACCTCTCGAAGAGGCGAGCGCTTGTGCCAGGTTAACTGAACTTTAGGATCGGAGATCATCACGTAGAAGGGGTGGGTACAAATCAAAATTTGAGCCAAATATCCTTTGTTTCACGAACCGTGAACCCGACCACGATACAACCCTTAAAAGACCTAATTGAGGTAGGGTTATTCTGAAGCGCATTACGATAAGGTTGAGTAACCTGACTCCTTCTTGACTTGCTAGTCACATCCTTGTTGTATTTTTCACTGATCACGTAAGCACTACGTTTGAACTTTGGTTCATTCGTCACTCACAATCATGACATGTAAATGAGTGACAGCTCAAAATTTTTTCAAAATCTGCATAAACACTGCATTAAGATTACCATTCGTGAATAGACAATTTTAATTGCAGGTTAGTAGTTGGCATGAAAGAAATTCCAGCAGGGAATCGTCAAGCAGGACTGAGTAATTCAGCAGTCTGAACCAGAATGGTGTATATTGTGAGACCTGTGAATCAGGGGCATTGACTTCCAGTAAGTTCAGAATCAGTCAGTCTGAGGACAAATCCCGAAATAGCAATTGATCAGGGGCAGTATGCTTGAGAAGCAGTTGATCAGAAGTGAGTCTTATCGAGAGCCAATCAGGGGTAATTAGTCAGAATGTTGAGATTTGAAAGCAGATACTTCCAGCGGATAATCAGATCGGGTTAAGTCGCTAGAACGCTCATTCAGGGGCAAGTCATCGCAGAGAATGTTGAAACCAGCCAGGGTGATAGGGGTTTAATGGAGATTGAATTCTGTTATCGTATAGATACCGGGGCAAATATTCTCGAAGTCGTCTCGTAGAGAGCTGATCAGAGCAAGTATTCCCAAGAGTTAGATTGGGGCAAGTGAAATTATACTGGGGCAAGTTGTTCAAGCCAGTTTTTTCCCCAGCTGAGTGTACTGGGTCAAGTTATTCAAATAAGTCTGTTTATCCCCAGCCAGAGTTGAGTATCGGGGAATCGTGTCATTACCCTTATCAAAAACCTTAACATTCCGAAAAAGGCCTTGCTGTCGTTGGATCGTTATTCTACAGTCTAAACCTGTTGCGTGTCAGTAACCAGTCGTTTCTAAAGTCCAGTTCTCGCCTGGAAAACCGGTAACCAGTTCCCGTCTGGCCCACCCTTTTGTAAGCATCAGTTCCCGTCTGGTGTAGTTTATTGTAACCAGTTCTCGTCTGGTCACCGTTTCTTCAAGGGTTGTATCAGTTCTCGTCTGGTACATGTCGTCGCGTAATCAGTTCTTGTCTGGTCATCGTGTGTTTTAACCTATGTGTTATACTAGTTCTCGTCTGGTGTACGTCAACTTTCAGCCAGTTCTCGCCTGGTTGTCTATGCCTCAGTCTGTTATCCAATCAGCCTCGTCTGATGTTCGTTACCAAATCAATTCTCGTCCGATAACCTATTTTCCTATCAGTTCTCGCCTAGTAGCCTATCTTTGAATGCTAGTTCTCGTCTAGTATTTTCCATATCTTCCACTATGTACATAGTCCATGTTTATCCTAAACCAGAAAAAAACAAAAAACCTAACAGGTATCTGACACAGTAATTCCCAATGACTCGCATGTTGTCATGTCCCCCGATACGAAGCTCGACGAATACCAGTACTCCGAGTAATGTTTGAATTCATTGTGGATGTTGTTAAATCAGAATTGCTACTCTTCAGCAGATGAAAGTTGCGTATTATCCCTGGAAGAGTCGAGATTGTATTTTACCCCGTATCAGAGAAGGATCCGGAGTATCCTCAGCAGATTAAGATTGATATCCTTGATAGTAGGGGCATTTCCAGCAGTGTGCTGTGCGCAATCAATCCCAGTTTGGGTCAATCCCCGCAGAGCACAATCAGTTGCCAGTGGTTTAAAGAGAGCATTCCCGAGCAGAGTTGTTTTTTCTTTCCCCAGTGAAGTCGCCAAGCAGGGTTGCCTTTTCATTTCTCCAGCAGGACGGTTATCCCCAGCGGATTTGGTTTCCTTTTTCCAACATTTATTTTGCTGAGATAATTCTGTGACTTCGGTTAATCCCCAGTAGAGTTGACGTTACCTGTGGCATTTATTTTACCAAGTGGTTTTCAGACCTGGCGTTCTCTGGCAGCTCGAGCTTATTAGCATTTGCATATATCGTTATTGCATTTACAAACATATAGTATTTCCATGTCGTCTAGGCCTTGCATTTTCAAAACAGAACGCATAGCATTTACATGTCATATAGGACATTGCATCATTCTCAAGCATACGCATTTCGAAACATGGACCAGGTTGGTTACCTATTGGAATTCGAATTTGTTCCCTTGCAGAGTTGTGTGGTTAAGCTTCTCGTCTCCCCCAGCGGAGTGATTCTTTATTTGGTTGTTACGTCGGCACTGGAAAAAAAACAAAAGCAAAGAGATTGACGTATATCAAACTTCTGAAGCTGCCGCCTTCGTCGAAATAGGTGCCATGCAGTTCAATTCAGAATTCCCCAGGAGAGTTTCCTCATGTTCGCCGTGAACCATGAGTCGACAGAAAAGATCCCATGACAGATGGGAAGGTGTTTGCTTTTCTGAAGCATTATTCCGAAGAATCAGTATCTGTGGCGTCACACAGGTGATTGATGTTGAAAAAACAGCAGAAAATTTTACCAGTTGTTGCCGTGACAACCGAACTTCAGTTCATTGGAGGCTATTCCTCAAGCAGCTTCGCAGTTTATTTTTGCGGTTGGCAAATTTCAGGGTTTCATTTGTATTCAACCATCTTCTACCTTTGAATGATCAAAGGTTGGGCGCTCTTCAACCATTCAGGTCCAAGCTGCTTGAATAGGGGCAGCTGTTGCACCCCAAAATTTGACCAACCGGGTCTCGTATCTGGCTCGATGTTTCGACGCATGACCGCATTCGCATCTGTATATCGCATACAGTGCATTTTTCATTTTGTTTGATTTTATCGGGATCACAGCTCTCGTCTCGCGTCTCAGGTGTTTTTAATCAGTTCAGATAAGTAGAATCGTATTTTTGAGCAGTCGTGCTATTCCCGGTGTTTGCAGCTTGCGCTGTTGTTTTTAGGGATATTTTGGTGCCCGTTTATTTTTACCGGCTATTTTTGTGCGCTCTCGCAGTGTTATTTGTCGTTCGGTGTCATTTTTGTTCCTTCGGGAATTTATTGTGAATTTTCTGGATTTTATTAGGCATTATTAGGGTTTTATTAGATTTTTTAATCATTTTAGGATAATATAGAATTTTTTAGAATATTAATAGTTTTTTTAATAGTTTAATAGATTTTAAAATCTTTTAGCATATTAATTAGAATAATAGGTTTAATATAGATTTTATTTTAATATAGAATAATATAGTTTTTTTCCTTTTATTAATAATAGTTTTTTTTAGAATTTTAAATGGAATAAATAAATAGCATTTTCTTTTTAGAATATTAGGGTTTTAATAGAAAAATATTTTCCTTTTATAATAGAATAATATAGATTTTTCATTTTAATAAATGGATAGATTTTTCTTTTAATGGTTTTTAATAGATATTATGTTTTTAATAGTTTTTAGAATATAGTAGATATTAAGTAGACTTTAAATCATTTTTGAATAGTATGTTAGATTTAATAGAGAATTATTAGATTTTTTGTATTAGTGGAATTATTAGAACTTTATTAGTTTAGAAGTTAATTAGAGTTAATAGAGTTTTAGGTTAGTTTTAATTAGGACTAGCTTAATCAATAATTAGTTTATTAGTTTAATTTTTCGATTAGGATTTAATTGGTCCATTAGTTAGTCTTAATCATTTTCCATTAATCATCTTAATCCAGTTTTTTTTTGGGTTTTTTATCATGTTTTTCGTTTGGGCCTCATATCAGCCAAAGCCCAGTTCAGAGTTTGTTGTCCATTTTCGTCCAAGTTTCCAGAATAGTCCAGAATAGTCCAGAATTGTCCAGAATAGTCAAAGCAGTATAAATCAGCTCGTCCACGTGTAAATCCAAGAGAGACCCCACATTTCACAGCCACATCACGCCACATCACTCTCAGATTCTCTCTCTCCATGCCACGCACACAACACGCGTCCTGCATGAATTATCCCCCTCCACTAACCCTGCCACGCGTTACCACCTGAGCCCCCACCGGTTGCATGGCCGGCGGCCATGCAACCACCGCAACAGAACGTCTCCGGCGACCCTCAACCGTCTCCGACCACCCTACCCGTCGCCGGAAACCTCAAACACCCAAAAATCCCCAGAATTCCGATCCGATCATCTTCCTCCTTCGATCAATCTCCATCCAACCACCATCAATCTCGCCGGAGGTCACTTTTCCCAGAATTGTTCCAATCTTCATCCTTCAACCTACCATTAATTTCCTTCAATGTTCTTCAAACAATCATCATCCTCTCCCTTTCTGATCAACAAAAATCCAAAAGCTTCAAGCAAAATCATCAACCATCCGTGAACTCCACCATTTGCCAGAATTGGTTGAAGCTTCGTACGGTGAGTTGTGTTCGTCAAGAACTCCTTCAGCTTCTCAGAAATTCATCAATAACAATCGTTTCCAGATTCAACAACGCGTTCATCCGTCAAGATCCATCAAACCAGCAATAATGTTCAAGAACCTTCTTCAACGATCTTCAAGATTTCCAGAAACGTCATCAAATTCAAGAAGCTGCATCCAGATTCCCAGAAACTTTCAACATGCAGCTCCAGAAGCTTCAAGAACACCTCAAACGATCCTCAATCAAATCGTCATCGAGCGCTGAGATCTTCGCTAATCTCTAAATCGTAACACCTAGAACTTCATCATCAAGATACATCTTTACCGTGTGATCTTCGTCAAGAATACGGATCCGTTTAAGTCAATGGCGTGGGTGGTGAGTACTTCGCTGGTGATTACAAGATCCATAGGGTTTCGTTGATTTGGGATGTGAACGATGAGATGAGGGAGTCTGAGAAGGGGAGGGCGATGGTGGCGGCGCCATGAGCAGCGGAGAGGAAGTTTTAGGGTTCTTGGTTTTTCTGAGAGTGAATGGAGAAAGAAAGGGAGATGGTCCATGTGAGGGTTGGGCCAGGCCCAATCAGTTTTTTTGGATTCACCCCCTCCGTTTTTGGCAAACGCCTCCCTCTGTTTTTTGAAGGACTTTGGGCTGGGCCCAACGAGTCCTCAATCTCTGGACTGCTACACTGCGTTTTGGATCATACCCCCCCTCCCAGTTTTTTTTTCTTTTTTCGTTTGATTTTTTTTTGGGCTGGGCCCAATGTTTTTTCTTGCTATACCCCTTGTAACTGCTGTACACCCCCCTCTGTATTTTTGTTTTTCTTCTTGTTTTCTTTGTTTAGAAAAAAAATAGAAAAAGAATATGGAATATTAAAAAAAAAAGAGAAAGAAAGAAAAGAAATATAAAAAAGGAATGTTTGAAAAATAGTGAAAAAAGAAATATTCATAAAAAAAATATGTTGATATTCAAGGAAAAGCATATTGAAAAAGAGGAGAAAATATGTGAAAAAAAATATAAAAAGAAAGTGTAGAAAAAAATATAAAAAGAAATATATTGAAAAAGAAAAGGAAAAATAGTGAGAAGAAAAGAATAGAAAAATAGTAAAAAATATTAAGGTAGATTTAATATTTTTTAGAGTGTATTTTCTTCATAGAGTTTTATTTTAGGGATAGTTTAAAAGTCCACTTGTTAGGGGACTATTTTCTATTTGATTTTTCCAGGACAGAATAGGATAGCATTTCCTAGGGGTTTATTTTCAGTATTCAATCATTGTAATCATTTTTCAGAATGTTAATAAAACGAGATTTGAGTTGTGGTCCCGAAAGTAGCCGAACTACAACTGCTCTGATTTCTCGTTCCAGACGAGAATATGTAGGCATAGGATGCGATATCCTAGCGAGCACACTAACAATTAATCTTTTGTTCTATCGCTGTTGTGCGATCGAGACTTTCCCGCTGACGACTAATTGTACCCCTTTTTTCTCTCTTGCTCGAGTGCATTTGAGACCAAGCCATAGTTTTTCCCATAGGTTCCCGTACCTGTGAAACCAGTTGATATCTCACTGTTGTGTGAGAATACCCAGTTTAGCCGTAGTTAGCATGAACTACGTAAAGCTCTGATCTTCCATGCAGTATGGAAGTACGTAGGCACAAGACGCGAGGTCTTGGCGAGCCAATTTCCCTGTAGTCCCGAACTACGTTGACTCTGACTTTCTCTCTTGAGAATACGTAGGCATAGAGTGCGACACTCTATCGAGTCAATTCCCTTCCGTTTAGATTTAGCAGTCGTAGATTGATTATTTTGCATCCTTTAGACAACCCAAGCAAGCGTGGATCCCGTCGAGTACGACGGACGTGGGGGGTGCTAATACCTTCCCCTTGCGTAACCGACTCCCGAACCCAGGTTTTGGTTGCGATGACCATACCTTTCCCCGTTTTTTGCGAGGTTTACTTCGAGCGTTTCCTTTCCCGCCGTTGGGATAAAATAACGCACAGTGGCGACTCTTCTGTTCAGCCGGCGCCGATTTTCGCAGTAGCGACAATAGCCAGCCAGTTGGGGTTGTTGAGAACGTCGTTGGAACGGGGGGCATGACCCGTAGCGGAAGGATCTTTACCTCACCTGAAATAGAAGTAGAGAGGTTGGCCAAAGGCAAAGCCAAAGTAAATGAAAGCGGGCCTACTCAGTCGAAAGAAAAGGATACGTCGCTCAAGGACGTATAGGAGTTCATGAGACTGATTCGCAAAAGCGACTACAAAATTGTTGAACACCTGCAGCAGATGTCGTCGAAGATTTCTATCTTGTCGTTGTTGTTATGTTCCGAGCCCCACCGGAACGCCTTTCTGAAGATACTGGATACGTCATTCGTGCCCCAAGAAGTTTCTGTAAATCAGTTAGAGGGGGTAATGGCACATGTCAATGCTGGACATAGCCTGGGTTTCACATATTTTGATCTAACACCCAGGGGTCGAGAGCACAACATGGCTTTGCATATATCGGTGGAATGCGGGGCACCGTAATGTCGCGTGTATTGGTGGATACTGGATCGTCGTTGAATGTATTTCCAAAGAAAGCCATGATGAAGTTGGACATACAGGGAATTATATGCACGCCCAGCGATTTGGTTGTGAGGGCGTTTGACGGGACGAAAAGATCAGTGTTTGGGTCAATAACATTACCGCTTCAGGTGGGGCCGAAAATTTTTGATACCGAATTTTACATCATGGATATCCACCCAGCTTATAGCTGCCTTCTTGGGCGCCCATGGATCCATGCTGTAGGGGCCGTAACGTCCATATTGCATCAGAAGTTGAAGTACATGGTGGGTGATAGTGTTGTTACCGTTTGCGGGGAGGAGGACATTTTGGTCAGTCACCTGTCATCGTTCAGATATGTTGAGGTCGACAGAGAAATACACGAGACACCTTGTCAAGCCTTCGAAGGGTTACGGATCAAAGACAAAGCTCAGGGTTCCAGCAAAGTATCAGAGGTGGCAGTGTCATCCTACAAGGAAGCTCAGGCTTTAGTGCAGACTGGTGAGACTAAATACTGGGGGCAGGTACTGGAGATTCCCATGAAGAATGACAAGTTTGGGCTAGGGTATCAACCGACGTCGTCAGCGTCATCTTCAGGAGCGCCCAGGTTCAAGGGACCGGTCACGATTACGCCAAGCGGGGTGTGCTTTGAGACAATCAACGCTATTTTTGATGCTGAAGACGAAGATAGTGACTGCGATATGGACGCGCGGATCAAGCCAAGCGTGCTAGGAAAACGTCTCTGCAACTGGTCCAGCCGGGAAACTGTCCTAGTGACTCTTAAACAGTAATGATTTGTTTTGTCAGTTGTTGAATAATCCTATGTCCTACCCGGGGCATAGTGATTTTACCTTAGGGCTACTTGATTATGTGTATTGCACTGTTTTAATCATGAAATAAAGGCGTTTTTCATATCCAAATATTGTGATCCCTGTTTTTCTTGTTTTACTTTAACAATAAATGGCAACGTGGTTATTTGCTTTGTCTGTGTTTTGAAGCATTTAACCATTTCCTTTACAGGACTAATATTTCATATGACATCTCCTACGAACCGCCTATGACTCGTTTCGACTTCGAGCACCTGGTATTCCAAGCAGAGGAAGATATTGTTGAGGATAGCGACCTGCCAGAGGAGCTGACTCGTTTGTTGAAATAGGAAGAGAGAATCATTCTGCCTCATCAGGATGAAATTGAGATTATCAACTTGGTGTCGGAAGAAGTTGTGAGAAATATCCGTATAGGGGTTGCGCTGCAGAGCGACGTCAAGCAAAGGCTAATTGAGATACTGCAAGAGTATAGTGATATATTTGCTTGGTCGTACGAGGATATGCCTGGGTTGGATACGGACATGGTTGTACACCGTCTGTCGTTGCGAGAGGAATGTTCGCCTGTTAAGCAGAAACTTAGAAGAACCAGACCAGACATGGCTGTGAAAATCAAGGAGGAAGTTCGAAAACAGTGAGATGCTGGTTTCCTAGCCGTTACAACTTATCCTTCATGGGTCGCTAATATAGTGCCAGTGCCGAATAAAGACGGTAAAGTGCGAATGTGTGTAGACTACCGTGATTTGAATAGGGCGAGCCCGAAAGACGACTTTCCACTTCCTCACATTGATGTGCTGGTTGATAACACTGCTCAGTTCTCCGTATTCTCCTTCATGGACGGCTTCTCAGGCTATATTCAGATCAAAATGGCGCCCGAAGACATGGAGAAGACTACCTTCATTACTCCCTGGGGAACATTTTGCTACAAAGTGATGCCCTTCGGACTGAAGAACACTGGGGAAACATATCAACGTGCTATGACGACTCTCTTTCATGACATGATGCACAAAGAGATCGAGGTTTATGTTGATGATATGATTGCCAAATCCCAGACGGAGGAAGAGCATTTGGTTAATCTGCTGAAACTGTTCAAGAGGCTTAGGAAGTTCAGGTTGAGACTGAACCCTAACAAGTGCACCTTTGGGGTGAGATCGGGTAAATTGCTGGGGTTTATTGTGAGCGAAAAGGGAATAGAGGTTGATCCTGCAAAGATAAAAGCCATACATGAAATGCCGACGCCTAAAACAGAAAAAGAAGTGCGTGGGTTTTTAGGGAGGTTGAACTACATTGCTCGGTTCATATTTCACCTAACTGCGATATGCGAGTCGTTATTCAAGTTGTTGAAAAAGGATCAGGTGTTGACTTGGAATGAAAATTGTCAAAAGGCGTTCGACAAGATAAAAGAATACTTGCAGGAACCTCCTGTTTTGATACCCCCAGTGGCCGGGAGACCTTTGATTATGTATTTGACGGTTCTTGAGGAAAGTATGGGTTGTGTTCTCGGTCAACACGACGAGACCGGACGTAAAGAGCATGTGATCTACTATTTGAGTAAGAAGTTTACCGACTGTGAGTCCAGCTACTCAATGCTCGAGAAGACGTGTTGCGTGCTAGCCTGGGCCGCCAAATGTTTGAGGCAATACATGCTGAATCATACAACCCTGCTAATTTCAAAGATGGATCCAATCAAATATGTGTTTGAAAAGCAAGCACTCTCCGGAAGAACTTCCCGATGGCAGATGGTGTTAACAGAATACGATATCCAATATGTCTCGCAAAAGGCTATTAAAGGTAGCGTTCTGTCAGAGTACCTTGCGGAGCAGCCTGTTGAGGACTACCAGTCAATGAGGTTTGATTTTCCTAACGAGGATATCATGTACCTGAAAATGAAAAATTGTGAAGAACCGTTGCCGGACGAAGGACCAGAGTTGGGTTCCAAATGGCAATTGATATTTGACGGAGCAGTTAATTCCTATGGTAGCGGAATAGGGGCAGTCATCACTATTCCTCAGGGGTCGCACATCCCATTTATTGTCCGATTGACTTTTCCCGTTACCAACAATGAGGCTGAATATGAGGCTTGCATCATGGGTCTGGAAGAAGCCATTGATTCGTGAATCAAGAACCTGGATGTATATGGAGACTCAGCTCTAGTGGTGAGTCAGATTAAAGGAGAATGGGAGACACGTCAGCCCAATTTGATACCCTATATGAATTATGCAAGGAGATTGTTGCCTTTCTTTGACAAGGTGGAATTGCATCACGTGCCACGAGCAGAAAATCAAATGGCTGACGCCCTGGCGACATTGTCTTCAATGTATAAAGTTAACTTCTGGAACGAGGCTTCCCGGATTGTTATCTCTCGTCTTGATAGGCCTGCCTTCATATTTGTCATTGACGAGGCTTCCGATGGTAAGCGCTGGTATTTTGACATCCAGAATTTCCTGAAGAACAAGGAGTATCCGGCTGGGGCATCCAGTCGAGATCAGAAGACTCTCAGGAGATTGACTCTCACGACTTGGTGTTGCTACGCTGTGTAGACGAGAAAGAGGCGAAGTTACTCATGGAAGAGATACATGAGGATACATTTGGTACACATGTTGGTGGGCATGCTATGACGAGAAAACTACTGCGGGCAGGTTATTATTGGCTAACTATGGAAACAGACTGTTTCAAGTTTGCAAAAAGGTGTCATAAATGCCAGATTTATGCGGACAAGATCCATGTACCTCCGAACCCTCTGAATGTGATGTCATCACCGTGGCCTTTCTCGATGTGGGGGATTGATATGATTGGTAAGATTGAGCCTATGGCATCAAACGGACACCGGTTCATTTTGGTGGCAATCGATTACTTCACCAAGTGGGTGGAAGCAGCATCATACGCCAATGTAACCAAACAAGTGGTAGCCAGATTTATCAAACGAGATATTATCTGCAGATATGGGATCCCTGAGCGGATTATCACCGACAACGGTTCAAATTTGAATAATAAAATGATGAAAGAGCTGTGTCATAATTTTAAGATTGAGCATCACAACTCTTCTCCTTACCGGCCCAAGATGAATGGCGCTGTCGAAGCGGCCAATAAGAACATAAAGAAGATTGTTCAGAAGATGGTTGTGACGCATAAGGACTGGCACGAGATGCTACCTTTCGCTTTGCACGGTTATCATACGACGGTACGCACATCAACCAGGGCAACCCCTTTCTCATTAGTATACGGGATGGAGGCAGTGTTACTGTTGGAGGTCGAGATTCCTTCCCTGAGGGTTTTACGTGATGGCCAACTCGACGAGGCAGAGTGGATTAAAGATAGACTGAATCAGCTCATCTTAATGGATGAGAAGAGACTGGCTTCTCTAGCATACGGTTGGTTTTATCAGAGCCGGATGAAGAAAGCTTACGACAAGAAGGTGTGCCCTCGAAGCTTTCAGACGGGCGATCTTGTTTTGAAAAAGATTCTCCCACCACAAACAGATCATAGGGGAAAGTGGACTCCCAATTACGAAGGTCCCTACGTTGTCAGAAAAGTCTTCTCTGGAGGAGCCTTGTTACTATCCACCATGGATGGTGAGGACTTTACGTCTCCTGTGAATTCAGACGCAGTTAAAAAATATTTTACTTGAAAGTGACCCGCTGGACAGTAAAAAGAGAGTCCAGGCAAAAATGGGGCATCCCGGCGAAGCATAAAAAATGAATAAAAGGTTCGGGCAAAAATTAGGGATAAAATTGAAAAGATGTACACCCGCGAAGTCGAAAACCTGAAAAGGGTGACTTCGGCAAAAAAGGGTATCCCGGTGAATTGAAAACCCGGAAAGGGCGGTTCACGCAAAAGTTAGGGATTGAAAAAAGCAAATGACTGTGGTCCGGATTTGATATGGCATTGCTTAGTGGTTTGGGAGTACCTGGGGGCCGTCTATCCAAAAAAAATCTCTTCTAAAAATCGAGTACCGGGGAAAGCGCAGAGTCAGGCGAGTCATAGGAGGATCAGCTCATGGTGTTTGTCTGTACCACTTTACTGACATGTATACAAATATTGTTTTGTATTTTTCTTTATGCCTCTTGTGCATATTTATGCGTGTTTGTGTGTAACTTCCTCTTTTCAGGAGTTGCATCCAGTGTACGAAACTTTGCCTATTCAGAGGCGCGTTATCAATAAAACATGTTATTCAGTAATTGATGTTTGTTCTTTACTGTTTTGTGTGTGAATGACGCCGATGTTTTTGATAAACTTGCACTTACATAATCTTGCCGGCCTTGCCAATAATTGCTAAAACTTCGAATTGACTGAAGTAATGTCACAGATGCTAACCCGGATGGATTCTGTTGTATAGGCCTGTTTTGTCTCGTTTGTGTTTTGCAGGGTTCTTACCTTTGGAGCAAACGGTCAGGAATTGTATTCCCCAACCAAGGTCGCTTGACGTAAGACCTGACTCCAGTTGATGTCATTCCTTAACTAGTCGCAGCTTATTCCTAGAGAGTTGAAATGACATTTATCCCTTCCCGGAGGAGGGAATTATTTTCCCCAGGAGAGTGTCCTCATGGAAAGCCGTCCATAGGATTAATCCCAGCAAGTCAAAATCAACGTCCCCTGCAAAGGGTGCGCTCCTCAGCGAATCGAAGATGTGCATGTTCAATCTCCAGCATGGGAGATCCCCGCAATAGTTAACCAAGTTGTTGGTTCGAAAGGTTTATATCCGTGAAGGATGGTTTTCTTGCTCCCCACAAGTCGTCATGCCATTGATAAGATGTTGATCCTCAGCAGAGTGGTAACTCCGAGTGTGTAAACTGTGCCCAGACAATGTGGTTTGTCCAGAAGTGTCGCTTCTTCCCCAGCTAAGTTTGTTCACCAGCAGGGTGTTTGTTCTTTCCTCCTAGTGGAAATTCGTGCTTAATCTCTCCCCGGCAAAGTTGATTGTGTTTCCGGCATTTATTTTACCGGAATACCTTATGATACTTGTTCTCCCCAACGGAGTTGGCTTTATCCTCAGCATTCATGTTGTTGAGACATCACTATCAGAGTGGCCCCGGCAGCTTGAGCCTGCATTTGCATTTGCATATATCGTCATATTTGCATCTACTCAAACCCGTAGCATTTCTGTGCCGTACGGAGCATTACGCCATTTTTCAAATATACGCATTTTGAAATATAAATCAGGTTGGTTAACCTTTTTCTTTCAGGTGTGTTTTCTCAGCAGGAGTGTGGAGTTCTAGCTCAGATCTATTACCAGGTATTCGAGGTTTCGCCGTGAGACGTGTGATGATACGGTTCATCTTACTATTTTCCCCACAGAGTCACTTGGTTAAGTTTCTCTTTGTCCCCGAGCAGAGTTATTTGTTTAAATTTCTCTTGTTTTCCCCGCCAGAGTTGCTTGTTGAAGTTTCTCTTATCCGGCCAGTGGATTATTCTCTTCGGATTTGCTGTTACGTTAGCGTCAAAGGGTTTCAGGAATCAATTTCAGAAGCTGCCGCCAGTTATCGAAACATGCGTCCGGTAGTTGGTTTCCAAATATCCCAGTAGAGTCTGCCTCAAAGTCGTCGTCACGTTAGCGCTAAAAGGTTTGTGGGTTGGGACCAATGGAGTAGCTACTGTAGAGATAAGCAGAGAAACGGTATTCAGAGTATCTTCCCGTATGGATAAACAGAAGTATTTCCTCGGAAGTCGCCAAGATTTTATTGCCTATGTTGATAGGAGTTCCTCGTGTTGACGAAATACGAGTCCTGACGTGGACAAGTTATTCCTGTATTGAGGGGATTTCCTCGTGTTGACGAGATATGAGTCCTAACGTGGACAAGTTATTCCTGTATTGAGGGGATTTCCTCGTGTTGACGAGATATGAGTCCTAACGTGGACAAATTTATTTTCTCGTGTTGACGAAATGTGTTAGTCCTAACGTGGACAGATTCGATTTCTCCGTGTTGACGGAATGTGAAGTCTTGACGTGGACAAATTGATTACTCTTCATGTTGACGAAATGGTGTCCTGACGTGAACCATTTATCCCCATCAGATATCTTTCTTCGTATTGGCGAAATGTGCGTCCTGACGTGGACAAGTTTATAGTTCCTCGTGTTGACAAGGTGCGCGAGTCCTGACGTGGACAATTTTATCTTCTTCGTGCTGACGAAGCGGTGTCCTGACATGGATAATTTACTCCTATGATTGATAAGATTTCCTCGTGTTGACGAGATGTGGGTCCTGACGTGGATAAATCAAGTTACTGTCCCTCGTGTTGACGAGATGCGAGTCCTGACGTGGACAAGTTTACCGTTCTTCGTGTTGATGAGATGGAATCCTGACGTGGACAAATTTATTTCTCTTCATGGTGACGGGTTTATTTCCTCGTGTTGACGAGATGTGAGTCCTGACGTGTACAATTTATTCCTATGTTGATAGGATCTCCTCGTGTTGACGAGATGCGGACAACTCATCCCCAGCGAAGTCGCCGGGATTTCTCCGTGTTGACGGAATGTGGCGTCCTAACATGGACAAAGTCTTATTCCTATGATGATAGAATTTCTCCGTGATGACGAAATGTGGAGTCCTAACGTGGACAAGTTTAGGATGGGATTTCTTCGTGTTGACGAAACCAGCGTCCTGACGTGGACAAAGTTCTATTCCTGTGTTGTTGAGATTTCTTCGGGTTGACGGAATATGGGTCCTGACGTGGACAGATTTGTATTTATTCGTGATTTGACGAAATTTGGGTCCAGATATGGACAAGGTTACTCCTGTGACGACAGAATCTCTATTCGTGTTGACGAATTTGTCTCTCTTCTTGTGTTGACAAGGTTAGTCCAGTTGTGGACGGAGGTGTTTTTTGCAAAAATTGCTCAGTACCTGTGACGTTACATGGGTGGTTGAAGGTGAAATCAGAATTGTTATCAGACGTTGGATCAGTTGTTGTCGTAACAACCAGATTCAGATAAGGGATGTTGCTCCCCAAGCAGTGCAGTTTATTTCTGCGGCTGGCAAATTTCCAGGTTTCTTGGTATTCAACCGTCTCGTACCTCGATTGTTTGAAGGTCGTTCGCTCTTCACCCAGTCGGGTCCAAGCCGTTTGAATAGGGGCAACTGTGGTACCCCAAAATTTGCTCAATCTTTTCTTGCCTGATTTATGTTTCATTGCATTTCATTTGAATAGTTACATCATGTACATAGTCCAATCATTTGCATATCATAACATATCACTCATCCAACAGGGGGTCAAGTGTGGTTCTTATCAGAAGAAGCCTAGCAAGAGGTCTTATCCAAGTATGAGAAGTCATCCAGGCCATCAAGAAATGATTTGAAGCCTTGAGAAGTTTGAGTGCCTACATGTGGGTTTTGCTCCTATCTTGAGGAATATTGAGAATCATTAGTGGGATGTGAAGCATGGAATGTGAATTTGAGGTGTGTATGGATCTCATGGAGTGCCTAAAGGGCCCTATTGAAGCTGAGACAAGTCTTTGATTCAAGTATGAGAGCCACAGTTGAGGTGCAATCAACTAGGGTTTCATCTGGGTCAACCCTAATTCAATTGAGTAATTGGAGAGCATCAAAGCCTACCTTGAGGTCATGGAATTCATGGATTGGTATGTTGATACATGTGTGGTGTTGTGCCAAAATTAAGCAAAGAAGGATCAAGAATGTTGGAAGTTGCTAAATTAGGGTTTCAGTGTAAAATCCCCTATTTAATGCCTAACTTCAAAGCCACATAAGTCAAAATGCAAGTTTCAAATGGATCTTTGGTCAGCAGTAAACTTGTAGGGAATCTTAATACCTTTAATTTTAGTACTACAAGTCCTCAAGGGGATTTATTGAACTCAAGTTAGGGTCCTTGCAAGTTACAGGTCATCAGAGGACACTGAAATTTATCTGTGAAAGTCACTTGACTTCTAAGCAACTTTTGCCCTTCAAGGAATTTTCAAATGGATTCTTGGCCTACATGAGAGTTGTAGATATTGATCTTAGATTTCCATGGAATACTAGAAGTCTTCAGGAGGATTTGTGGAACTCAAGTTATGGTCTTTGCAATCCAGGGGTATTTTGGGTATTGGTGATTATAGGTCATTTTCAAGTATGGGCCAAAATCTCCAACTTAGAAGCTTCAAATGGAAAATTGTTCAACTAGAAAGTTGCTCAAAATAGGGTTTTAACCTTGACAATGCATCAAGGAGGCTTTTAATTGGCTCATAGGAGAAGTTGGTTTGAGAAATTTTGAAAAGGAAGAAAAATAAGTCATTTAAAAGGCCAAAAATGTGATTTCTTGATTTATGGCCAAACCAAGCAATGTTATATACCAAATTGATCAGAAAACATATTTTGGAAAGGATGGCAATACCACTTTTTGGATTTGAGGCCAATTTCACATGGTTCCCTTTTGTACCTTAAGGATGAAGTAACACATCAATATATGGCCATGGGATCAAAAACAAGGAAGATATCACTCCCATTAAATTCAAAATATCATGAGGAGAGAAATTCAAGCCAGATGGTGAGCTAGAACAGAGCAATGCATGAATGTTGCATATGAGATTTTCAAAGGGAATGAGATTTTCAATTTCTCATTCAGGTTGTTACAAAAAGTTCTAGAGTGTTCTAACACACTCTATATATTGTATGCAACTGATTCAGATCATTTTTTGGGAGGAATTAAGCAAGGAACCAGAGCAAGCCATTGAAAATTCTCAAGATGCATCAAGAATCAGGTTTTGGAATTGAAGAGGATTCAAAGCAAATTGATCATTGGAGAAGCTTTAGAAGTGGTTCTTGAGTGATTCTGCAAAAGATTGGAGCTTGAATCGAGCATTTGCACCTTCTATTCATCCAGTTTTTCCAGGTTTGCAACTTTCATTGTTTAGCTTAGATTAGGGGAAATTGATTAGCATTTGATATGTAGATAGGTTATAGATGTTGCCTAGATGGATTTAGGCACAAGAATTGGATGATTAGAGATACTTTATGTCAGTGCAAGATTTCTGTTGAAGCATATAACTCATGATTCTTGAGGTTTCAAGCATGTTTGAATAGATAGAATTGAAGCCTGATGCGTGTAGATGAGTTTAGGAGCTTTAATTTTAAGTTTAGTGGTGATCAAGAATTGGATGAATCTCTGCAACTTGGATCGGGTTTGGCTTTAGGGTTAGAATCAATGGAAATGGAGGTCATTTTTGGACTCAGGATGAAATTTCGAGTGGGATAGGGTGTTTAGTTGCAAGAATTGAAGAGGTTTTGGGATGCCCTCGCCGGAGAAGACGGTGGCGCAAAGCTCAGGCCACCGTCTAAGCTTCTCCCTCAATTTTTCAAACATTAATTTGGAGACGATGACCCAGTGCCCTAGGATCCATGCTTGACTTTGACTGAAGACTCCATCCAAGGGCCATGATCGCGTTTCAAAACATGAAGAGAGGGAGTTTAGATGAAACGCTCCGTTTCATTAAACATTTTGGTTTGGGCTTAGTTGATTAATTGCTATGCATACCCTACCTTAGGCCCATATCCTGAATTGAACTGAAAACAATTGCTATTCATCACACGGTTTTCTCAATTTCCATTGCATTTTCTGATTTCTTTTCATTTTGGGTTTAGGCTTAGTCAGACACGCTATTGACACCCCCCTCTTGGGCCCATGTTTGGATTACAACATGCTTTAACTGCTATTTGCAACGCAGTTTTATCATTTTCCATTATATTTTCTTTTATTTTACATTTTTCATATCATTTAGGAAATAATTCACAATAATTAGGAAAATTAGTCTTTTTAATCTAGGTTTTTTTCCCCTGACTCCTTAAAGAGTCTAGAATTTAATAGGATAAAAACATAATTGATTCATGCATTTTATATTTTAATTGCATTTTTATATTTTAATTGGTTTTAATTTTGAATATGGTTGACATGTGTTCTTGCTGATTTTATTGTGGATGATTGGTGTATGATTTTGAGTTGATTCTTTTTGGACTAGTTAACTTAGATATGCATGTACCCCTAGTAATTTTATCATAATTTTTTGAGAGAATTTTCGGCTATTTTGAGCATTGAGCATTAGGTGTTGTAGAATTAGGGTTTTAGGATGGTACCTTTAGGTTTAGGGCATATTTTTAGGTCCAAATGAATGGTTAACCCCCTGGTTTTTGTATGAGAGATTCTTAAGAGGTTTAGGAACCCTTAGATGTTTTTGTAGGAGTTTTCAATCACTTTTGGTATTTTAATTAGATTTAGTTTTAGGACTAACTTCTAGGTGTTTCTGATGAACAAACTTGACTAGTTTAACTCAATAGTTCCCCTTAGATTACGGTGGTGTTGCTCTTGTGCTTGGATGATCATGAGGACTAATTTAAGATGCTTTGGAGAGCTTGAAGGAGCTTGGAGTTGAGGATTTCTCATCTGGTGGAGTGCTTTTCAGGAGCTTAGGAAAACTAGGGTTTTAGGAAGAGCATCAGAGTAGTTTTGCTTGTTTCTTCAAACATGGAGTATATTGCTCATCTCCATTCAATCCAATGACATAAAGTCCTCTTAAGGAAGCCACATCTCTCCCTTGGAGGGATGAGTGGCATGCTTTAAGAGTAGAACTTTGAGGATACAGTTCCTTTACAATGTTAGGTTCTTAGTGGCTTCCTTTGGTTGTCAGTAAGCTACTTAACATTTCAACTTGATCTTGTTGAATGATTCTCCCTTGGAGGTGCTTGTTGAAGCTTGGTAAAAAGAAAGTTTAGGGCTTGTTGAAGCTTGTTGCAGATGAAGTTTGTGCTTGTTGAAGCTAGAAGCTGGTTGAAGCTGGTTGCTTGTTGAATCTAGGGTTTTGTTTGCTTGTCGAAGCTGGTTACTGGTTGAAGGTTGCTGGTTAGAGCTGGGGTCTTGTTGAAGTTTAGGGCTTGTTGAAGAGTGAAAGTTCATTGTATCTTGAAGATAGGAGTTGTTGTTGTCAACTCTTTACTGTTTAATCAACCTGTTGCTGTCAGAGCTGCTGCTTGTGCTGTTTGCTGTAGGAGTTTGGTGTTGCTGCTTGGGCTGCCTCCTCTGTTGTGGTTTTTGTTTTCTGTATTGTTTGTTGGCTTGTGCTGCTTGCCCCCTAGGTTTGAAGTGAATGTTGATTCACTTTTCCTGTTGTTTTCCCAGGTTCGAGGTTGAGTGGGACTCCCTTGCCTCGCTTGTATTGTTGCATTGCATGCATTGTACTGTACTTGCTTGCTTTCTTTTCTGTTTATCCCCTAGGATCTCTGATTTCCTCTGTGCAGGAGGGAATTATGACAGACATTAGGATTCTTATTCATGCATGACAACATTAGGTTAGTTTTTATTCCTTTTTCAACCCTAGGCTTTTTAGAGCTTCTTTCTCTTCTTATCTCAAAACAACTCAAAAATACAGTAATAAGGTTAATCGATGTCGTACGTCACGAGCCTTAAGCTATTTGAGAAAGAGTTGTTGGGGAGCTTCTTTCCAGTAGTCTGGCTGCTTAGTGTGGCACCCTTTGGGTGACATGCGACGTAGTCACTCTCAAATCATAGTCTCTAGTACGTCAGAGATTGCACACAAACTAAAAAAAATTTCTTTCGTAAAAGATTCAAAACAAACATCAAAGTGTCATTTTTTCGTCCGCTTGGACACTTAATCAAGCAAAACCCTTTTTGAAGGTAATAAAAAACAGTCAGACAAACTTGTGTCTTCCGTAGCCTGAACTACGTTTGCTCTGATCTTTCATGTTGTATGAAAGTACGTAGGCATAGGATGCCGTATCCTAGCAAGCAACCTTCCCCCTTAACCCGTAGTTAGGCGAACTACATTGACTCTGATTTCTCGTTCCAGACGGGGATACGTAGGCATAAAGTGCGATACATTGCCGAGTCATTTTCTTTTCTTTTTAGACCGGACCTTTAGAGTAGATAGATAAACACACCCTTAGATAGAAAACAAGCGTGGATCCCGTCGAGTACGACGGACGTGAGGGGTGCTAATACCTTCCCCTTGCGTAATCGACTCCCGAATCCAGGATTTGGTTGCGATGACCATTCCTTTCCCGTTTTGCGTTAGGTTTACTCTGAGCGTTTCCTTTCCCTCTGTTGGGATAAATAACGCACGGTGGCGAGTCTTCTGTCATAGTTGGCGCCGATTTTCGCAGTAGCGACACCAATTGCAGGAGTAAACTGCAAACTCTGATTGGGATAGAATCTCCGAAGAAAACGAACATAAGGAACATTTTGAACATCCCACCAAGGGAAAGAGAAACTTAATCAAGTAACTCTGCTTCAGGAAACACGTAACTAGCCATGGTCTGAACACCACATGGGCCAAAGAACAATCTTTCGAATCGTCGGAATCTGAATACTCAACGCACTGACCGGAGCCTGGATGCTCGACGTACTGGTGATTTCACTGGGGATTTACCGGAGCCTGGATACTCGACGGACGAAACAATACATCACAAATCGAACATTCACCAGAATCTGGACATTCAACGGAGAGAGAGTATTATCGCAACACTTACTAGGATCTGTATACTCAACTGCCTTTATCGGAGTCCGAACACTCAACGGACAAAGCAAAACGTTACAAATTGGAAATTTCACCGAAATCTGGATATTCAACGGAGGAACCGGGCCTTGAACGCTCAACGTAACACATCGGAGTCTGAACACTCAACGCAAAAAACCGGAGTCTGACAACTCAACAAAAACACACCGGAGGCTAAACACTCAACGCAACAAACCGGAGCCTGGATACTTGACGGACGAAAACGCACCGGAGCCTGGATACTCAACGGAGCTAACAAACCGGAGCCTGGATACTCGACGGACAAACACGCATCGGAGCCTGGATACTCAACGAAGCAACAAACCGGAGTCTGAACACTCAACAAAGCAAAAAAATCGGAGCCTGGATGCTCGACGAAAACACATCAAAGTCTGAACACTCAATGAAGTAGCAAACCGGAGTCTGAACACTCAACGGAAACACACCGGAGCCTGGATACTCAACGAAGCTACAAATCGGAGCCTGGATGCTCGACGAAAACACACCGGAGCCTAGATACTCAACACAATAAACCGGAGTCTAAACACTCAACGAAAACACACCGGAGTCTGAACACTCAACGAAGCAGCAACCGGAGCCTAGATACTCAACGAAAACACACCGGAGTCAGAAAACTCAACGAAGCAGCAAACCGGAGCCTAGATACTCGACGGACAAACACGCACCGGAGCCTGGATACTCAACGAAGCAACAAACCGGAGTCTGGACACTCAACGAAGCAAACAAATCGGAGCCTGGATGCTCGACGAAAACACATCGGAGTCTGAACACTCAATGAAGTAGCAAAACGGAGTCTGAACACTCAAAGAAAACACACCGGAGCCTGGATATTCAACGAAGCCACAAATCGGAGCCTGGATGCTCGACGAAAACACACCGGAGCCTGGATACTCAACGAAGCTAACAAACCGGAGCCTGGATACTCGACGGACGAAAATGCACCGGAGCCTGGATCCTCAACGAAGCTAACAAACCGGAGCCTGGACACTCGACGAAAACACACCGGAGCCTGAACACTCAACGAAGCAACAAACCGGAGCCTGGATACTCGACGGACGAAAACGCACCAAAGCCTGGATCCTCAACGAAGCTAACAAACTAGAGCCTGGACACTCAACGAAAACACACCAGAGCCTAAACACTCAATGAAGCAACAAACCGGAGCCTGGATACTCGACGAACGAAAACACACCGGAGCCTAGATACTCAACGGAGCCACAAACCGGAGCCTGGATACTCGACGAAGCAACAAATCGGAGCCTGGACGCTCGACGAAAACACATCGGAGTCTGAACACTCAACGAAGCAGCAACCGGAGCCTGGATACTCGACGGACGAATACGCACCGGAGCCTGGATACTCAACGAAGCTAACAAACCCGAGCCTGGATACTCGACGAAGCAACAAATCGGATCCTGGATACTCGACAAAGATACAAACCGGAAAGAGAATACTACAAATACTTATCAAGATTACCTTACAAAATCTTTATCGGAGTCTGGATACTCGACGAGAGAAAGAATCAATACAAACTGGAGATTATCGGAGCCTAGATACTCGACGGAATAGCCACGAACACTAATAGGGGTCTGGACCCTTGCTTGATTTTACCGGAGTCTGAACACTCAACGTACTGACCGGAGCCTGAATACTCAACGTAAAAACTGATGTCTGAATACCACAGCTCCATGCTGGGGAGAAAAACTCTGAACAACTTTGGAAGATACGATCACAACTCTGCTGAGGGACATACCAACAAACCTGGAGTTACAAATTTTACTGGAGATGAACAAGTCTCTGCTGGTGATGAGCAACTCTTGCTGAGGAACGGGGTAATGGTCCTGCATGACCTCTCTGGAACACACGTTACACTGTTGGGGTCACGAATGACCTGTCAGAGGGTATTCCACACATGCCTGGTGGAGAGAAATATGATCTCGACTCGCTGGGGAACAAACCCATACTCGTACTCTGTGGGGATTAGAGTTACGCCTGACCAACTGCTGGGGAATGATCTTTGATTGTTGGAAATATGAGCTTCATCCGAATCTCTCTGAGAAATCGCCCCAAGCGTAATGCCCCTGCCCCAGTATGATTCTTGGGAAGGTCTACGCTGAGAAGAAAATAGCTTGCCATGAGACGACCCCGAGATGGCTTGCCCCAGAATCTGGACCGTGAGAGGATCCTTGGTTGGATAGTTCGGATAAGCTCTAGAGGTATGGAGAAGAACAAATTCTTTTCCTCATAGGGTGGCATGCCCCAGCCTTGTAATGGCTTTGCCTCTGATTGACTAGTTTGCGGAGCGGTACCCCCGATTGCGAGAGATTTACCAAATCTTGACCTGATTGCCCCAGATTAACTGATTCTTGGATGGCTGACCTTACTGGGGGTTATTTGATAATAGCTGGCCATAACTCAACGGAGTATTCAGGCGCTCTACATTCTATCCTGATCAAACTTTCCACTGTGGAAACTGTCCTGCGGTCAAGCACTTACTCGCAAGTAAAACAAGTTGTTCTGCATAAAAGGTATATTAAATGCAATGCATATGACAGTTTTTTCTTCAAAACCCAATCCTGTTCACCGGAAAAATTTATGACATATAATGAACGAATCAATTATCAAAGTGTCAAAATTAATACAACGCTGTAAGAGGAATCCTTTTTGGAGTCAGTTTTGATGCGATCTTTACCGAAGTATGCTCTCGAACTAAACCTGTTTCAATTAGGACTTTTGAAGGTTGTAACGTGGTCGGGTTCACGGTTAACAAGGAAGGATATAAGGCTCAAAATTCATTTTAACCCACCCATTCTCCTTGATGTTCTCCAATCCTATGTTCATCTAATTCGACCTTAGTGTTCACCTTTCAAAGGTGGAATGATAAGAGTGATGGTTCAGGAAATCACATGCTTTCTGAAGTTACAGTCATTCCCTTTCCGTCTTTGTAGTGCTTGGGTCACACGATTTCGTTATTGTTTGAGGATTTTTCTCTTGTAATCCTTTTCGTTTTTTTTCGCTTTTTCCGTTCCCTAATTTTTGCCTGGACTAACTCTTTTGAGTTTCTGATTTTGAAGTCCAGTGGGATACCCTGATTTTTGCCTAAGTCGCTTGTTCCCAAGATTCGACTTAGCGGGCTTTTTCTTTTGATTTTTTCTTTTTGAACAAATCATGTGACACCGGCTTGTCTGACTTGTTAAAAGAGATTGTGACTGTTTCACTCCTTATCGGCAAGGTTTAACCATTGTTGTCTTTTAGGCACGACCTATACAGGTGTGCTTTACCTTTGAACGGACATTCCTTTTGCAATTCGAACGCGTGGTCAAATTAACTGACACCTACCCTGCCCCAGGTTAAGATTGAGGGTTTTTCATTTTCAGAAAGAAACTCCTACTACAAGGCTCAAAGGGGTTGACAAGGGATTATCTTCCTTATATCTCCGGTGTTTATGAATTTGGAACAATGCCTGTATATCGTCAACAGGTTTTTCTATCCAAGAGCATACAATCGGCAGCTCATACGTCTTTCGATTTCGTCATCCTACCCGGATTCCACTTAAACAAGTGTTTGAAATAAAAGAAGCAACAAAGTGAACACGAATGGATTAATTCAAAACATGCATATTTATTTCATTTTCAATATCAATTGAGAACAACAAGCTTTACAAGCGAAATGTGCAATTAAACAAGAAAGAAACTACAAATGTAAAGCAATGACATGCAAAATGCAGATTGCCAGCTTCTGAGAACTGGGCTTCTTGTATCTTGATTTGTGGGCGACTTAACCGCTTCCGGCTTGTCCGTGGTTTGGCAGAGGATCCTGTACCAAGATGGGCGCTTCATGCAAGAAGTTTATGGCTTTACTGTCAATCAAATCTTGTAGCTTGTGCTTAAAAGCCTTACAATCGTCAATGTTGTGCCCGGGTGCCCCCGAGTGAAATTTGCAGCGGGCATTTGCATCATAGCCAGGTGGTGGTCGGCCTGACACAGGGGCCAAGGTTCTCTTCTGGATTAACTGCAGTTGTAATAACGTCTGAAGCATCTGGGAGTACGGCATTGGCGGCGTATCGAATACTCTATTTGCTCCCCTCGAATTCTGGTACTTCCTGTAGCCCTATTGATTCTGCTGCTGTTGTGGTTGTTGTTGTTGTTGTTGTGGTATCGGAATGATAACACTTGCAGCCTGATGATGATGACACTGATCTTGATATCTACCTCTTCCTCTACCTCGAGAGATTGATACATAATTAGCGTCGCCTTCACACTTCTTATTTCCGAACACTTTCTTTCCTCCACCTAACGAAGGTACTTCTACGGCCTGAATTTTCCCAATCTTGATGCCGTTTTCTATACGCTCACCAGTTATGACAAGGTCAGAGAACTCCTGGACATACAGTTGACGAGCTTTTCATAGTACATCCCAGATAACGTCGATACAAACAAGTCAATCAACTATCTCTCTACCACTGGGGGTTGCACTCTGGCTGCAAGCTCACGCCACCTCTGGGCGTACTCTTTGAAAGATTCCCCGCTATTCTGGACGACATTCTGAAGCTGGACCCTGTTGGGAGCAAGGTCACTATTGTACTGGTAATGCTTCACGAATGCTTCAGCCAAACCCTTCCAACTGCGAACCTGAGAGGGTTCCGAACCCATATACCATTCGAGTGACAGCCCTGACAGGCTATCCTGGAAAAAGTGCATGAGCATCTTCTCATCATTTGAATAGGCTGACATTTTTCTGTAGTATGAACGTATGTGCACCTTTGGGCAAGTGACACCTTTGTATTTATCTAAGGTAGGAACTTTGAACTTGTACGGCACTCGTAAATCAGGGATCAACCCTAAATTGGCCATGTCGAGCCCCATGGAGTCCTAATTTGTTATATTCCTCATCTGTTCCTCTAGCATTCTGAATCTACGATCAGCTTCAGCAGGTAACTCAGCGCCTACATCCTTCATAGAGAACACGTCGTCCTGACGATCTTCATTCCATTGTTGGTCCCCATTGCCATACCCAGCATAGGCACCCTCTGGACCATAGACGTTTCGATTGACGGTGTAACCATACCCAGCGTTACCAAGACCGTGGTTAGCAGCACTAGGTCCAAACCCAGCATTATGAGTACCATTACCACAACCCAAGTTAACAGTATTACCAAGACCTGCGTTACCAGCATTACCCAAACCTGCATTACCAGCAGCATTACCCAGACCAGCGTGGCGGACGCCAACATCACTACCATTCCCGGCCCCTGCAGCAGCTGGGGTGCATCCGGTAGGCACAACAGTGGCGTTAGGAATTTCTGTATCGTTGCGGGGAGTATTAGCAGCAATACCTCCGTGAAGAACTCCATTAAGATCAACCCTAGCTACCAGGGGCTGGACCATTGTTCTCAGTTGCTCCTGTCCTTGAGCCATACCTTGCATGACTTCCATGAGCTGAGTCATGCGCTCCCTCATCTCTTGCATCTCAGTCTGAACGTGTCCATGGCTTTCTTGAGATTGTTTCTAGTAGGATATCGGTGAAGTCTCTGGTCAGCAATCCTGAAACAACTCTGAAAAGACAACAGAACATAAGAACCAGGCTTAAGAAGGTACCTGCAAACACAAAGAAAAATATGCAAAATGCTAACAATGTATATATGCATATGGAATATTTCCCTTGATTCTAGTTCCGGGTGAAACACATGACAATGGAAACCCCTCAGACAACAATAGTAAAAAACTCCTCATATACAGATGGAAGACCACATAGGTAGTTACAAGCACAAGTATCTGAGCACGAATGACGGCAAGCGAGATAGCTAGAATCAAAGGGAATATGCACATGCAATGTTAATGCAATGTCATGTAATCAATGCAGATGAGAAATGCAAAAATGCAAGGATGCTATAGGGGATCAAGGTAGTTGTGCTGTGCTGTAGCAATAATAATCAGAAGCTGATTGTGTTGTAGCTTGAGAATAACCAGAGCTTCGCCTTTGCATAACATATATCACTGCATGACATAGATCACTGATACTGAAGACATATGATATCAAACCCAAAAGTTCACACTGTAGAGAAACCGGGTGATCTGGAGCTATGGTTTCCTGCATAACCCAATCCCTCTCACAGGTATGGACCTATCCACTGATAAGGTACGACATCCTATGCATTCATCAGCGTCACAGACTTTCAAGAGCGATGATACGATACCCAGAAGGTGTGGCATCATCATCTCTTGAAGCGGCCTCACTTAGCTGAATCACAAATGATCGGTCCCCAGAGTCGACAACCCTCCAAACCAACAACCCCTCAAGCCCAAAGGGCTAGAAAAGAAGTCAACCGGGAGAATCTCGTCTGAGCGTGGATTTCGTGAGACACTAGTACCTGCAAAGCAAGCACGCGCCCACTACTTTCCACAACTAATGCTAGGTACACTCAAGCCTGGGTATGGCTTATCACTCATCAGAATCAATCCCCTCCCACAACAGCATAATAAGGATATAATATAATGCTGAAAATAAACTGCGGGAAAATAAAATACGGGAAAGTAAAGCTAAGATACAACAGGTATGTACAAAACCCACAAGATAAACAAACAAGTGCTAGGACTAACTCGCATAAGGGACGTTGGGTCCCCAGCAGAGTCGCCAGCTACTGGGGATGACCCAGACAGCTAGGAAGAAAATCCAAGGCGAGACTCGCATAGGGAACCATCGCAGTCCCCAGTAGAGTCGCCAGCTGCTGGGGATGACCCAGACAGCTAGGAAGAAAATCCAAGGCGAGACTCGCATAGGGAACCATCGCAGTCCCCAGCAGAGTCGCCAGCTGTCGCTACTGCAAAAATCGGCGCCGGCTAAACAGAAGAGTCGCCACCGTGCGTTATTTATCCCAAAGGAGGGAAAGGAAACGCTCAGAGAAAACCTAACGAAAAGAGGGGAAAGGAATGGTCATCGCAACCAAGTCCTAGATTCGAGAGTCGGTTACGCAAGGGGAAGGTATTAGCACCCCTCACGTCCATCGTACTCGATGGGATCCACGCTTAATTGTTTATCTCAAAGGGTTGATTAATACTATCTACTTAAAGGCTTAAGGACAACATAAAAGAAAAGTGACTCGGCAGAACACAGCAGTTCTATGCCTATGTATTCCCGTCTGAAACGAGAAATCAGAGTCAACGTAGTTCGCGTAACTACGGGTGAAAGGGGGGAAGGTTGCTCGCCGAGATATCGCATCTCGTGCCTACGTACTTTCGTCTGGTATGAAACATCAGAGCAAATGTAGTTTGGGCTAACTAGACCACAGGTTTGGTTTAAGTTGTTTTTAACCCGAGTAGGGTTAACAATCGGTTCTAGCAGTTTGGTGTATGCAGCTCGACCATTGGAGACTTAGGCGTTACCGTTTGCGAGAGAACCGAGAGTTAACGAAACTCTCATTACGAAAATGGGTTCTAATGATTAAAGGTCCAAGAGGACAAAAATAAGCTGAATTTTTGTTTTTATGTCTTTTAAGAAGAAGTGTTTTGAGTTTTGTTTGTAACTCGTGTCGCACTAAAGACTTGGACTTAAGAGTGAATGCGTCGCATGTCACCCAAAGGGTGCCACACTAAACATTCAAGTTATGTGAGGGAAACCCTCCCACAACTCTTTCTCAAGTAGCTTAAGGATCGTGGCGCACAACACGCGTTACCCTTTATTAAGTATTTTCGAATGTTTGAAGAAAGGAAGAGAAACAAACCTCTAAGGGAAACTACACAGCCCTAAATGTTATCATGCAATGTTCATCATATGGTTGAAGTTTGCAAAGGGGAAGACTACCCTAATGTTGTCATACATGGTTGCAAAGCCTAGTGTCTATCACATTCTATCTTCAACAAGAAAGAATGGAGCTCCTAAGGGAAAGGCAAAGGAAGCAACGGAAAACAGATGAAATAAACAGCATACATGAAATGCGGATTCATAAAGGTAAACATGGAATGCAAGTGAGGGAGGAAGTCATCTCAACCTCAAGCCCATAATGAATGGAAGTTGGCCTATTATAAACATGCGATCTTGGCCACAAGTGATTATAAAGAGATGCGAGGCAATAAAACCTACGAATGACGTACGCATACCACAATATGGAATCATAACGCGCTACCATGAAAGTATGGAACCTAATGGGCAATTCATGTATGATAAAACCATCCAATAAATGATCTACGCATCCTATACAATGTCTATAACAAGCCATAATAACCCTAGCGTTCATCACACAAACAATTCGAGACCGTTGGAGCCGAAAGAAAAGCAAAGTCCGTTCGAAAGTCCAAATTACAAGTCCGAATACAAAAATACAAGAAAAATAGCAAAAGGTGCTAAAAAATTCAAATAAAAATTTCCAATGCCCTAAATCAAGTCACAAACCAGGGGTGAGAGATAAAACAAAATATCCAAATAGAAATGGTCAAATAAGATGAAACTATGTCATGTATACCAAAAGAAAGGTTAAAATGGAGCATGTTAAAGAAAGCATCCAAAACCAATTAAAATGGTACGATAAAATTCCCATAAAAATATATCACAATGCCTCAACATGTGTATGAGATCCCTGCAAAAGGTTAGGTCTTGAAATGACATATTGATGGGTCAAACAAAATCAACAAAATCATGACACAAGTATTTACATTCTTATGACACCCCAAATGTAAAAAATCGAAAGAAAATTTCAGAAAATAGTAAAATTATGATTCCAGTTCTATAAAATTCTAGATATTTCGAAGATTCAGCACAAAAAAACGGGGATCAAAAAGATTAATTTTCCTATTTTTTATGATTATTTGAATAAGCATGAAAAAATAGAAAAATAAAATGAATATGGAAGAACATGGAGATGTGAGAAACAAGTAATATAAGAGGAATAAATAAAAAATGCCACAGCTGGTATTCGAACAGGGGAGCACTCGGTACAAATGCTGAGGTGGCGTGGATGTGGTTTAATGAGTGCTGACTGGACCGTGTGTGTGGCGCTTGCGTGGAACGGTGAGAGGCGTCTGATCGGTGGACGAAGTCAAGCCTTGGACCGAATCTGACGGCTATGACTTTTTCTTCTCCGTTTGAACGCCGGCTGGGAGAGAAAACGCAACACCCATTTGCGGCGGAGGGGGGTGGTTCCGGCGGACTCCCTCATGACTGTATCTTCTTCATAACTCAACCAATCAAGACGTTTTTTAGACCAATCTTGTGGGATTTTTCGAGAGGAATCCAAATATGCCCTTATTTCTTCTTGATATAGCCTCTAGCTCAAAAACCGTGTATGAATATCAAACTTTCAAGAACACAAAAATGTCATAAAAATGGATCTTTCTTTACCAGAAACGATGTACTATTCCAGGGGATTGCAATGCTACAAAAATGGCATGGAAAAGACTCATAATTAGGGAGAAAACTTGAATTTCCATTACCTCCGAATTTTACTTCCTAGAGCTTCACACAACCGCTAAACCTTCAAGAAAACTGTATGAACACATTCTAAAATTGTTGGTGGAGATGTTTGAATCGAAGAACAGCCTTGAATTGCAGTGGAACTTGAAAATCGAATTTGAGTTTTTCACCACTTTTTCATGTTGCTACAATGCTATTCTTGCTCCAATTCTCTCCAAAAAGATGATGAACAATGTGTATAATTGTTGTGTGATGGATTGGTAATGAGAAAATGAATGAAAAGTGGGAGAATCCAAGGATTGAAAATTCAATTTTTTCAAATATGTGAAGTGTGAAAAATGATCATGGAAGAGGATTTTTGCCTTGGCTCCATTTGGTTTTATATCTTGCATCATAAGATACATCTAGGGTCCAAAATTATCCCTTGTTTCAATCTTAAGGGCTTAGATTCAAAGTGTTATTTAAGTGTGAAGAAATCTTGGAATAGGTCATGAAGAGAGCTTCAAATGAAAAATGTAAAAGTGTCATTGTTCTTAAAATGAGATTTCCACTCAAAATAGGTACAAACATGGACTTATTTGATTAAATTTTGAAGAAATACCAAACTATGCCTTTTCACATGTTTTCACCAAAGTGACTTTTATCAAACTTCCACCATGAGCTAACCCATTAAAACCTTGAGGTTTAGTTGACCCAATGACGCCATTCGGAGCAACTTTCATGTTGGAAAAAAGTCTATTTGAGTTATGCAAAGTATTGAACTTGACCTGTAATTTTATGACCTGTAATCATAGTTTCCCAACTCATTGATAATCGTCAGTTGTCCTCTAAGTCAGGGGATGAACCCCCACACAAGCATCTGAACTTCTCAAGGGCATGAACCACTTCCTGGTGACTTTAGTGACTCCTCAAGCTCGAATAAAACCTCTAGATAGGCCTCTCTTGATGTATATCACACTTGATCCCCTGCATAAATGCTAATGCAATGCTATGATAATGCTATGATGATGTTATGTTAGTGCAAAAACAAGAAGGAAAAGGTTGGGAAAATTTTGGGGTGCAACACATGGGTATCGTACCTCGGTGCGTACTTCAACTGGGGAAACTTCTTTCTCGCTGGTATATGGTATGGAAGTAGTCCTACCATTGGAAGTCGAGATTCCTTCTTTGAGAGTTCTGGTTAACGTCAAACTGGATGAGGCAGAATGGGTGAGAAATAGATTGAATCAGCTCAGCTTGATGGACGAGAAGAGGATGGCACCCATTGCATACGGTCGTTTGTATCAGAGCAGGATGAAGAAAGATTTTGATAAGAAGATGTGTCCATGAAGCTTTCAGGCAGGTGACTTAGTGTTGAAGCGGATCCTCCCTCCACAGACAGATCACAGGGGCAAATGGACTCCCAATTATGAAGGTTCATATGTCATAAGGAAAGTCTTCTCCGGAGGGGCCTTATTACTGTCAACCATATATGGAGAAGATTTCACGTCCCCTGCAAACATAGGCGCAGTTAAAAGATACTTTGCTTAAGATAGACCTGTTAGAAAGAAAAGAAAGAATCTAGGCAGAAATTAGGGCATCCCGGTGAACCACAAAAATAATGGGTTCGGGAAAAAGTTAGGGATAAAAAAGAAAAGATGTAAACCTGCAAAGTTGAAAACCTGAAAAGGCGACTTTGGCAAAAATGGGTATCCCAATGAATCGAAAACACGCAAGGGCGATTTAGGAAAAAGTTAGGGATTTGAAAAAGCAAATGACTACGGTCTTCGTATTGATCTTCAGAGTATAGTGGATTATGGGAGAACCTGAGGGTTGACCGTTCAAATCAATCTCTTCAGAAGACGAAGCATCGAAGAAGCATCAAAGTCATGCGAGTCATAGTTGAGTTTTCACATGGTGGTTGTCTGTACCACATTGCCGACATTTTGTATATTCTTGTGCATTTGTGTATATTTCTTGCGCAAATTTCTCATTTCAGGAGTTGCATCTGTTGTATCTTTTTCCTATTTACAGGCCATCAATCAATAAAATATATTATTCAGAAAACCTTTGTTGTTGTTTTAGCTTTTTATCGTTTTGTTTGCAAAAGACGCCTGATGTTTTTGATAAAACTTTGCATACATAAACTTGTGGGCTCTGCCAACTATAATTGAAACAACGTTTTTACTTGAATAATGTCACAAGTGATGATTAAGATGGTGCCTACTGCACAAAACATATTTGTTTGTTTATCATTTGTAGGACTCTCATCCTCGAGACTTTTCCAGAAATCCCCCACTTGAAGAAGGTGTGCAGGTTAAGACTGTTTTCATCCCCAGCAGGTTGGAATTATATGTAGTCAAGGATATCCTCAGCAGGTCGAGATTGAAATCTCCAACAGAGTAGGATCATCCTCAACGAGTAGGTGTGGGATTATTCCAAGCAGTGGAACGAGTTCAGAGTTTCGTTTCCCGACAGAGTCTGAATGGTTGACTCTTTTCCCCTCTGAGTCCAGGTCATTGACTCGTTCCCCAGATTCAAGTTGTTATTGTTGAGTTTATTTCTCATTGCCCCAAGCAGAGGTCGATGCTGATTCCCTTATTGCCTAATCCCCAGACAGGTCGGTGGAGTAGTTTTCTTCCCTGCAGAATGGGACTAACTCAGAGATTATTTTCTTCACCCTCAGCAGAGAGAGTTTGGGATAATCTCCCATTAAATCTTACTCATCATTCCTAGCAGATAGAGGATTTAATTTCTAGTAGAATTGAATCCTCAGCAGAATGATATCTTCAGCAGAATGGAGATATCCCTCAACAGTTTGCTTTGCTTCCCTAGTGGAGTTGTCTGTTCCCTAGAATGTTATATTCTGGCAGGCCATCCAGGGTGGATTTCCCCGGTAGGGTGGAGCTATTGTCTCCAGCCGAGTTTGTTTGTTCCCTAGAAGAGTTGTACTCTGGTAGACCATCCAGGGCATTTTCCTCAACAGAGCTTGATTTGATCCCCATCGGAGTGGATATGCTCTTAGCAAAGCAGTTTACCCAGGAGATTTCTCTTCCAAGAAGCCATCCAGGGCTTATTTCTCCAAGCATAAGTCCAATCATACTTGGCACCCGGTCATCCCCAGTGGAGTTGGCTCCTTCTCTTTAGCATTTATTTTGCTGGAGCAGTTCCTTTGCATTTGCATCGTGCATAGCATCCTCCCAAATGCGTAGCATTTTCATTTTGTATGGAGCATTACGCCATTTTCAAACATATGCATTTGAAACATAAGCCAGGTTGTTACCTCTTATTTTCAGACATATTTCCAATACTGATTATTTCAGCAAGCCCGTGTGGTATCCGGACCCCGGCTCCCTTCGGTTATTTCAGTAAGCCCGTTTGGTATCCAGACCCCGACATCCTTCGGTTATTTCAGTAAGCCCGTGTGGTATCTAGACCCCGGCTTCTTCCAATTATTTCAGTAAGCTCGTGTGGTATCCAGACCCCGACTTCCTCCGGTTATTTCAATAAGCCCTATGGTCTCCAGACCCCGGCTTCTTCCGGTTATTTCAGTAAGCCCGTGTGGTATCCAGACCCCGGCTTCCTCCGGTTATTTCAGTAAGCCCATGTGGTATCCAGACCCCGACTTCTTCCAGTTATTTCAGTAAGCCTTTGTGGTATCTAGACCCCAGTTTCCTCCGGTTATTTCAGTAAGATGGTGCAGTATCCAGACCCCGGCTTCCTCCGATTATTTCAGTAAGCCAGTGTGGTATCAAGACCCTGGCTTCCTCTGGTTATTTCAGCAAGCCCGTGCGGTATCCAGACCTCAGCTTCCTCCGGTTCACTTCAGTTAGCCTGTGTGGTATCCAGACCCCGGCTCATACCTGTTTTGTTTAATCAACTTGTGTGGTATCCAAACCCCAATTGATGTTTGTTTCAGCAAGCCCGTGCGATATCCAGCCCCGGCTCCCACTGATGTATCTTTTTGCCCGTGCGGTATCCAGACCTGGTAATTTATGATGTTCTCCCTAGCTCGTGTGGTATCCAGACCCTGGCTTTCACCGGTTTTATTGGCTCAAGCCTGCGTGGTATCCAGACCCCGGCTTCCACCGGTTTATCTTCTTAACCCGTGCGGTATCCAGACCCTGGCTTTCACTAGTTTTATTGGATCAAGCCCGTGCGGTATCGAGACCCCGGCTTCCACCGGTTTATTTCCTGAGCTTATGCGGTATCCAGACCCAGGCCAGTGATTTGTTTTGCCTGTGCGGTATCCAGACTCCGGCAGACCATGATGTTTCCTTTAACCCGTGTGGTATCCAAATCCCGGTTAACATCATTTTATCCCTTTAAGCTCGAGTGGTATCCAGACCCTAGCTTATAACATTTGACTGTTGAACCTGTGCGGTATCCAGACCCTGGATGATAGTTTATCTTACCTATGTTGTATCCATACCCTGTAAGATTATAAAATTTTCTCTCGTCTATGCGGTATCCAGAACCCTGCAGATTGTGATCTTCGATGGATTCGTCCATCTTATCTTTGGCTATCCCCAACAGAGTTTATTCAGTTACCATTTCTTTTTGCAGTTGCTAAATTTCCGGGTTCTTTGGTATTCAACCGTCTTTTACCTTGAATGTTTGAAAGTTGTTCACTTTTCATCCCTTTAGGTCCAAGTCGTTTGAATAAGGGCATCTGTTGTACCCCAAAATTTGACCAGCCCTTTTTCTTATATTTGGCTTATGTTTTATTGCATTTTAGCATCTTGCATTTGCATAGCATTGTTCTTACAAGGGATCAAGATTGTCTGTGTGCCATCCAAGAAGAGAGTCTTATTGGCTTCAAGCTCAAGCAAAAGCATTGGTGAGGGTCATCAAGTGTGTGACATCATTATGGAGTTGTCAGAGCTCCTTGAGAGGAGAGGTGTGTTATAACACCTTAGCTGAGAATCACCAAAGGATTTTGTCAAGAGTTCATGAGGTGCAACCATTTATTTGAGCATGGGATAGAGGGTTGTTGAGTGCCTTAGATACTATTGTGGAGTTAAAATGGTCATTCAGTTCATCTGCAAAGAGTCAAGGCAAAAAGGCATGGAATTAGGGTTTCACATACAATCAGTCAGGACTTGTTTCTTTGAGAAAAACTTGTTTCCATGATCCTCCATATGTCCCAAGGTGTTTGTAAGGAGGAGATTGATCATCAATTTCAACCAGAAGAGCTTCTATTGGCCAGTCAATTGCAAATCAGGAGATTTGGGGAAAAGTCAATTGTGCAGAGAAAAAGTCAACTCCTGACTTTTTAAAGTCAAAATCATGTTCCTCAAGTTCAATAAAGTCAAAATCAAGAAGTGTTGAAACTTACCATTTTGGAAAAATTAGGGTTTTAGAACTTTTCCATTTATGGAAAGTTTCATGTGAGAACTAGCCACTTTCCAAGCCATTTTTATTCATGATCAAGGTTTCATATGAACTTTTGTCCAACATCAAACTTGTTCCTCATGTTCCAAGCTTTCTTTTGAGTACCAATTCATCATCATATGATACTTGAAGCTCAAGTTATGGTGGTTCAAAGTTAGGGTTTTCAATTATCTCAAGTTTAGTAAGTGTGCACAGATTTTTGAACCAACTTTCCAAGCCAATTTTCATCAAGCTCTTGTTGTCAAATGGAATTTTGTCCCACATGAGAGTTGTAGATCTTGTTCCAAGCTTTCCATCCATTACTAGAAGTCTCTCATAGGATTTTTGAAGTTCAAGATATGAATGCCTAAAGATAGGGTTTCAAGTGGTTCAAATTCATAACTTCGAATTTTTTCTAAGTTATTCCAAGGCAGTTTGTATGTCATGACATTCAACTCCAATTTCCATGACCTTCCAAGGATCAAAACAAGATGGATTCAACATCAAAGTTGTTCCATGCCATGCACTCTTTAATTATAGCCCAAGTTCTAAGCAAGAGAAGTCTTGTGCATCAAGATACAATGACTCAAAGATGGTGGTTTGGACATTTTTACAAGGCATGAACCATAGACCATTTGGGCATGTTACTCAATAAGTCATGCAACATTCTTGCTCTGCTCATTTCATGCGCATAAGGGGACAATTTTGCACACTCCAAACATTACCAAAACAAGCACAACCAAACATGTACCACTCATGTGCCATTTTGAATTTTCTTGCTCAAAAAAGGAAGGGACAAGCAACCCTTACTTTGACCATCATACAGTCCATCCAATGTGTTCTTTCCACTAAAATAAGACAGCCAAATGCAAGCAGCTCGTGTTTTGGCCCATCATCAACCATTGGAGCAAAAAAACATCTTGATCACAACATCTGATCCCGCCATTTTTTATCACTGTTAAACCCTCCATTTCATGTTTTTACTTCATATATAAGCTTAAGAAGGAAGCCCTAGCAGTGGTAGCCACCATTTAAGAAAGAAATCAGAACTTGATATTTGGCATCCTCTGAAAAATTCCTTTGGAACTCTCTATATTTTGATCCATTCAACATGCTTCTTCTCAAGCCATCATCACCCTAACATTCTCTTCCAACTGCTTGCAAAAAGAAGCAACTGTGTGCACATTGCTGTTGCACCCCAAAATTTGCCCAACCTTTTCTTGGCTTGGCTTTTGTTTCATTTCATTATGTTGCATTTCTGCATTGCATAGCATTTGTTCTTGAGGCAGGGGATCGAGGTTTTCCTGTGGCACAAAATTCACTCTCAATGCAAGCATTCAAAATAACGAGTATCAGACCAAATTTATTTTGCCCAATGATCAGGCGACCGATTATATTTTATAGGTTATTTTCAGCTAAGAAAGTAGCATTCAGGCTATCATAAGCATTCTCATGGTTACAACATTCAAGAACACATTCCAGAAGCCTAACAGAGTTCAAAACCGCAAGAAACGGGAAAACAGACGAGTTTTCCTTCCAAAAGGTGCCAGAATTCAAATTTTGAAGGTGTTAATCGATTAACACATATGGTTAACCGATTAACCAAGGAAAAATCAGGCCAGATTTGAAATTTTGAAGGCGTTAATCGGTTAACGCATATGGTTAACCGATTAACCAGTGCAATTTTTGCCTCTGTATGTGATTTTTCCGTGCAGAGCCATTTAGGGTCCAATTTTGATCACTTGAATTCAAATTTTACACTTGGGAAGGATCTAGAATCATTTGAGAATTTGATTAATTTCATTTTCCCTCCAAAATCCCGTTCCTAGTGCCAAACCAAGATTCATAAACCAATTTCTAAACCATGTTTTGGATCCAAGCCTAAAGGATACTTAAGTGTTTCACTCAAAACCACACTCATTCTAACCTTCATTTTTCACTTTCATTTCAGAATTGATCTCATTCTCTCTCAATTCTCTAAATTTCCTCCATAACCAAAACCTTCACCAAAGCTATTTTCTACTTGAAATACTTGATTCTTCATTGGAATCCTTGATTTCTAAGAGCTAAACCTTCATCCATCATCTCCATTGGATCAATTTCTTCATTCAATTTTCATGCAAATTCAGATCTGAAATCTGGAGTGAAGCTAGAAGTGATTATTTGAAGTAATTTTGCTTAATCTTGAAGGATCTCCATCTCTACTACAAGGATTAGCTTGGATCCTGAAGTATTCCGAGTTTCTTGCTTTGATTTACTCATTTCTAGCAAATCAATATTAACCGAAGCAAATCTCCGCTTCGTAGGTTGGAAATTCTTGATCCGATTCTATTTTTAGCTTATTTGCATATTCATCATGATGATTTTCATTTTTGAGTTATTTGTTGCATTTTGATTCGTATGATCTGTGTACATGCTGTTTAAATCATGGTTTACTGGTTTAATTTCGTGATTAAGTGATTATGCGATCATCCGGTTGATCGGATAAGTGCTTATTTGTTGCACAAGCTGTTCTGTTGCTGATTTTCTGCTGTTGGCACAGTGTTAATCGGTTAACGCATATGGTTAACCGATTAACCATTACAAATTTCTAGATTTTTCAAAGTTTTAATAGTGTTAATCGGTTAACGCATATGGTTAACCGATTAACCAATTCAAATTTTCAAAATTTTTAAACGTTAACAGTGTGTTAACCGATTAACTCCTGGAGTTAACCGATTAACATTGTGCCAGTGGGTATGTTTTGCTGTTTTTCTGGCTTGTTTGAGTACCGTTTCACCTCGAATCATCGTAATTTGATATGATGCATTAAAAGTGAAATGTTTTGGGATATATGTCGTTGTTTTGATTGTTTAATCGAGATTTCGCCAACATTCGTGTTCTTTTCCACTTGAATGCATGCTCATGGATGTGTTTCGAGGTGATGATTTTTTTGCGTGTTCGTTTGTTTTCATCTTTTGCGCTTTCCTACATGTTTGTATCATTTTTGCATCCCTGTTGAGGTCGAGATGCGCTTGTGGCGGCTGCTGCCCCACACATTTTTCCTCCCTCCCTCCATTCTATGTGTGCATTTTTCATGTTTGCATATTGCATTTTGTTGTGCTTTCTCTTTCTTCTTCCTTTGCCATGCTCCCCATAGGATCTCTAATCACCTTTGAGGTTATGGTAGACATTAGGTGTTCTATCCATGCATTCTAACATTAGGGTAGATGTTCCCTTCTCAATCCTAACCTTAGGGCCATTTTGCATGATAACTTTAGGGTTTTGATTTAGTCCCCTTTAGAGTCCTTTCTCTCTGTCTCATCTTCAAACAATTCTAACATACTTAATAAAGATAATGAATGTTGTGCCATGAGCCTTGGGCTTGGGAAATAGTGATTGGGGGGTACCTCTCAATTGCTTAGAGTGTTTAGTATACGTCCTTAGGACGATATGTGATGCAGTCGCTCCTAGGTTTTAGACTTTAGTACAACATACATTATAAACACTCATTCAAAACACTTCTCTAATAAAAGAAAAAAAACAAACTGTCAAATTCCTTTTTTTTTGTCCTTTGGGGCTCGTTTAACAAGGAAAATCTTTTCAGATAAAAGAGCATTGTTAAACTTTCGTTCTACCGCAAACAGGCGTCGTCCCTAACTGCTAGAGCGATAGTTTAACCTTACTCGGATAAAACAGATGAACAAATTGGTGTTCTCGTTATCCCGAACTACGTTTGCTCTGATATCTCATGCTTGTTGAGAGTACGTAGGCACGAGACGCGATGTCTCGGCGAGTAACTTTTCCCCCTTTCACCCATAGTTAGCCGAACTACGTTGACTCTAATTTCTCGTACCAGTCGGGAATACGTAGGCTCAGAGCGGTGATGCTCTGTTGAGTCACTTTTCTTTTCTTTTGTCCCAGACCTTTAGTTAGATAGTTTCAATCACCCTTTTAGATAGACGACTAAGCGTGGATCCCGTCGAGTACGACGGACGTGAGGGGTACTAATACCTTCCCCTTGTGTAACTGACTCCCGAATCCAAGATTTGGTTGCGATGACCAATATTATCCCATTTCGTTAGGTTTTTTCGATCGTTTCCTTTCCCTCTCTTTGGGATAAATAACGAAAGGTGGCGACTCTTCTGGGGACTCTGGTTCCCTATGCGAGTCAATCCTAGCACTTGTTTGTTTATCTTTGGGTGTATATATATATATATATATATATATATATATATATATATATATATATATATATATATATATATATATATATATATATATATATATATATATATATATATATATATATATATATATATATATATATATATATATATATATATATATATATATATATATATATATATATATATATATATATATATATATATATATATATATATATATACATATATATATATATATGGGTTGTACTTTATTTTTCCGCATTTATTTTCAGCATTATATATCATTATTGTTGTGTTGTGGGGAGGGATGTTCCATTAAGTGATAAGCAAGACCCAGGCTTGAGTACAGACCTAGCATTAGTAGTGGGGACTAGTGGGGAGCCTATTTGCTTAGCAGACACAGTTCCCCATGAAATTCATGCTCAAACGAGATTCTCTTTGATGATTTCCCTTCCGGTCCTTAGGATCAGTTGGGACTTTGGATTTGAGAGTTGTCGACTCTGGGAACCAATCGTTTGTGATTCAGCTAAGTGAGGCCTCTTTAGGAGATGATGATGCCAAACTAGAAATTGTGAATGTATTATCATTTCTTGAAAATCTGTGACGCTGATGAACGCATAGGATGCCGAACCTTATTAGTGGATAGGTCCATACCTGTGAGAGGGATTGGGTTATGCAGGAAACCTTGACCTTCAGATTACCCGGTTTTATTCTCGGTATGAATATGTCTTCTGGGTATCAGTGGTTCCTATTATCAGAGTTGTGTTATTGTTCTTGTCAAAGCGAAGCGCCGGTTCTTCTCCAGCTACAGCACAACAATCTTGATCCCCTGTTTGCATTTTGCATTTTGTATTTTCATCTGCATCTCATTAACATGTGTTTATGTTGCAGGTGCATATTTCTCTCCCTGATTCTAGTGATCTTGCTCATTATTCCCGACATGGAACCCCTGAGAGTACTGTAGCCTACAGGTTTCCGGCTCCAGATATCAGTTCTTTATTGGGTTTGATTGCCTTGGCTGATAAAGCAGTAATGGAAGACTTCAGGAAATCTTATAGGAGGTTGTTGAGATGTGTCTGTAAGCCTTCTATATATGAGATCAGTGGTATCTACACCCTTCTACAGTTCTATGACGCCCAACTGAGATGTTTTGTCTTCCCCAATCATGTTCTGGCTCCTACTCTAGAGGAGTATTCTGCATTGTTAGATGTGCATATCCAGGATCAGATGTCGTTCTTCCATACTGATGTTGAGCCTAATCTGGCTAAGCTCGCTGCTATTCTGCATCTAGATGCTTCAGAGTTATATGGGAAGATGATCAAAAGGCTTGGGATGTTTGGTTTTCCTTTGCCCTTTTGGGTGGAGAAAGCTCAGTAGTGTGCCAAAGATAGTTGTTGGATCGTATTCAGCGCCATTCTAGCGCTCTGTATCTACGATATTATATTATTCCCTAATCTCCCAGATTTCGTGGATGTGGATGCTTTCTACTTACTGGCTTTAGGGAACCCAGTACCTACACTGCTCGGTGACGTTTATCACTCGATTCACTACAAGAATGAGAACCGAAGAGGGAAAAATGTATCATGTTGTGGTCCTCTGCTGTATAGGTGGCTCGCCAGTCATATGCCCAAGATCGGTCCTTTTGTTACTTCTCCAGGTACGACAGAGTGGTCTGAATGTTTGATGGGTTTGTCAGTTGAGAACATCACTTGGTTTGATAAGAATATGCTTGGTACTGAGGTCACCTATAGCTGCAGTGGTTTTCCTAACGTTCCTCTAATCGGAAGGATGGGATGCATCAACTACAACCCGTCGTTGCTGGTTAGGCAGTTTGGTTATGCATTGAGAGATCCTCCCAAGGAAGAAGAGGTACAGGAATCTCTGTACCTCACTGGGCTATTGGAAGGTGATACATTATCCAAACTTGAGCATGCTTGGAACAACATTCACAGGCGAGGAAAAGCATTGTTGGGAAAAAGTAATAGTCGTGCTTATGATATCTACTTGAACTGGATTCAGGATAGAGAGAAGAGGTTGCTGATGTCGTTTCCCTCAATTGCGCCTTTATATCCCCTCATGATTGAGGAGCCGACCACGGTAAATATTCACAAGTACAACCAGTTACTCGCTGAAAAAGAAGAGCTACGGAAAGCCAACGAGGAGTTAGAAAAAGAAATTGTTCAGCTCCGAGGGGAGAAGAATGATGTTGTATATTCCTTCACAAAGCAAATTGAACTCGTGAATCGATTGGGTACAAAACTGACTCAGCAGACCAATGCTCGAGAGCGCTTAGGTGTGGATTTGAAAGTTGTTAGCAGTGTTCTAACCACCAAGAAACAGGACTTGGACAAAGCGTATTTGGAGATTTCCAAGTTCAACACTAAGTGGAATGCCACCTTGTCCAACCACAAGGAGCGCGAAGACAAGTTGAAGCTGCAGATCAACAAATTGAAGACTCAGTTGAGAGCCAAAGACGAGAAGATTTCAGAGGAAGCATCGCTCAGGTGTGATGCGAAGTACAGGTTGAATGAAGCCATTGCAAACTTGAGAGATTGCAGGTTGAAAGTTGATTCCAAAAGATGCAAGCTTGAAGATTGTTTTGGGGAAGGAGCCTGTGAAGATTATGCTAAGGGCATACAGCATATCGTTAGCCAGCGAGAGTTGCTTATTTAGGGGCCACTCACCAGACCTGATAATCCCAAGACTCAGAAGCTGCTAAAGGACTTCCGATCTCACCGTCCATCCTGATTATCTTTCTGTCTATTTGTAGTTGTTGATTATGCTTGTTGTACTGACCATCACCAGGCTTGTTGGTTGAGGTCCTTTCAGATTGTACTCAGCTGATATGCTTGTGTGCTGCCTGCATGGCTTTCCATTTTATATATGAGGAGTTTTCTACTATTGCTGGTCTCATGGGGGTTTCCATTTCGTGCTTTCTCCCGGAACTAGAAGCGGGGGGAAATATCCCTGTTGCATACATACATGTTTGCATAGCATTTTTGCATTGCAGGTACAGTAGGGCCTTTTATCTTATCTCTGTTTCTTCGTAGTGTGTTGTAGGATTGCTGATCAGGCAGTTCACCGGTATGCTACCAGACAGAATCAGAGGAGAATGGATCAGATCCAGTCAGATATGCAAGAGATGAGGGACAGAATGACCCAATTCATGGAGCTTATGCAGGGCGTTGCTAACGGCCAGGAGCAGCTCCGGACTCTAGTGCAGCCCTTGATTGCACGTGTTGACAACAACGGTGTGTTGCATGATGGGAATGCTGCAAACCCTCCACTTGTTGAGACCCCTCATGCTGACAATTTTGCGCCTGTTATGAATACCCCTGTTACTGGAAGGAACAGAAGTGGTAATGGTAATGGTGCTACTAATGCTGGAATTAATGGGAATATGACTGGAGCAGGCAACAACAACTTTGAAGCCAATGGTAATGTTGGTATAGGAAATGGCAATACTGGTGGAATAGGTAATGCTGGGAATACTGGTGCTGGTGGTATGTATGGTTTGGGTGCTGCTGGGTTTGTTCATGGTAACAGGCATCAACCCTGGAACGAGGACGTCAAGATGATATTTTCTTAGTGAGAGATGTTGGAGCCGAAATGACATCTGAGGCTAGTAGAAGGTTCAAATTGTTAGAAGACAAGATGAAGAGTCTGGAGAACCAAAATGCCATGGGCCTCGATATGGCTAATCTGGGACTTATCCCCGACCTAAAAGTACCTCTAAAGTTCAAAGTCCCGGACTTTGACAAATATAAGGGTACCACATGCCCAAGAGTCCACCTGCGCTCTTACTACCGGAAGACGTCTGCGTACTCGGACGATGAGAAAATGCTGATGCACTTCTTCAAGGACAGCTTGTCTGGGTCGTCCCTTGAATGGTATATGGGGCTGGAACCCATCAATATCTGAAGCTGGAGGGACCTGGATGAAGCCTTTGTAAAACATTACCAATATAACAGTGACCTTGCTCCCAACAGGATCCAACTTCAAAATCTTTCCCAAAGGAATAATGAGTGTTTCAAGGAGTACGCCCAAAGATGGCGTGAACTCGCATCTAGAGTGCAGCCTCCAATGGTGGAGCGTGAGTTAGTTGATCTGTTTGTTGCCACTCTACCTGGTGTCTACTATGAGAAGCTCGTCGGTAACCTGTTGGGCAGCTTCTCTGATTTGATAATCACTGGAGAAAGGGTGGAGAATAGCATCAAGCTCGGGAAGATTCAGTCAAACGAAGTGCCCTCAGCTGGAGGGGGGAAGAAGGTGTTTGGTGGTAAAAAGCGAGAAGGTGAGACCAGTTATGTGTCCAGTTCTCAGGGAAGGGGAAGAGGTCAGTCTCAGAATAATCAGCGTCAATAGGTCGCCAGTATAACAATTCATGTTGTTCCGCAACAACAACAACCGCAACAACAGCAGAATCAGCAAGGGTATAAGAGGTTTCCAGGTCGGAAGGCGAATAGACAGTTCGACGCGCCACCAATGTCATACTCGCAGTTACTCTAGACTTTGCTACAGTTGCAACTTATTCAGAAGAGAACCCTAGCCCCGATGACTGGGCCGCCTCCGCCTGGGTATGATGTTAACGCCCACTGCGAATTTCATTCAGGTGCCCCGGGGCACGCTATCGATAATTGCAAAGCGTTCAAACATAAAGCGCAAGACTTGATTGATAGCATGGCGATAAATTTCTCCAATGACGCTCCCAACGTCGTACAGAATCCTATGCCCAACCACGAACAAGCCGAAATCAGTGCGATCATCGAGGATAATGGATTGGACTTGATAGCAGATGTTAGTGAGCTGAAAACACCGTTGAGCTTCGTGAAAGCGAAATTGCTGAAAGGGGGTGTATTCCCAGGGTGCGGGGAATTCTGTGCTGAGTGTGCATGCCATCTGGATGGTTGTGATCAGTTGAGAATCGGTATTCAGAGTCTAATGGATGAAGGGGTTCTACATTTTGATCGGGCCGTTGAAACAAAATCCAGAGAAATGGTAACCAAGCAGGGGGGTGAGATTGCTACGATCTTTATCCCATACAAAACTATTACAATTTCTACTCCTAGACCACCGACGATTGTCATTACAAAAGCTGGTCTCGTGCCTTTTGAGGATACCAAGGCTGTTCCGTGGAATTATGGAGTCGAGGCATATGTTAACAGACAGAAGCTAGATTTGAAGAGTCTGCATGTCGGGTCAGTAGAGAATCTGGTGAGTGGATGAGGAATTACCCGAAGTGATCGAGTCTTTTCACTGCCTGAAATGGTGAATGATAAAGCAGACAAAAGAAAGGGTAAAATGGTTGTGGAAGATACCTCTCAGGCCGGAGAGAAATAGCTTTTGGCTAAAGACGTAGAAGAGTTTATGAGGCTAATAAGGAAGAGCAACTACAAGATAATCGACCATCTGCAGCAAACACCTTCTAAAATTTCTATGTCATTGTTGCTATGCTCGGAAGAACATCAAAATGCATTGCTAAGGATATTGAATACTGCGTACGTGCCACATGAAATTTCAGTAAACCAACTCGAAGGAGTTGTCGCACACGTGAACGCAGGGAATGGGCTTGGTTTTAAGGACCTAGAATTGACGCCGAAGGGCAGGAATCACAACAGCGCATTGCATATTTCGATTGAATGTCTTGGAGTTGTTATGTCCCATGTTTTGGTGCACACCGAGTCATCTCTAAATGTACTTCCTAAGAAAGCATTAATGAAACTAGACACTCGGGGTATTTTCTGTATGCCCAGTGATCTCGTGGTGAGAGCTTTCGACGGAACCAGACGGTCAGTATTCGGGGAGCTCACATTACCCATCCAGGTAGGGCCAGAAGTGTTCGATGCAGTGTTTTACATAATGGACATCCAGCCAGCCTATAGCTATCTGTTAGGCCGCCCATGGATCCATTCAGCAGGAGCTGTGACCTCTACATTGCATCAGAAACTCAAATATATGGTCGGTGGCAGCATCGTCAATGTATGTGGGTAAGAGGACCTAATGTTTAGCCATTTATCATCGTTTAAATATGTAGAAGTGGATGGGGAGATCCACGAAACTCTCTGTCAAGCGTTTGAAATAGTCCAGGTTAAGGACAAGTCTCCTGCGACGAGCAAAGCTCCCGAGGTGGCCATATCTTTTTCAAGGAAGCCCAGGCAGCAGTGCAGTCTGAGGCAGCACAAGGTTGGGGCCAGGTGCTTTACATCCCCAACAAGTAGGATAAGTTTGGCTTGGGGTACAACCCATCTACTTCATCATCCTCAAAGAGCGCGCCGCGCTACAAGGGACCAGTGTTGTTCACTCCGGGAGGTGTCATCTTCGAACACATCAATGTTGTTTCAGATAGTGAAGAGGGGGATAGCGATTGCGACATGGAAACTTGGATCAAGCCTTGCATACCAGGACAAAGTCTGCACAATTGGTCTATCTAGGAGTTCATTCAAGTGACTACTGAACAATAATGATTTATTTTCCCAATTATTGTACGACCATATGTTCTACCCGGAGCATAGGGGTATCTTGTCAGGGCCTTGCTTGTTTATAATTGAATGTTTTTATCAATAAATCAAAGGGCGTTATTTCTCATTCAAATTTTGTGATCCTTTTTATTCTTGCTTTATGTTTACAACAATAAAATGGCAATGTGGTTTTGTGTTGCATATCATTTAAATCATTTAACCATCATCATTGCAGGATCCACATTACAGATGACACCAATCAAGAACCTTCTATGACTCACTTCGACTTTGATCGCCCGATATTTCAAGCCGAATAAGAGATTGATGAGGATGACGACTTGCCGGAAGAACTGGCTAGACTCTTGAACCAAGAAGAGAAGATTATTCTGCCTCATCAGGAGGAAATCGAGGTCATCAATCTGGGCTCCGAAGAAGTTGTCAGAAATGTCAGAATAGGGGTTGCGCTGCAGAGTGATGTCAAGTAAAGACTGGTCGAGATGCTTCGAGAGTATAGTGACATCTTTGCTTGGTCCTACGAAGACATGCCCGGGCTTGACACTGATATAGTGGTTCATCGTTTACCGTTGCGCGAAGAATGTTCGCCGGTCAAACAGAAGCTCAGAAGGACGAGACCAGACATGGCTGTAAAAATCAAGGAAGAGGTCGAGAAGCAGTTGGACGCTGGATTTTTAGCTGTGACAACTTACCCTCCGTGGGTCGCCAACATAGTGCTTGTGCCGAAGAAGGACGGTAAGGTATAGATGTGTGTGGATTATCGAGATTTGAGTAAGGTGATCCCAAAAGATGATTTCCCGCTCCCACACATTGATGTATTGGTCGACAATACTGCTCAATACTCCGTATTTTCCTTCATGGATGGTTTTTCCGGTTATAACTAGATTAAGATGGCACCGGAGGATATGGAGAAAATGACTTTCATCATGCCGTGGGGAATGTTTTGTTATAAGGTAATGCCTTTTGGGTTGAAAAATGCAAGGGCAACCTACCAGCGGGCTATGGTCACTTTGTTTCATGATATGATTCATCACGAGATTGAAGTGTATGTTGATGACATGATAACAAAGTCCCAAACGGAGGAAGGAAATCTGGTCAATTTGCAGAAGCTGTTTGAGAGGCTTAGGAAATTCAGGTTGAGGTTAAATCCTAACAAGTGTACTTTCGGGGTACGATCGGGAAAACTACTGGGGTTCATTGTTAGTGAAAAGGGAATCGAGGTTGATCCTGCCAAAATAAAAGCTATACAAGATATGCTAGTGCCAAAGACCGAAAAAGGGGTTCGGGCTTTTTAGGGAGGTTGAACTACATTGCTCGATTCATATCTCACCTGACAGCCATGTGCGAACCAATGTTCAAATTGTTGAAAAAGGATCGGGCGGTCGTCTGGAATGATAATTGCGAAAGGGCATTTGACAAAATAAAAGAATATCTGCAGGAACCTTCGATGTTGATACCCCCGGTAGCCGGAAGGCCATTAATCATGTACTTAACAGTTCTTGAGAACAACATGGGTTGCATTCTCGGTCAGCAGGATGAGACTGGAAGAAAAGAGCATGCAATCTACTATCTAAGTAAAAAGTTCACAGATTGTGAATCCCGTTACTCGATGCTGGAAAAAACGTGTTCCGCACTCGCATGGGCTGCCAAACGTTTGAGATAGTATATGCTTAATCATACAACCATGCTGATTTCAAAGATGGATCTGATCAAGTATGTCTTCGAAAAGCAAGCGCTTTCAGGCAGGATTGCTAGGTGGCAAATGGTACTGACAGAGTACGACATCCAGTATGTTTCTCAAAAGGCCATCAATGGAAGTGTTCTGTCAGAGTACCTTGTTGAACAGCCTATCGAAGATTATCAACCAATGAAGTTTGAATTTCCTGACGAAGACATCATGTTCCTTAAGATGAAGGACTGCGAAGAGCCACTACCCGACGAAGGGCCAGAGAGGAGTTCTCAGTGGCAACTGATATTTGCTGGTGCTGTTAATTCATACGGAAGTGGAATTGGGGCAATCATTACAACTCCCCATGGGACTCACATCCCATTCACTGCCATGTTAACATTCCCGTGCACCAACAACGAAGCGGGATATGAAGCGTGCATCATGGGTTTAGAAGAAGCCGTTGATCTGAGGATAAAGAATCTCGATGTATATGGCGATTCGGCACTTGTTGTTAACCAAATCAAAGGAGAGTGGGAGACTCGGGTAGAGTTCCATCACGTGCCTCGAGCGGAAATTCAGATGGCAGACGCTCTGACTACGTTGGCTTCGATGTACAAAGTGAACTTCTGGAATGATGCTCCCAGAATTGTCATTTCCCGCCTCGACAGGCCGGCTTTCGTATTCGCCATTGAAGAAGCTGCCGATGGAAAGCCGTGGTTTTATGACATATAGAACTTCCTCAAGAAACAAGAATATCCGCCAGGAGCTTCAGCTCAGGATAAGAAGACTCTGAGGAGGTTGTCGGGAAATTTTTACTTGAACCCAGATGGTGTTCTTTACAAGAGGAACTATGACCTGGTGTTATTGAGATGCATGGACGAAAAGGAAGCAAGCTTGCTTATGGAGGAAGTCCACGAGGGTACTTTCGATACACATGCCGGTGGACATGCAATGTCTCGAAAACTACTACGAGCAGGGCATTATTGGCTAACCATGGAGTCAGATTGTTTCAAATTTGCAAAGAAATGCCATAAATGCCAGATTTATGCAGACAAAATTCATGTACCGCCAAGCCTGTTGAATGTTATGGCATCCCCGTGGCCTTTCTCTATGTGGGGCATTGACATGATTGGCAAGATTGAGCCAACCGCCTCCAACAGCTGTCGATTCATCTCAGTCGCCATCAACTACTTCACCAAGCGGGTGGAAGCAGCCTCGTATGCCAATGTAACCAGGCAAGTCGTAGCCTGGTTCATAAAGAGGGACATCATTTGTAGATATGGAGTGCCCGAGCGAATCATTACTGACAATGGTTCGAATCTGAACAATAAGATGATGAATGAGTTATGTCAGAACTTCAAAATCGAGCATCACAACTCATCGCCCTATCGTCCGAAGATGAACGGCGTTGTTGAAGCGGCCAACAAGAATATCAAGCGGATAATGCAAAAGATGGTTGTCACTTACAAGGATTGGCATGAAATGTTTCCCTTTGCTCTTCATGGTTATCGTACGATGGTACGCACGTCAACCGGGGCGACCCTTTTCTTGCTGGTATATGGTATGGAAGTTGTCCTACCATTGGAGGTCGAGATTCCCTCTTTAAGAGTTCTGGTCGATGTCAAGCTCGATGAGGCAGAATGGATACGAAATAGATTAAACCAGCTCGGCCTGCTGGATGAGAAGAGGTTAGCATCCATTGTGTCGGTTGTATCAGAGCCGAATGAAGAAAGCTTTCAATAAGAAGGTACGCCCTCGAAGTTTTCAGACGAGCGATCTTGTGCTGAAAAAGATTCTCCCACCACAATTAGATCACAAGGGCAAATGGACTCCCAACAATGAAGGTCCATACGTTGTTCGAAAGGGTTTCTCTAGAGGAGCCTTGTTGTTATCCACCATGGATGGCGAGGATTTTACATCCCCTGTGAACGCAGACGCAATTAAAAAATACTTTGCTTAAAATGACCAGCTGGAAAGAAAAAGAATATCCAGGCAAAAATGGGGCATCCGGGCGAATCATAAAAAAAATAGGTTCGGGCAAAAGTTAGGGATATAAATGAAAAGATGTAAATCCGCAAAGTCGAAAACCCGAAAGGGCGGCTTTGGCAAAAATGGGTATCCCGGTGAATTGAAAACCCGCAAGGCTAGTTCATGCAAAAGTTAGGGATTGAAAAGCAAATGACTGCGATATGCGTGTGATACTTCATTGCTTAGTGGTTTGGGAGACCTGCGGGCCATTCATCCAAATCAATCTCTTCTAAAGACGGAGCATCGAGGAAGCATCAAAGTCAGGCAAGTCATAGAGGGATCAGCTCATGGTATCCGTCTGCACCATATTGACGACATGTCTGTACACTTTTGCATATTTCTGTACATATATGTTGTTTTTGCGCATCTTCCTCTTTCCAGGGGTTGCATCCGTTGTAAAACTTTGCCTATTCACAGGCCATTTATCAATGAACATATATTATTCAATAATCTGTTTACTTTGTTTTAACTTTTACTGTTTTGTTTGTGAAAAACGCCTGATGTTTTTGATAAACTTGCGCATGTATAAATTCGCAGGCCTTGGCCGATAATTGTTAAAACTTTGATTTAACTGAACAACGTCACGAATAACGACTAGGATAGTGCCTGTCGTGTAGGATATGTTGTTTGTTTATTCATTTTTGCAGGGTTGTTACCCTTGGGGCAAAGAGGTAGGGATGAGAGTAGTTTTCTACCCAACCAGAGTCCATTCCCCAGCAATTGGAGTTTGCATCTCTATTCCCAGTGGAGTTGTATGCTTGGTTAAAAGAGCAGTTAAGTGGGTATCTTCCTCAGCAGTTGGTCAATACACATTTAGCTCTAGCAGTTTGCCCGTGTGCATTCATTGCTCGGCGGTGCAAGATTGGCTTATTCAGCAGAGCAAGTAATCCCCACAGAGTATGAGCGGATGATTTTGTATCTCCTCGGAGGTCGGATTGTCATTGATAAGATCATTCCTCATCTCCCTGAGCAGAGGTTGATGTTGACTCCCTCGTTGCGTAATCCCCAGTGGAGTCAGAGGTTGATGTTTTCTCCAACTGAGTACTCCCAATATTGGAGTGAGGTCGGTGTGGTTTGCGTTGTTTCTCCAGCAGAGGTGCTTGTTCCCCAGAAGGTTATATTCTGGCAGGCCATTTAGGGCTGATATCCCTAGTAAAACGTGGTTAATCTCGGGAGGTGTATTGTTATTCCCCATAGAGTCGTTGATTCTCCAGCGGGCGGAGGGGCTCTCGTGTATAGTTCTTTTCCCCGGTAGGGTCGCCTATTCTCCAGAAGGTTTGTATTCCGGAAGGCCATTCATGGCATTTTCCTCAGCAGGATTTGATATAAGCTCCAGCAACGTAGAACTACTGACCGGTATATCGATTCTATCTCCACAGCGAGTTCGTTTGTTATTTAGGAGATTTCTTTTAGGAAGCTACTCGAGGTTGTTTCCCTCAGTGTAAGCCCAATGGTTATTGGCACAATTAAGCTATCTGCAGCAGGGTCGTTCTCTTTTCCCAGCAGGGTGGTCTCCGTATCTCTAGCATTTATTTTGTTGATTCGGTTCAGTTGCATTTGCATGTGTGCATAGCATCTACCCAAACGCGTAGCATTTCCATTTCGTATGGAGCATTACGCCATATTCAAACATGTGCATGCGGAATATAAGCCAGGTTGTTACCTCTTTGTTTGCAGGTGTATCTCCGACAGATGACTGATATCTTGGCCCGTAGGCCGTGCAGACCTCGACAATGGGTGTTGTTATAGCCTCATCTGTTGAGTGTCCAGACTCCGATCAACCTTCACAGAGCGTTCAGGCTCCGGCTTATTTCGTCGAGCATTCAGGCTCCGGTTCTTTTGTTCGTTGAGTATTCAGACTCCATTCAAGTACGTCGAGCATCCAGGCTCCGGTTTATGTGATTGGGTATCCAGACCCTGATGGATAGATTTACGGTCATTTCCTTTGAGTATCCAGACTCTGGTAAATTCCCCATTCATGATGAACCCCTTGCGTCGAGCATTAAGGCTCCAAAAGTGTCGTAGACTCATTTTGTTCGTTGAATATGCAGTTTCCGATAATTTGAAAATTATTCTTTCAGCCCGCGTGGTATCCAAACCCCGGCTCATATTATTCCCCAGCAGGGTCCTTAGACTTCATCTAGTCATGCGGTAGAAGGCTCACTTGGTATTCAGAACTTGTTAATACCGGTGATATATCCTCTTTGTCCGTTGAGTATCTAGGCTCCGGTCTATGTCACGGAGTATCCAGACTCCGGTGAATTTTCAACTTGTGATTCATTTCGTTCGTTGAGTATCCAGACTCCGGCAATGTGAAACAGTGTTTTCAAAAGACCCTGTGGTACCTAGACTCTAACGAGTATTTCTTCTTCCGTTGAGTATCCAGACTCCGGTCAACCTTCATTGAGTGTTCAGGCTCCGGTTATTGCGTCGAGCGTCCAGGCTCCGGTGATTTCCCAGTTGGCACTATCACTTTGTTCGTTGAGTATACGGGCTCCGATAAGTTACGTTGAGCGTCCAGGCTCCGGCTTCTCCGTTGAATATCCAGATTCCGGTGAATTTTCAATTTGTGAGGTACCGTTCTGTCCGTTGAGTATCCAGACTCTGGTAAATCCCTAGTGAAGTTGCCATCTTTGTTGAGCATCCAGGCTCCGGCTTCTTTAGTTCGTTAAGCGTTCAGGCTCCGGTTTATCCTGACTATTGCGTTAAGCGTCTAGGCTCTGGTCCGTCCATTGAGTATCCCGACTCCGGCCAACTTCGTTGAGTATTCATACTCCGGTAATTCGATGTACGGTATCTAAGTCATGACTGGTTTAAATGTGATTTCTTAATTCGTGTGGTAGCCAGACTATGGCAAGTCCAGATGGGCATTCGTTCATCCGTTGAGTATCCAAACTCCGGTCGTTTCATTGAGTACTTAAACTCCAATTTTACGTTGAGCATTCAGGCTCCGGTAGTTCTCCAAGTGATGGTGTATCCGGTTTGTGCGTTGAGCATCCAGGCTCCGGCTTTTATGTTGAGCGTTCAGGCTTCGGTTCATTTCGGTTGTGAGTTGAGTATCCAGGCTTCGGTAAGTTTCCAATTCGTGGTATTCCCTGTTCTACGTTGAGTATTCAGGCTCCGGTTCTTTGTTCGTTGAGTATTCAGACTCCGGTCATTTTTTTTACGTCGAGTATCCAGGCTCCGGCAATTTGAAAGGTTACCCTTCAGCCTATATGGTACCCAGACCATGGCACGGTTGTTGATGAATGCAATCACCTTATTACTGTTTTCCCCAAGTAGAGTTCCTTGGTTAAGTTTCTCTTCTCTCCCTACCAGAGCTGCTTGGTTTAAGCTTCTCTTCCCCAACGGAGTATTCTTGTGATTATTCAGATATCGTCGGAGATTGTTATTCCTTTTCAGAATGTTTGCAGTTTATTTCTGCGGTTGGCAAATTTCCGGGTCCGTTGGTATTCAACTGTCTTTTACCTTGATTGTTTGAAAGTCGTTCGCTTTTCACCCAGTCAGGTTCAAGTCGTTTGAATAGGGGCAGCTGTTGCACCCCAAAATTTGCCCAACCTTTTCTTGGCTTGGCTTTTGTTTCATTTCATTTTGTTGCATTTCTGCATTGCATAGCATTTGTTCTTGAGGCAGGGGATCGAGGTTTTCCTGTGGCACATAATTCACTCTCAGTGCAAGCAATCAAAACAGTAAGCATCAGAGGACATTTATTTTGCCCAACGGTCAGGAGGCCGATTCTATTTTGCAGGTTATTTTCAGCTAAGAAAGTAGCATTCAGGCTATCATAAGCATTATCATGGTTACAGCGTTCAAGAACACATTCCAGAAGCTTAACAGAGTTCAAAACCGCAAGAAACGGGCAAACGGACGGGTTTTCCCTCCAAAAGGCGCCAGAATTCAAATTTTGAAGGTGTTAATCGGTTAACACATATGGTTAACCGATTAACCAAGGCAAAATCAAGCCAGATTTGAAATTTTGAAGGTGTTAATCGGTTAACACATATGGTTAACCGATTAACCAGTTCAATTTATTCCTCTGTATGTTATTTTTCAGTGCAGAGCCATTTGGGGTCCAATTTTGATCACTTGAATTCAAATTTTACACTTGGGAAGGATCTAGAATCATTTAAGAATTTGATTAATTTCATTTTCCCTTCAAAATCCCATTCCTAATGCCAAACCAAGATTCACAAACCAATTTCCAAACCATGCATTGGATCCAAGCCTAAAGGATACTTAAGTGTTTCACTCCAAAGCACACAAATTCTAGCATTCATTTTTCACTCTCATTTCAGAACTGATCTCATTCTCTCTCAATTCTCTAAATTTCCTCCATAACCAAAACCTTCACCAAAGCTCTTTTCTACTTGAAATCCTTGATTCTTCATTGGAATCCTTGATTTCTAAGAGCTAAACCTTCATCCATCATCTCCATTGGATCAATTTCTTCATTCAATTTTCGTGCAAATTCAGATCTGAAATTTGGAGTGAAGCTAGAAGTGATTATTTGAAGTAATTTGGCTTAATCTTGAAGGATCTCCATCTCTACTACAAGGATTAGCTTGGATCTTGAAGTATATCGGGTTTCTTGCTTCGATCTACTCATTTCCAGCAAATCAATATTAACCGAAGAAAATCTCTGCTTCGTAGGTTGGAAATTCTTGATCCGATTCTATTTTTAGCTTATTTGCATATTCATCATGATGATTTTCATTTTTGAGTGATTTGCTGCATTTTGATTCGTATGATTTGTGTTGATGCTGTTTAGATCTGTGTACATGTTGTTTAAATCATGGTTTGCTGGTTTAATTTCCTGATTAAGTGATTATGCGATCATCTGGTTGATCGAATAAGTGCTTATTTGCTGCACATGATATTCTGTTGCTGATTTTCTGCTGTTGGCACAATGTTAATCGGTTAACGCATATGGTTAACCGATTAACCATTACAAATTTTCAGATTTTTCAAAGTTTTCACAGTGTTAATCGGTTAACGCATATGGTTAACCGATTACCCAGTTCAAATTTTCAAAAATTTTAAACGTTAACAATGTGTTAACCGATTAACCCCTGAGGTTAACCGATTAACATTGTGCCAGTGGGTTTGTTTTGCTGTTTTTCTGGCTTGTTTGAGTACCGTTTCACCTCTAATCATCGTAATTCGATATGATGCATTAAAAGTGAAATGTTTTGGGATATATATCGTTGTTTTGATTGTTTAATCGAGATTTCACCGACATTCGTGTTCTTTTCCACTTGAATGCATGCTCATGGATGTGTTTCGAGGTGATGATTTTTTTGCATGTTTGTTTGTTTTCATCTTTTGCACTTTCATACATGTTTGCATCATTTTTGCATCGCTGTTGAGGTCAAGATGCGCTTGTGGCGGCTACTGCCCCACACATTTTTCCTCCCTCCCTCCATTCTAAGTGTGCATTTTTCATGTTTGCATATTGCATTTTGTTGTGCTTTCTCTTTCTTCTTCCTTTGCCATGCTCCCCATAGGATCTCTAATCTCCTTTGAGGTTATGGTAGACATTAGGTGTTCTATCCATGCATGCTAACATTAGGGTAGATGTTCCCTTCTCAATCCTAACCTTAGGGCCATTTTGCATGATAACTTTAGGGTTTTGATTTAGTCCCCTTTAGAGTCCTTTCTCTCTTTCTCATCTTCAAACAATTCTAACATACTTAATAAAGATAATGGGTGTTGTGCCATGAGCCTTGTGCTTGGGAAATAGTGATTGGGGGGTACCTCTCAATTGCTTAGAGTGTTTAATATACGTCCTTAGGATGATATGCAACGCATTCGCTCCTAGGTTTTAGACTTTAGTACAACATACATTATAAACACTCATTCAAAACACTTCTCTAATAAAAGACAAAAACAAACAGTCAAATTCCTTTTTTTTGCCCTTTGGGGCTCGTTTAACAAGGAAAATCTTTTCAGATAAAAGAGCATTGTTAAAATTTTGTTCTACCGCAAACAGGCGTCGTCCCTAACTGCTAGAACGATAGTTTAACCTTACTCGAATAAAACAGATGAACAAACCGGTGTTCTCGTTATCCCAAACTACGTTTGCTCTGATATCTCATACTTGTTGAGAGTACGTAGGCACGAGATGTGATGTCTCGGCGAGTAACCTTTCCCCCTTTCACGCGTAGTTAGCCGAACTACGTTGACTCTGATTTCTTGTACTAGATGGGAATACTTAGGCCCAGAGAGGTGATGCTCTATCAAGTCACTTTTCTTTTCTTTTGTCACAGACCTTTAGTTACATAGTTTCAATCACCCTTTTAGATAGACAACTAAGCATGGATCCCGTCGAGTACGACGGACGTGAGGGGTGCTAATACCTTCCCGTTGCGTAACCGACTCCCAAATCCAGGATTTGGTTGCGATGACCAATCTTATCCCATTTTGTTAGGTTTTTCCGATCATTTCCTTTCCCTCTCTTTGGGATAAATAACGAAAGGTGGCGACTCGTCTATTTTCCGCCAGGTGTTTTTCGCAGTTGCGACAATTGCTCTTCAACTGCTCAAATTTGTTTGGAGGTTTAGAAAGAGATTCAAAGACATTCAAACCTAGCTCAAGCTTCTACAAGTCTCAATGAGTCATTCTGCATCATTTGGAGGGTATTCAGCAAGCTTTGAAGAGGCAGTAGACCATTCTCCACTAGGTATTTCCTCAAACTTTTTCCATCATTCTAGGCACGATCTAGGGGCATACTGTGTACATCTGAAGTCCTACTTATGTAGGCATTATTTTCATAATGATTTGGGTGAGTTTCATGGAGTTTTTTATTTTGACACCCCAACTGTTTTGCTTCGAAACACCATTAAAATGACCTTGTTTTCAAAATGTAAGCTTGGATTTGGGATCCTCATGAAATTCTGAGGGGAGGGGTATCACTTTTTTCCATTTCTTGGCATGTTGAATCCAGCTCCGGTAGCTGGTCGCCAGAGAAGACGACCGGAACTAGGCTTCCGGCGTCTGGAGGTCAGAGATGAGGTGACCTGGCTTTCGCGCCTCCTTTTGAATTCAAATCAATTGCGTTGTCATTTTCCTGTTGGCTTGCTCAGATGACAGTGCGCCACCTCAATTAATGAGGCCAGTGTGTCATCAGACTTAAGCATTGGGCCTTGCTTCGCTTGCTTTTCGCACCTCCTTCATTTTGGCCCAGGCGTGCATTTCACTTGATTTCAGTGTATTATATTTTTACTTATTTCACCCCCTTTGCTATTTTATTTCAATTTCTTTTATTTTTATTCTAGCTTTTGTTTTAATTGATTAAAAATAGTTCAAGTTATCCAAAAAATCCACAAAAATATTTTCCTTACAGATTAATGTGTCATTTAATTTTTCAACATTTTTATTTTTATTTTCCATTTATTTTTCTATTTTATTTGGAATTAAAGTTTCAAGTTGTATTTTGGTGTTTACCTAGTTTTGAATGGACCATTTTAACCTCAATGTTAAATTCCCTAGGACCAAAGTTTCTCTCCCACTTAGGTGATGGATTGAGGAAGTTTTAAGGGTTGATTTGAAGTGTTCATGATCATGATTCATTTAGTTTCAATTTGCTTTTTATTGAGCCTCGACATGCACTTGATAAGATGGAATATCACTCCTTCTTGGATTTATTTGATGGTGCCTTGAGTTGATTTTGCTCATGAGGTTTTGCATGATGTTTCTAGATTGATCAAGCTAGCTTGAACATTTTTCTTTGCACTTATTGAACATTCCTTCCATTTTTAGTGAACCTTGCAAGTCAAGTCACTTTTGAGGGTGTTCATACAAGGTAACTTGACCTAGTTTTCTTTGGGAAATGATTTCTAATGATCCCATGTGCATATTATGAGTATTGTTGCTTGTTTATAACTTGATCAAGGTGCTGGTCTTCCATTGTTTAGGTCATACATTTATTTAACTTGTTTCACAAGTTACTTTTGAATCATGCTTCTCCACTTGTTTAAAGTGTTGAGATTGTGTTAGGACTTTGTTTCCTTAACTTCATATGATTGTACTTGTGCTTTTCCTCTTGTTTTGTGCTTGAATTTGGATCATTTCCATTATGATTCACTTCTTCCCCATGGGGTTTAGACACTTGTTCATGATAATTTGATGCTTATGCTTGCATTTTAAGTTTGTCATGAACATTGGTGTTGGTTTTGCATTATTTTACTTGTTTCAAAGAATTGTATGGTTGAGATGTGCTTGTGGTGGTGGCTGCCCAACACTTTTTCTCCATATTTTCTTTGTGTATGCATCTTAGGATAGCATCATTCCCTTTTGATGATTGATGGCCTATGGTTGTAGGAGTTTACTTCTCCCATTTCATCTCATCTTTTTGGACTTGTTTAAGTCCTTTTGTTTAAGCTTTTTGCTTCATATTTGTTGCATCATTTGTATTTGCATTTCCTCTTTGCATCCTTGCATCTCTTGTTTACATTATTCTTTGACTTGTTTAAGTCAATTGCTTTTCATTTTCCATTTCATCTGTGAGTGAACTATCTTGTGTTTACTTAGCCTTTTGCCATGATCCCCCTAGGATTCCTAGTCCCTCTATTTAAGATGGGAGTAGGAGAGACATTAGGTGTTCAATCCTATGCATAATAACATTAGGATAGTTTTTTCCCTTTTTATCCCAACTTTAGGAGCATTGTGTATGACAACATTAGGGTCCAGTTTCCCCTTAGTTTGTGCCTTTCTCTTCTCATCTCCTAAACACTTCAAAACATCTAATAAAGGACAACATGTGTTGTATGCTACTAGCCTTAAGTACTTGAGGAATGATGGTTAGGGGGCCTCCTCTCAACTGTCTAGAGTGTTTAGCGTATGCCCTTTGGGAGATATGTGACGCATTCACTCTCAAGTCGTATTCTTTTGTGCAACATGAGTTACAAACCTAACCCAATTAACTTCTTGTTAAAAAACACAAAAACAAAAATATCAAACCTTTTTATCCTTCGGGATTAATTAAAAACCATTTTCAGAAAGAGTGTGTTAACTCTTGGTTCTACCACAAACAGGTAATGCCTAAGTCTCCAATGGTCGAGCAGCAATACACCTAACTGCTAGAACAAAGGTTTAACCCTACTCAGTTTAAAACACTTGAACCAACCTGTGGTCGTGTCGTCCCGAACTACGTTTGCTCTGATTTCTCCTACCAGACGAAGATACGTAGGCACAAGACGACGATGTCTTGGTGAGCAACCTTCCTCCCCCCCCCCCCTTTCACCCGTAGTTTTCTGAACTACGTTGACTCTGACTTTCCCATTGCTAGAGGGAATACGTAGGCATAGAGCGGTGATGCTCTATCGAGTCTCTTTTATTTTCTTTTGTCCCCGTGAGCCTGTAGCTTAGATAGTTTAACACCCTTTTAGAGAGACAACAAGCGTGGATCCCGTTGAGTACAACGGACATGAGGGGTGCTCATACCTTCCCCTTGTATAACCGACTCCCGAACCTGAGATATGGTTACGGTGACCTGTCTTTTCCCTTTTTCAGAGGTTTTCTCTGATCGTTTCCTTTCCCTCTTTTGGGCTAAATAACAAACGGTGGCGACTCTTTTGTCCTTGCTGGCCCCTCTTCACAGCGATGCGACAGAAAGGCACTTGAATTTCGAGAGGGAAATCGTGTATTTTTTTAGAGTTACGCCAGTAACTGGTGTGGGTCGAGCTTTGAAGTCTAGAAAGCTCACTCTGCGTTTTGTTGGTCCATATCAGATTAAGCAGAGGATAGGAGAAGTAGTCTATCGAGTTGCTTTACCTCCATCGCTTGTGAATCTTCATTATGTGTTTCATGTATCTCAGTTGAGGAAATATATTCTGGATCCATCTCGCGTGATACAAATGGATGACATGCAAGTGAGAGATAACCTGACAGTCGAAGCGTCACCTATGTCGGTAGATAAATAGGAAATGAAACAGTTGTAGGGTAAAAAGATTTCCTTAGTGAAGGTATTGTGGGGTGGACCAGCTGGCAAAAGTTGAAAGATATCTCCGTAAGTTTTGGTTATCATTCCTTGTTTAAAGATTTAAGCACTTTAAGATTAAGTTCATCATTAGTAAAAATCTTATTGAGTGCTTTCAAATGATTTGTCAAGTGCACAAATCTTTTTTGCAAGTCGAGGATTGATTCTCGGGGCTGCACTCTAAATAATTCATATTCTTGACTCAAAGTGTTTAATTTAGATCTTTTAACTTCAGCGGTTCCTTCATGAGTTTCCACCAAAGTATCCCTGATTTCTTTTGCCAATTTACATTGAGAGACGCGAAAAAACGCATCCATACTTAATGCACTTTGAAGAATATTGATAGCTTTATTTTCATTAAGGATCTTTTTCTTGCCATCTTCATCATAAGAATTTTTAACCTTAGGAGTTCCAACACTATTCACCACACTACTTGTATTATGTGGACCATTTTCGATGGTTTCCCGTATACCTTCTCCTTGTGCTTCTAAATGTGCCTTCATACGGATTTTCCAGAAGTCAAAATATTCACCAGAGAATACAGGGGTGTTGCACCCCAAAATTTGCCCAATCTTTTCTTTACTTGGTTTATGTTTCATTGCATTTCATATAGTATTAGAATTTGCGTACCATTGTCCATGTGCAGGGGATTGAGAGAGATGAGCCTAATCAAAAGGTTTTATTCAAGCTATCAAGAGCTTATCACTATCAAAAGAAGGTCAGAGCTTTGTGAAAGAGCAGAGGAATGAATATGGTTCACCTCCTATCTTAGGGATCAAATGAGGATCATCAGATGATATTGAGTCCATGGTTATGAAAGAAGAACTTTATATAAGCTCATTGGATGTCTTGAGGGTCATTATGGAGCTTATTCATGTCATTTTACCAAGTGCAAGAAGCCACATTCAAAGGTGATGCAGTTAGGGTCTTCATCTGGTCAACCCTAAGTCAATTGTGAATTTAAAGGAGATTAAGACTCAATTCCAAGTCTCTATGATCATGGAATGTTGTGTTGAGACATGTCATATATCATTTCAAGATCAATTCATCAAGAATCAAGAGTGTGAGAAGTTGCTAAGCTAGGGTTTCTAAGCTTGTCAGTGTAAAATCCCCTGTTTAGTGCCTAACTTCAAGACCACATATCTTAAGATAGAAGTTTCATCTCATCTTGACACCAAAAGGAAACTTGTAGATCATATTCTTAGATTTATTTTGAGTACTAGAACTCATCCATTAGATTTCTAGAACTCAAGTTATGAAACTGGCAAGTTACAGGTCATCAGATGAATGTGATTTTGGTCGACAAAAGTCAACCAACTTCCAAGACATTTTTGACCTAGAAGGATGTCTCTCCTCACTTTGACCAAAACATGAAAGTTGTTCCTCATGATCTTAGCTTTCCAAAAAGTACTAGAAGTCTTTCATAGGATTTGTGGAGCTCAAGATATGAAGCTTGCAATGCAGGGGTATTTTGGGAAACTTTGATTATAGGTCAATTTCACCACTTTGCACACCTCAAATGAAACTTTTGCCAACATCAAAGTTGCTTCAAATGGGGTCATTTACATCATCAAACATCAAGTTACCATGGGAATGGCTTGTATGTGAGAATTGATGAAGAAGATTCCATGAAAGGACACTTGAAAAGGCCTAAATTGGATCAAAGTCATGTTGAACCACATAATGGCATATTTGTGCATTTTTTGAGTGCCAAGAATGTACCAAGTGAAATGCCATTTTCAGAATTTGAATTTGGTTGAGTTTTGGTATGAAAGTTTCAAGCTTACTTTATCATGAAGGTACACATGCTACATTCATCATTGAGATCAAAACAAGGGATTAATCTGGTCCATTGAGTTCCTTACATCACAAGCAACATGTACGAGCTAATTTCAAGGTGTTTTGAGCTCAATTTTCGTGTGAACCATGGAGCTTCAAAGTGAAAAACTTGGATTTTCAATTGGATCAATGTGGGCTTGGATTGGACTTTATTATGATCTAGATCCATTGTATATATTGCTAGCATCAGGTACAAGCTCTGAGGATGGAGAATTGATGAAGAAATAACAGAATTCAGTTGGAAAAAAGTGGAGAAAATTGAAATCGCGTTTTGGAGAATTAGCCAGTTTCAAGCCAAATTGAGATTGCCAAAATCTATAGGGAGGTTCAAGGAACGATTCTGGTTGATTTTGCAGAAGCTTCATCAAGAATTGAAGACCCAACGAAGGTGTTAATCTCTCAAGAATTCTCTCTGTACATGTACATATTGCACTCCATTTTTGTGTATCCATGTTCCCTTAGTCATAAGGATCGTTTCTGGATTAGTTTTAGGACCGTTTGTGATGAATCTTGAAATGACCTTGAATCTTGTTGCTTGCGGTAAGGCTTGAATATAGGTAGAAAATGAAAATAAACCTTAGATTGATGATCTACGTAGCAAGATGAGTTGAACGGTATATGAATTGTTGAGTTTGGTGAGCTTTTCTTAACTGCTATAGTGGCGTTCCACCGGAGAAGACGACCGAAGCCGCCGTGCTCCGGCGTTTGCAATTCTCCCTCCATCTTATTTTTAAAGTCCAGACGCTTGCGTGGCTTCATATGGAACCCTTGGATCATGTTGACTGACTTCAATGCGAGTGGTCGCGATTTCATTTTAGCCTTGTTGACTTCCATTTTAGATGAAACGATGCGTTACGTTAAGTGATTCTGATGTGGACTTGGGCCAAAATCACTATACGCACCCCTTCTTTCAGTGGCCCATTGATTTGAACGTGATCCTGTTGCTAACTGCACCATTGTTTTTTCCTTATTTCATTTCTTTTTCTTTATTTTTCATTTTAATTGTTGTTTGGTTTTAAGTCACGAAAAAATACTTTAATGCATCCAAAAATCCTAGAAAAATACTTTCATGTAGTTTTAAATGTAAATTGATTTTACATATTTTTAGTTTAATTTTTAATTCATTTTTCCATTTAATCTTGAATTTCCATGTTAAGGTGTTCTTTATGAATAAAAAAATGCATATGTTTCTTTCTTGATTTTATTTCTTGATGTAAACTGCAAATAAATGCTTGGATTTTTTTTGTACATATTCTTGACACATCAATTGATTTTGTGATATTTTTCTCCCTTATTTTTATCACCATTTGAGTAGGTTTTTGGTTGAACCTTTAGAACCCTCCCATTTCACTAGTTCTTAGGACAGCCCTAGAACTTTGCCTTCTGTTGGCCTAGCTAGGTTAGGACTTAGGCTCCCCTTCTTTGACCCCTGGTTCCTAACACCAAAGGGATCTCATAGGATTTTAGTTGGAATTTTTAGGGTTAGTTTACTATTTTTAGTGTATTTTACACTTTAGGTCACCCTTGTATGGTTTCTACCCTAACTCTTGTGCTAGTTTGATCTCATTTGAATTTTATGCAGTGTTTGAGCATCCCATATTTGCATATCCATATTGTAGACATAATGAGGCACTTGTATGTTAATTTTTAGGCCTTGATCATGTTCATAACTTGTTTAATTTGGGCCTCCTTTTAGACCTTTCATGTAGGTTTTTTCATGTGTATAACTTGAATGATCTTCACTTTCTTAACATGATTCTCTTGCCATTTCTTGTGCATTCCTTCCCAATCGTTATGTACACTCTTCTCCTTCATCTATCTCTGTCCTATGACCTAAGGATCCCACTTGTGAGAGCCTAGTTCCTCCTTTGGAAGAACTAAAGGCATTCCATAAGTGGTAGAACCTTTGAGGACTACTCATGTGTTTTTACACATTGAATGTGATGAGTTTGGTTGAGTGTCAAAGTGAGTTCCTTTGGTTATCACTTTTCTTCCCATCATATTGTTGATCCTTTCCTCTTCATGTTGTATGATTTGGTGCATTAGGATAGAAGTATGCATGTGTGGGCATTCTTTCTCTTAAGTCCATGTTTGCATTAAAGGTTGAGGTTTCCTCCCTTTGCTTGGATGTTGTTTTCTTTTTTATGTTTGCTTGTTTGCATTAAAGGTTAAGATTTCTTCCCTTTGCTTGTGGGTTTTTTCCTTTTGCTCTTGTTTGCATTAAATGTTGAGGTGTCCTCCCTTTGCTTGTAATGTTGCATTGCATGTGCATTCACTCACATTCCTATTTCAATTCAAGTATTGTATGTTGCTTCTTTTCTTTTCCTTAACATGTTCCTTTAGGAATTCTCACTTCCTTGTTTAAGGATAGTGATGATAGACATTATTTTCTTATCCATGTATGCAAACATTAAGTATATTTCCCTCCTAACATCAACCTTAGGGGCATAATGCATGATAACTTTAGGGTTTTGATTTAGTCCCCTTTAGAGTCCTTTTTCTCTTCTCATCTTCAAACAACTTCAAAATACCTAATAAAGGCTAATGAGTATTGTACGTTATGAGCCTTAAGCTACTTAGGAAATGGTTGTTAAGGGGCTTCCTTTTAATAACCAGAATGTTTAGTGTGGCACCCTTTGGGTGACATGCGACGCATTCACTCCTGAGTCATAGTCTCTAGTGCGGTATGAATTACAAACATTCATTCAAAACACTTCTCTAATAAAAGACTTCAAAATAAACAATCAAACTTCCTTTTACCTTGGGGCTCTGTTAATCAGGAAAATCTTTTCAAATAAAAGAGTGTTGTTAACTCTTAGTTCTATCGCAAACGGTAATGGCTAAGTCTCCAATGGTCGAGCTGCATACACCAAACTGCTAGAACTGCTTGTTAACCCTACTCGGGTAAAAAGCATGTGAACAAACCAGTGTTCTCTTTTGGCCCGAACTATGTTAGCTCTGATCTCTCATACTTGTTGAGAGTACGTAGGCATAAGATGCGATGTCTTGGCGAGCAACCTTTCCCCTCTTTCACCTGTAGTTAGCCGAACTACGTTGACTCTAATTTCTCGCACCAAATGGGAATACGTAGGCCCAGAGCAGCGATGCTCTGTCGAGTCCGTTTTTCTTTTCTTTTGTCCCAGACCTTTAGTTAGATAGTTTCAATCACCCTTCTAGATAGACAACTAAGTGTGGATCTCGTCGAGTACGACGGACGTGAGGGGTGCTAATACCTTCCCCTTGCGTAACTGACTCTCGAACCCGAGATTTGGTTGCGATGACCAATCTTATCCCTTTTCGTCAGGTTTTCTCTAGTCATTTCCTTTCCCTCCGATGGGATAAGTAATGAACGGTGGACCATTCACCACATTACTTGTATTATGTGGACCATTTTCAATGGTTTCTCGTATACCTTCTCCTTGTGCTTCTAAATATGCCTTCATACGGATTTTCCAGAACTCAAAATATTCACCAGAGAATACAGGGGGTTTGTTGCTACTACCGCCATCTTCGAAAATCGGGTTTGTGGAAGCCATACTGGTCTTGTAGGAACAAGTTACCTATGACCTGCTCTCATGTCAATTATAAGTACGAAGTGCGCCTAAGAGGGGGTGAATTAGGTACTTTAAAAATTTTCCGGTTTTTCAACTTATGGTTATGATTTTTCCGTTTGGTTACTATGTGATGAAAACAGTAAAATGCGGAATGTTTAAAAAATTGAAAATTGCGGAATGTTTACCAAAAACTGAATGTTTAAAAAAAAATTGAAAAATTGAAAAATTGTCTAAGTATTTGAACCAGTCTTATGCAACATCTATTGATTTATCCAAATCAATAGGTTATATTTGAAAGTCATTTAATATAGTTCAAATATGAAAAATAATTTTTCCAATGCAAGAAATATTTTGAGCACTAAGAAATGTTTTAGTCAAGAATTTCACATATACCTAAAAGTTTGATTAATCCAATCTTGCAAGTGTAGTCAAGTCTTATGCATTTTGTTACAGTGAGAATAGGATATCAAATTATTAATTAATTTGAATCACATTTTTGGTTCACAACCGGTCTTTAATTTATCCGAAGGAAAGGTTAAAGAAAGGAAAAACCTATTTTGCATCGTAAACACAATGCGGGGAAAGATCTAGGGTTCGGGGGTTGGTTAAGCTTAGGGAAGGTATTAGCATCCTAAACTTCTGTAGTACTCTAGAAGAACCTCTTGTTTAAATGTGCTATTTGCTATGGTTATCTGCTTAAGGGTAATGCTAAAGGTTAAAGGTAAAGAAAAGGACCTAAGGAATCAGAGTAATTGTAGTTCCCCTCACAGAGGGAGGAAGAGGAACTTCTTGATTATGGTCAAGGTTCCAGGGGGATGCAAACGTTCATAGAGAAGCGCTTACGTGGAGTGCGGTGACTCCGATTTCTATGTTATAAGTTGAATTGAAAGGTGAGAGTAAGTATTCCAGGGCAAGAACTTACATGGAGTACAGCGACTCCTGATCCTAAGGCTAGGATAAAGGATTGGATGTCCACGGCAGGACGCCTAAGCATGAGTACGGCGACTCAACGTCTTAAGGTTTAGGAAAGGGTATGGGTGTGTCAATAGCGGGACGCCTAAGCACCAGTACAGCGACTCATATTCTAAGGCTACGATGCGCGAGGGTAAGGCATTGACATGGAGGTCAAACGGAAAACCTTTCCTTCGGAGGGGAAATAAACGATAAAATGAAGCGCAATGGATAATTGAAAATGTGAATTGATATAAAAGTGATGATAAGTATGTAGGTAGTGTTGCACCCCAAATTTTGACCCTTTAGATTCTCATTATCATTTTAGGAGCATACTCATGAATTATCTAACCCTAACCCAGTGCAAGTTTGTCGTTGTCCAGTTACAGATGAATCAGGGTTTTGTACAATCAAATCGAAGCTTCAGGGTTTGTGATCAATCAAAGTTTTAGGCTAATTCAATCATGAAACAAGATCAAGGGTATCATATGATGTCAATTGAGAATCCAATTTGAGGTTGTTACCCCAGAATCAAGAACAGTGCATTTCAGGGCACCCGATTAGGGTTTTTTTACCGGTAAAAGTCAATTGTAGTTTGACTTTGGTGTTGGAAGATGTTTTAATGGTGGGATTATGATCCATGAAGTTCATATAGCTTAATAAAGTTCATTCAAGAAGTATCAAAGTCTCAGGAGGTCTAGAGTGTTAACGGGCGACTCGGTAGTCACCGATCGATCGTACAGTTGACCGAAAAGTCAACTCTTCAAATTTCAGGAATTGGACTTCAAAGTGTGAATAAAAAATGTTCCTTATATCATATTGCACTTGCCTATCAATTTTCATGACCATTGGATCAAGGATGAGGAAGCAATCGAAAAATCGGGAAATTAGGGTTTTGAAATGGGCTAAACCATAACTCCTTAACCACACATCCAAATGAAGTGGTTCAAAGCTCATTAGAAAGATCATGACAAATCCTACAAAAGTCCCTAATTGGTCCATGATCAGAAAATGCATAGATTTGGAGCTATGATCAATTTTATTTTGAGAAGGGAAAAGGACTTAGAAAATTTCACTTTTAAGCTCATTTCTTAGCAACTTTGAGAGGCTTTTTGGCCAAGTTCCTTTGAGAATTTGAAACTCATGAATACATGAATGTTTTAGAGCTATTTGAGGGCTTTCTAAAAAGTACTAGCACATCTCAATAGCATTTGTGAACTGAGAGTTATGGATTTGACAAGTTGGTGTTTTCACACTTGAGTCCCACATTGACAAACTTTCAAAAATCATTCCTTTGATCAATTGGCCCAATCTCAGCTTTTGTAGCATGGAAATACAATGAAAATGCAGAAGAAAGTGAATTTGCCAAGTTTGCAAGTGGCCTTGCAAGTGGCCTTGCAACTTGCATTTGAAATCAATGACAAGCATGAGGTGGAAAGTAGAATCTGAACCAGCCATCAACCTATGCCTTCTAGCCTGGTTTTAGCCACTTCAAACTCATCATGAAGCCTGACTTAAGCTTACCTATCAGCCAAGAAAGCTCTTTTTGGAGATTGGATTCAAAAAATGAAAACCTTTCCTTCTTAAGAAGGAAATCTCCAAATCTGCCCACTACCCCCATTTGCCTATAAATAGAGGCACTCCCCACCTCATACCATACACAAGATCTCTTATAAAAACCAGAGAAAGATCAAACTCCCACCCTTTCACACTTTTCTCCAAAATCACCAAAGTCACAAAATTGCCAAAAACCACAAAAATCTGCCTTGGTACAATTGCTGCCAAAATCATTTCTCCACACTCAAACTCACCAAACATTATCCCCACAACTTATAAATATGATATAGAAGGTGTTCCAACCATTGAACCACTGAAAAACCTCCTCATTCAAAAATTCAACTTCCATACCAAGTTACTTTGACCACAATGCACAAAATCAGTCAAAACTTGTTCTAGGCATTTGCTTGATGTCCTAATCACTCTAATACCTCACATATATCATTTCTCAACTGTCTAAAGTATTAAGGATCATTGGTGGAGTTTATTTCTCCAACTGTCTTGAAGTTTGCATTCTTGCTTCAAAAAGAAGAAATCTCCAAAGCTAGGTGCATTTGAAGTTTTCTCTGGGTTTCTTATTGATCAAACCTGCTCAACACAGTCTACTAGAGGTATGTAGACACTCCATCTTTGCTTTACACCATAATTTCATGTTTTGGCATTTTAAGTTCATCATGTTAAAAATGTGTCATGTGTATGTCTTGTATCAAAATTCTGTCATGAACATACCAGTTGTGATCTCAGGCCTAGAGGTGTTTAAATTTGTGCTCAAATTCATCCAACATCATGTATTCAATATGTGTGTGAAGTTAACTTTATTAAATTTTGCTTAGAATGTTGAACTGCACTTTTTTTCATTTTTTGCATCAAAAATGCCAATTTGCAACACAAACCCTCAATTTTCATGACAGTCCTCTCTTAGCTTCAAATTGTGTTGGAACTCATTCAATATCATGTATGTGTGGTTTGTATATGGTTATTTCAGTCTAAAAATGTTTGGAATTGAATTTGAACATCTTCATGCGTTTCACAACCTAACTTTGCAACTTGACAACCAATTTCCACTACAGCTTGATTTGAACTCCATTTTATGTTTGAACACACTTATCTTCATATATATGACTTGTGTACATGACTAGATTGATCAATATGTGACTAGAATCAAAACTGAGCATCATGATTCTTCTCACTTGTCAAAACTTGCACTTTGATCACCACTTTTCATGTCAGCCTGTTTTGAGCCATACCTTCTGTTTGAATTCATCCTATAACATGTTTTCAATGTGTGTAAATGATTAATTTGGTCAATTTGTGCATAAGAACTGAATTGGTCATTCAACTTGCATTTAAGAGCATCATTTTACATTTAACTCACCAAATTTCATATAAGCCCTGTTTGAACCATTTTTCTTGCATGAACTCACTTGTTTGTATATATGAGAGATGTGTATGTGATTCATATGATCAAAATGTGCTTGAATCTGGTTTTTAACATCCTACTGCATCATCCTAAAACCAAAGGGCAACTTAAATGTCATTTTTTGCTACAGCCTGTTTAGGCTCAATCTTTGTGTTCAAAATCATCCATCATCATGTTTATAATGTGTGTATGTGGCTTATTGGATTTGAGTATGCATAGAACTGAACTGAGCATCCTTCATGCATCAAAACTTGCTATTTTTGCAATTTGAATATCATTTCTCATGACAGTTTGTTTCTAGCCTTTCTCTATGTATGAATTCATCTAAAAGTATGTATGTGATGTGTATGTATGCTTACCTTGATCAAAATATGCCTAGAACTTGAATTGGACATCATCATGCCTCATATTCAGTACAATTTGCAACTTGAACACATTTTTTCACAACTGTTTGTTTTCAACCTGAATTTGTGGTTTGAATCATTCATTATCATTTTTGTGGTGTGTGTGCATGATTGCATTGAGTTAAAAATGATTGTGGCATGATCTACCTTTCATAATGCATTCCAAACATCAAAAATTAAAGTGCTATCGGGTTTTAAAATGGAGGAGGAATTTCAAAAATCTAAAAATGCCATCTTGTTCCTTGTGAAATTCCACATGATTTAGACTAAAATTTCACCCAAATCCATGGAAAATTGAAGAAGTTATGACCAAAATGCAAGATGGTTTGTTGTTTCATATTTTCTGCCTAGCCTGTTTTGAATGTTTCCCATATATTTTAATGGGGTGGCATTTACAAACGGATGTATAGCCACCCCAGTGGTAGTCACCTTGTCACCTTAGCGCCTGGTACCAGCTGAACCTGGGTTCGACCCCTGAGGAGGGCAACCCTTTTGTTAATTTTTGCCATTTTTCAACCAAACTTCAAAAAATCATATCTCCCTCATTTTTAATCATTTTGCATCCGTTCTTTTTTAATTATGTTTTTTATGTCTATTTTTATGTAGTATTTTAAAATTCCATGTTTGCCTAATTTTTCATCCCTTTTGACTACTTGCAAGTTAAAGTGCATTTTGTAACCGTTTCCACATATGCAGATGAATTTCTCTCTTGTTATACTTGTGAATGACATGATATTTGCTTGCCCTCTTTTCCTTAATGTTAGTCAACATGCTAGGATTTTATTTTGGTTGTTACCATGTTCATCTTGCTTCCTCTGAGGAATTTACTTGAGTTTGATCTACTGTCGCAGTCCTTGCTTAATCAGTTGCTTTGATCGTCATCAATGCATATCTTGTGTTTATCTTCAACATGTTCATTTAATGATTGTCACCATACATTTATCTTCATCATGTAATTACTTTGCTTAATTTTTTTTCTTTCCCCAAGTGATGAAGCTTGTTAGCTCTCATCCCAGTTGCCTCCCCTCTCTCTTTCCAAAGGAAAAGTCTTTCCATGGACCCTGTGTCATGAATAGCTCATTCACCTTTCTCTTGACTTTGTTAAGTCACTTTAACCTTAGTTTAGAAGCCATTAGACTTTGCTTTAAGTATAAGGAACCCACCTGTACTAGGAGTGTTCTTCAACTAGAACCCTAGGATAGAGTTTGTCAACTCTATGTAAAAATCATTGTCATGATTTCCTACTTCCCCTTTTGAGTGTTATAACTTAGATTAGGGAGTTTTGTCAAACTCCACACAAACATTGTTATGTTTGTTCCCCTTTGAACCTTGATCATAATCAAGTGTTCTTCATCCCTTGTGAGGTGAACTACAATTGCTCTGATTCTATCCTAGTTAGGATACATAGGCAGAAGATGCAATGTCTTTGCGAGCAAACTTAGAAAACCATCTAGGTCTTTACCTATCTCTTATCCTAAACCCCAAACCATAGCATATTTCACAAACTTAGAAAACAATCAAACAAAACGTTGTTGTAGAGTACTACAGATGCTTAGGGTTCTAACACCTTCCCTAGGTATAACCAACCCCCGATCCCTGAATCTCTTTAGCATTGTTGTTACATCGCGAAAAGGGTTTTCTTTCTTTAGACCTTTCCTTTGGATAAAATAAGGTTCGGTTGTAAAAGAATTAAGATTCAAGTTAATTTAATATCTTGATATCCAATTTTCACCGCAACAGAAATGGCGACTTCACTGGGGATTTCTGTTTTGAGGGTTTAGCCTATCTAGTTTGATTACTTGCTATATTTATGAATACTTGTAAATATGTATATATGTGCCATGTTGGATCTTGGGAACTTTGAGTAGTAAGACAACACTATACCCGTGTGAGCGTACTTATGATAGGATGGTGGTATATTCAAGGAGACTTATAGGGAGTTGATTCCCGACCAAGTTGACTTGAGAAAACCACCGCTCAGTAGAGGCCCTTCTGAGAGTTAGTATTGGTTATCGAGTATTTGTGAAAATAATGCTACTTTCTACATGGGAGCCCGTGATACTGAGAACTTTTAGATTACCTTTTCCCCCACTTTGGCTTTATTAGGATGTAGTGTGATGACTATAAGGAAGTAATTCCGAAATAGTTGATACGCGATACTACACTCGGACGAGACTCTCTTGAGAATATTATCGGCCACCAAGTATTTGGGAAATTGATAATATCCGAAAGATGGGTCGAGGACTCTGGGAACCTTTTTAGAACCTTGTTCTACAGTTTTTTGGAAAGCTTTAGTACATACCTTTGGGATGGGTAGACCTTGGCTCCACGCTCATGTTCTCCAAACCTAAAACCTTTATCTGTTTACCCATGTGTATATGTGAATCTGTGCTTACCTGTGTTTGTGCATTCATGCATTCATGAACATCATATCATAAAAGTTTCATGGAACTCAGGCTTTTTGTTTGTAAACATTAGGATCATCATGGATAGTGGAAAAAAGAAAACTCTGAAGTACACTTACAAAAGTCCTAACTTAGATGACATAGAGAGGTTGAGTACTTTGATAACAGATCTAGAAGGATTCAAAAGCAGGCATGGGAACTTATTGTCAGTGTTGAGGGTAAAGAAGAAGATGGATCTGGGACTTCTCTCCACACTTCTCCAGTTTTATGATCCGCTCTACCATTGTTTCACTTTTCCTGATTATCACCTGGTACCTACACTTGAGGAATATTCTTGCTTGATTGGTTTGCCTATTCTTGAAAAATATCCTTTTTCAATCATGGAGAAGGACCCTAAGGAGGAAGAAATTGCTAAAGCTACACGTTTGGGATTGGTGGATATTCAGAAAAATATGGTTACTAAAGGAGGAGTATTTGGTTTGACTGCAGAGTTCTTGGTTGGGAAAGCCCAATACTATGCTTATCATTTGAGTATGGATGCATTCGAGGCTATCCTCGTCGTGCTCATTTATGGGATCTTCTTGTTTCCAAGTTTTGATAATTTTGTGGATCTCAACGCCATTAAGATTTTCTTGAAGAAAAACCCGGTGCCTACTTTACTAGCTGACGCCTATCATTTTGTTCATCTGAGGAATCTTCATAAAGGAGGAATGGTTACCTGCTGTGTCCCCTTACTATACAAGTGGTTTATTTCTCACTTACCTAAAGCTCATGCTTTTTGGAAGGAAGGTTGGTGGTCTCAGAAGGTTATGGCTCTCACTCACTCTGATATTGATTGGTACAACCGTAATTACAATGGGATAAAGATCATTGACAGTTGTGGAAGTTTTGGTAACGTACCTCTTCTTGGTACAAATGGAGGAATCAGTTACAACCCTGTTCTCGCTCGCTGACAGCTTGGATATCCTTTGAAGGACAAATCTAATAGCGCTCATGTGGAGAATATCTTCTTCAAGGGAGAATCAAAATTAAGAAAACAGATCTTAAAAGCTTGGGGTCATGTACACAAGAAAGGAAAAGAAGACTTAGGAAAACCCAATTGCATCTCTCTCGAGCCTTATCTCCAATGGGTCCGAAGGAGAGCTATTCAGCTGAAGATGCCTTATCCTCAGCAGGAACCCATGGTTTTGAAAGAGGAACCCCTATTGATCTTTATGTCTGAAGAGGAGAAGTTGAAGATTGCTTTGAGGAAATCACAACAAACTGAAGTAGCCTGGAGATACAAGTACCAAGTGGCCGTGGAAGAAAATAATGAACTCCGTAGACAACTTCAGATGAAAGATGAAGAAATGATTGCTTGTAAGAAAAGGAAGGCGCAGGAAGATTTATTTTATTCCAGCCATCAGTCAACTCCATGGAAGTTAATGGTGGAAAAGCTCATTCTTGAGAAGACGCAGATAGAAGAAGAACTCAAAAAAATCAAAGCAAGAAAGGACTTTTGTTAGAATATATTTAGCTCTATGTTTAGGACTTTTTGTAAGATGTACTATTTTGTAATTCAAGACTTAAAAATCAATGAAATGAAATGATGTTTTCATCTGAGTTCCATGAAACCTTTGCATTTGCATTCTCATTAATTAATCATTCAAGGAACTAAAGATTGTTTTGCAGATATTATAGGATGGATTCTGGAAAGAAAGCAGAGATTGTGTTCTGAAGACCAAAATTGGAGAACATGAAGAAACTGGGAAGTTTAATAACCAGAACGTTTAGTGTGGCACCCTTTGGGTGACATGTGAAGCATTCACTCCTGAGTCATAGTCTCTAGTGCGGTATGAATTACAAACATTCATTCAAAACACTTCTCTAATAAAAGACTTCAAAATAAACAATCAAACTTCCTTTTACCTTGGGGCTCTGTTAATCAGGAAAATCTTTTCAGATAAAAGAGTGTTGTTAACTCTTAGTTCTATCGCAAAAGGTAATGGCTAAGTCTCCAATGGTCGAGCTGCATACACCAAACTGCTAGAACTGCTTGTTAACCCTACTCGGGTAAAAAGCATGTGAACAAACCTGTGTTCTCTTTTGGCCCGAACTATGTTAGCTCTGATCTCTCATACCTGTTGAGAGTACGTAGGCATAAGATGCGATGTCTTGGCGAGCAACCTTTCCCCTCTTTCACCTGTAGTTAGCCGAACTACGTTAACTTTGATTTCTCGCACCAAATGGGAATACGTAGGCCCAGAGCAGCGATGCTCTGTCAAGTCCGTTTTTCTTTTCTTTTGTCCCAGACCTTTAGTTAGATAGTTTCAATCACCCTTCTAGATAGACAACTAAGTGTGGATCTCGTCGAGTACGACGGACGTGAGGGGTGCTAATACCTTCCCCTTGCGTAACTGACTCTCGAACCCGAGATTTGGTTGCGATGACCAATCTTATCCCTTTTCGTCAGGTTTTCTCTAGTCATTTCCTTTCCCTCCGATGGGATAAGTAATGAACGGTGGACCATTCACCACACTACTTGTATTATGTGGACCATTTTCAATGGTTTCTCGTATACCTTCTCCTTGTGCTTCTAAATATGCCTTCATACGGATTTTCCAGAAGTCAAAATATTCACCAGAGAATACAGGGGGTTTGTTGCTACTACCGCCATCTTCGAAAACCGGGTTTGTGGAAGCCATACTGGTCTTGTAGGAACAAGTTACCTATGACCTGCTCTCATGTCAATTATAAGTACGAAGTGCGCCTAAGAGGGGGTGAATTAGGTACTTTAAAAATTTTCCAGTTTTTCAACTTATGGTTATGATTTTTCCGTTTGGTTACTATGTGATGAAAACAGTAAAATGCGGAATGTTTAAAAAATTGAAAATTGCGGAAGGTTTACCAAAAACTGAATGTTTAAAAAAAATTGAAAAATTGAAAAATTGTCTAAGTATTTGAACCAGTCTTATGCAACATCTATTGATTTATCCAAATCAATAGGTTATATTTGAAAGTCATTTAATATAGTTCAAATATGAAAAATAATTTTTCCAATGCAAGAAATATTTTGAGCACTAAGAAATGTTTTAGTCAAGAATTTCACATATACCTAAAAGTTTGATTAATCCAATCTTGCAAGTGTAGTCAAGTCTTATGCATTTTGTTACGGTGAGAATAGGATATCAAATTATTAATTAATTTGAATCACATTTTTGGTTCACAACCAGTCTTTAATTTATCCAAAGGAAAGGTTAAAGAAAGGAAAAACATATTTTGCATCGTAAATACAATGCGGGGAAAGATCTAGGGTTCGGGGGTTGGTTAAGCTTAGGGAAGGTATTAACATCCTAAACTTCCGTAGTACTCTACAAGAACCTCTTGTTTAAATGTGCTATTTGCTATGGTTATCTGCTTAAGGGTAATGCTAAGGGTTAAAGGTAAAGAAAAGGACCTAAGGAGTTAGTCCTAAGTTTACTCGCCAAGACTCGCATCTTGTGCCTACGTATCCGAGGTAAGGGATGGAATCAGAGTAATTGTAGTTCCCCTCACAGAGGGAGGAAGAGGAACTTCTTGATTGTGGTCAAGGTTCCAGGGGGATGCAAACGTTCATAGGGAAGCGCTTACGTGGAGTGCGGTGACTCCGATTTCTACGTTATAAGTTGAATTGAAAGGTGAGAGTAAGTATTCCACGGCAAGAACTTACATGGAGTACAGCGACTCCTGATCCTAAGGCTAGGATAAAGGATTGGATGTCCACGGCAGGACGCCTAAGCATGAGTACGGCGACTCAACGTCTTAAGGTTTAGGAAAGGGTATGGGTGTGTCAATAGCGGGACGCCTAAGCACCAGTACAGCGACTCAGATTCTAAGGCTACGATGCACGAGGGTAAGGCATTGACATGGAGGTCAAACGGAAAACCTTTCCTTCGGAGGGGAAATAAACGATAAAATGAAGCGCAATGGATAATTGAAAATGTGAATTGATATACAAGTGATGATAAGTATGTAGGTAGTGTTGCACCCCAAATTTTGACCCTTTAGATTCTCATTATCATTTTAGGAGCATACTCATGAATTATCTAACCCTAACCCAGTGCAAGTTTGTCGTTGTCCAGTTACAGATGAATCAGGGTTTTGTACAATCAAATCGAAGCTTCAGGGTTTGTGATCAATCAAAGTTTTAGCCTAATTCAGTCATGAAACAAGATCAAGGGTATCATATGATGTCAATTGAGAATCCAATTTGAGGTTGTTACCCTTGAATCAAGAACAGTGCATTTCAGGGCACCCGATTAGGGTTTTTTTACCGATAAAAGTCAACTGTAGTTTGACTTTGGTGTTGGAAGGTGTTTTAATGGTGGGATTATGATCCATGAAGTTCATATAGCTTAATAAATTTCATTCAAGAAGTATCAAAGTCTCAGGAGGTCTAGAGTGTTAACGGGCGACTCGGTAGTCACCGATCGATCGTACGGTTCACCGAAAAGTCAACTCTTCAAATTTCAGGAATTGGACTTCAAAGTGTGAATAAAAAAATGTTCCTTATATCATATTGCACTTGCCTATCAATTTTCATGACCATTGGATCAAGGATGAGGAAGTAATCGAAAAATCGGGAAATTAGGGTTTTGAAAGGGGCTAAACCATAACTCCTTAACCACACATCCAAATGAAGTGGTTCAAAGCTAATTAGAAAGATCATGACAAATCCTACAAAAGTCCCTAAGTGGTCCATGATCAGAAAATGCACAGATTTGGAGCTATGATCAAATTTATTTTGAGAAGGGAAAAGGACTTAGAAAATTTCACTTTTAAGCTCATTTTTTAGAAACTTTGAGAGGCTTTTTGGCCAAGTTCCTTTGAGAATTTGAAACTCATGAATACATGAATGTTTTAGAGCTATTTGAGGGCTTTCTAAAAAGTACTAGCACATCTCAATAGCATTTGTGAACTGAGAGTTATGGGTTTGGCAAGTTGGTGTTTTCACACTTGAGTCCCACATTGACAAACTTTCAAAAATCATTCCTTTGATCAATTGGGCCAATCTCAGCTTTTGAAACATGTTTTATCTGATATGTAGAAACTTTGTAGCATGGAAATACAATGAAAATGCAGAAGAAAGTGAATTTGCCAAGTTTGCAAGTGGCCTTGCAACTTGCATTTGAAATCAATGACAAGCATGAGGTGGAAAGTAGAATCTGAACCAGCCACCAACCTATGCCTTCTAGCCTGGTTTTAGCCACTTCAAACTCATAATGAAGCCTTACTTAAGCTTACCTATCAACCAAGAAAGCTCTTTTTGGAGATTGGATTCAAAAAATGAAAACCTTTCCTTCTTAAGAAGGAAATCTCCAAATCTGCCCACTACCCCCATTTGCCTATAAATATAGGCACTCCCCACCTCATACCATACACAAGAGCTCTTCTAAAAACCAGAGAAAGATCAAACTCCCACCCTTTCACACTTTTCTCCAAAATCACCAAAGTCACAAAATTTCCAAAAACCACAAAAATCTGCCTTGGTACAATTGCTGCCAAAATCATTTCTCCACACTCAAACTCACCAAACATTATCCCCACAACTCATAAATATGATATACAAGGTGTTCCAACTATTGAACCACTCAAAAACCTCCTCATTCAAAAATTCAACTTCCATACCAAGTTACTTTGACCACAATGCACAAAATCAGTCAAAACTTGTTCTAGGCATTTGCTTGATGTCCTAATCACTCTAATACCTCGCATATATCATTTCTCAACTTTCTAAAGTATTTAGGATCATTGGTGGAGTTTATTTCTCCAACTGTCTTGAAGTTTACATTCTTGCTTCAAAAAGAAGAAATCTCCAAAGCTAGGTGCATTTGAAGTTTTCTCTAGGTTTCTTATTGATCAAACCTGCTCAACACAGTCTACTAGAGGTATGTAGACACTCCATCTTTGCTTTACACCATAATTTCATGTTTTGGCATTTTAAGTTCATCATGTTAAAAATGTGTCATGTGTATGTCTTGTATCAAAATTCTGTCATGAACATACCAGTTGTGATCTCAGGCCTAGAAGTGTTTAAATTTGTGCTCAAATTCATCCAACATCATGTATTCAATATGTGTGTGAATTTAACTTTATCAAATTTCGCTTAGAATGTTGAACTGCACTTTTTTTCATTTTTTGCATCAAAAATGCCAATTTGCAACACAAACCCTCAATTTTCATGACAGTCCTCTCTTAGCTTCAAATTGTGTTGGAACTCATTCAATATCATGTATGTGTGGTTTGTATATGGTTATTTCAGTCTAAAAATGTTTGGAATTGAATTTGAACATCTTCATACGTTTCACAACCTAACTTTGCAACTTGACAGCCAATTTCCACTACAACATGATTTGAACTCCATTTTATGTTTGAACACACTTATCTTCATATATATGACTTGTGTACATGACTAGATTGATCAATATGTGACTAGAATCAAAACTGAGCATCATGATTCTTCTCACTTGTCAAAACTTGCACTTTGATCACCACTTTTCATGTCAGCCTGTTTTGAGCCATACCTTCTATTTGAATTCATCCTATAACATGTTTTCAATGTGTGTAAATGATTAATTTGGTCAATTTGTGCATAAGAACTGAATTGGTCATTCAACTTGCATTTAAGAGCATCATTTTGCATTTAACTCACCAAATTTCATATCAGCCCTGTTTGAACCATTTTTCTTGCATGAACTCACTTGTTTGTATATATGAGAGATGTGTATGTGATTCATATGATCAAAATGTGCTTGAATCTGGTTTTTAACATCCTACTGCATCATCCTAAAACCAAAGGGCAACTTAAATGTCATTTTTTTCTACAGTCTGTTTAGGCTCAATCTTTGTGTTCAAAATCATCCATCATCATGTTTACAATGTGTGTATGTGGCTTATTGGATTTGAGTATGCATAGAACTGAACTGAGCATCCTTCATGCATCAAAACTTGCTATTTTTGCAATTTGAATATCATTTCTCATGACAGTTTGTTTCTAGCCTTTCTCTGTGTATGAATTCATCTAAAAGTATGTATGTGATGTGTATGTATGCTTACCTTGATCAAAATATGCCTAGAACTTGAATTGGACATCATCATGCCTCATATTCAGAACAATTTGCAACTTGAACACATTTTTTCACAACTGTTTGTTTTCAACCTGAATTTGTGGTTTGAATCATTCATTATCATTTTTGTGGTGTGTGTGCATGATTGCATTGAGTTAAAAATGATTGTGGCATGATCTACCTTTCATAATGCATTCCAAACATTAAAAATGAAAGTGCTATCGGGTTTTAAAATGGAGGAGGAATTTCAAAAATCTAAAAATGCCATCTTGTTCCTTGTGAAATTCCACATGATTTAGACTAAAATTTCACCCAAATCCATGGAAAATTGAAGAAGTTATGACCAAAATGCAAGATGGTTTGTTGTTTCATATTTTCTGCCTAGCCTGTTTTGAATGTTTCCCATATATTTTAATGGGGTGGCATTTATAAACGGATGTATAGCCACCCCAGTGGTAGTCACCTTGTCACCTTAGCGCCTGGTACCAGCTGAACCTGGGTTCGACCCCTGAGGAGGGCAACCCTTTTGTTAATTTTTGCCATTTTTCAACCAAACTTCAAAAAATCATATCTCCCTCATTTTTAATCATTTTGCATCCGTTCTTTTTTAATTATGTTTTTTATGTCTATTTTTATGTAGTATTTTAAAATTCCATGTTTGCCTAATTTTTCATCCCTTTTGACTACTTGCAAGTTAAAGTGCATTTTGTAACCGTTTCCACATATGCAGATGAATTTCTCTCTTGTTATACTTGTGAATGACATGATATTTGCTTGCCCTCTTTTCCTTAATGTTAGTCAACATGCTAGGATTTTATTTTGGTTGTTACCATGTTCATCTTGCTTCCTCTGAGGAATTTACTTGAGTTTGATCTACTGTCGCAGTCCTTGCTTAATCAGTTGCTTTGATCGTCATCAATGCATATCTTGTGTTTATATTCAACATGTTCATTTAATGATTGTCACCATACATTTATCTTCATCATGTAATTACTTTGCTTAATTTTTTTCTTTCCCCAAGTGATGAAGCTTGTTAGCTCTCATCCCAGTTGCCTCCCCTCTCTCTTTCCAAAGGAAAAGTCTTTCCATGGACCCAGTGTCATGAATAGCTCATTCACCTTTCTCTTGACTTTGTTTAGTCACTTTAACCTTAGTTTAGAAGCCATTAGACTTTGCTTTAAGTATAAGGAACCCACCTGTACTAGGAGTGTTCTTCAACTAGAACCCTAGGATAGAGTTTGTCAACTCTATGTAAAAATCATTGTCATGATTTCCTACTTCCCCTTTTGAGTGTTATAACTTAGATTAGGGAGTTTTGTCAAACTCCACACAAACATTGTTATGTTTGTTCCCCTTTGAACCTTGATCATAATCAAGTGTTCTTCATCCCTTGTGAGGTGAACTACAATTGCTCTGATTCTATCCTAGTTAGGATACGTAGGCAGAAGATGCAATGTCTTTGCGAGCAAACTTAGAAAACCATCTAAGTCTTTACCTATCTCTTATCCTAAACCCCAAACCATAGCACATTTCACAAACTTAGAAAACAATCAAACAAAAGGTTCCTGTAGAGTACTACAGATGCTTAGGGTGCTAACACCTTCCCTAGGTATAACCAACCCCCGATCCCTGAATCTCTTTAGCATTGTTGTTACATCGCGAAAAGGGTTTTCTTTCATTAGACCTTTCCTTTGGATAAAATAAAGTTCGGTTGTAAAAGAATTAAGATTCAAGTTAATTTAATAGCTTGATATCCAATTTTCACCGCAACAGAAATGGCGACTTCACTGGGGATTTATGTTTTGAGGGTTTAGCCTATCTAGTTTGATTACTTGCTATATTTATGAATACTTGTAAATATGTATATATGTGCCATGTTGGATCTTGGGAACTTTGAGTAGTAAGACAACACTATACCCGTGTGAGCGTACTTATGATAGGATGGTGGTATATTCAAGGAGACTTATAGGGAGTTGATTCCCGACCAAGTTGACTTGAGAAAACCACCGCTCAGTAGAGGCCCTTCTGAGAGTTAGTATTGGTTATTGAGTATTTGTGAAAATAATGCTACTTTCTACATGGGAGCCCGTGATACTGAGAACTTTTAGATTACCTTTTACCCCACTTTGGCTTTATTAGGATGTAGTGTGATGACTATAAGGAAGTAATTCCGAAATAGTTGATACGCGATACTACACTCGGACGAGACTCTCTTGAGAATATTATCGGCCACCAAGTATTTGGGAAATTGATAATATCCGAAAGATGGGTCGAGGACTCTGGGAACCTTTTTAGAACCTTGTTCTACAGTTTTTTGGAAAGCTTTAGTACATACCTTTGGGATGGGTAGACCTTGGCTCCACGCTCATGTTCTCCAAACCTAAAACCTTTATCTGTTTACCCATGTGTATATGTGAATCTGTGCTTACCTGTGTTTGTGCATTCATGCATTCATGAACATCATATCATAAAAGTTTCATGGAACTCAGGTTTTTTGTTTGTAAACATTAGGATCATCATGGATAGTGGAAAAAAGAAAACTCTGAAGTACACTTACAAAAGTCCTAACTTAGATGACATAGAGAGGTTGAGCTCTTTGATAACAGATCTAGAAGGATTCAAAAGCAGGCATGGGAACTTATTGTCAGTGTTGAGGGTAAAGAAGAAGATGGATCTGGGACTTCTCTCCACACTTCTCCAGTTTTATGATCCGCTCTACCATTGTTTCACTTTTTCTGATTATCAGCTGGTACCTACACTTGAGGAATATTCTTGCTTGATTGGTTTGCCTATTCTTGAAAACTCTCCTTTTTCAATCATGGAGAAGGACCCTAAGGAGGAAGAAATTGCTAAAGCTACACGTTTGGGATTGGTGGATATTCAGAAAAATATGGTTACTAAAGGAGGAGTATTTGGTTTGACTGCAGAGTTCTTGGTTGGGAAAGCCCAATACTATGCTGATCATTTGAGTATGGATGCATTCGAGGCTATCCTCGCCGTGCTCATTTATGGGATCTTCTTGTTTCCAAGTTTTGATAATTTTGTGGATCTCAACTCCATTAAGATTTTCTTGAAGAAAAACCCGGTGCCTACTTTACTAGCTGACGCCTATCATTTTGTTCATCTGAGGAATCTTCATAAAGGAGGAATGGTTACCTGCTGTGTCCCCTTACTATACAAGTGGCTTATTTCTCACTTACCTAAAGCTCATGCTTTTTGGAAGGAAGGTTGGTGGTCTCAGAAGGTTATGGCTCTCACTCACTCTGATATTGATTGGTACAACCGTAATTACAATGGGATAAAGATCATTGACAGTTGTGGAAGTTTTGGTAACGTACCTCTTCTTGGTACAAATGGAGGAATCAGTTACAACCCTGTTCTCGCTCGCTGACAGCTTGGATATCCTTTGAAGGACAAATCTAATAGCGCTCATGTGGAGAATATCTTCTTCAAGGGAGAATCAGAATTAAGAAAACAGATCTTAAAAGCTTGGGGTCATGTACACAAGAAAGGAAAAGAAGACTTAGGAAAACCCAATTGCATCTCTCTCGAGCCTTATCTCCAATGGGTCCGAAGGAGAGCTATTCAGCTGAAGATGCCTTATCCTCAGCAGGAACCCATGGTTTTGAAAGAGGAACCCCTATTGATCTTTATGTCTGAAGAGGAGAAGTTGAAGATTGCTTTGAGGAAATCACAACAAACTGAAGTAGCCTGGAGATACAAGTACCAAGTGGTCGTGGAAGAAAATAATGAACTCCGTAGACAACTTCAGATGAAGGATGAAGAAATGATTGCTTGTAAGAAAAGGAAGGCGCAGGAAGATTTATTTTATTCCAGCCATCAGTCAACTCCATGGAAGTTAATGGTGGACAAGCTCATTCTTGAGAAGACGCGGATAGAAGAAGAACTCAAAAAAATCAAAGCAAGAAAGGACTTTTATTAGAATATATTTAGCTCTATGTTTAGGACTTTTTGTAAGATGTACTATTTTGTAATTCAAGACTTAAAAATCAATGAAATGAAATGATGTTTTGATCTGAGTTCCATGAAACCTTTGCATTTTCATTCTCATTAATTAATCATTCAAGGAACTAAAGATTGTTTTGCAGATATTATAGGATGGATTCTGGAAAGAAAGCAGAGATTGTGTTATGAAGACCAAAATTGGAGAACTTGAAGAAACTGGGAAGTTTAATTAGTAGAAGACCCCGAGGCATTCAGAGGGAAGTAAGGAAATATGTTGTCTTTGCTAGAAGTTCAAGTATATGAAGAGATGTTGTCCGCACTCGTGCAGTTCTATGATTCAACCTATCACTGTTTCACATTTCCAGATTATCAGTTACTGCCAACCTTGGAAGAATATTCTGCCCTGATGGGAGTAAGCGTCACTCCTAGACCATTTTCTGGAAGAGAAGGGACTCTTAATGAAAGAGCAGTTGCAGAGGCCTCGTATTTGGAGGTGGACGAAGTACGATCTCACATGATTGCTATGGGAGGGTTGTATGGATTTCCGGCTATGTTCTTGTATGAAAAAGCTCAAAGCTATGCCTTGTCGAAAAATTCTGAAGCGTTTGAGGCCATCCTGGTCTTACTAATCTACGGACTGTTCTTGTTCCCGACTGCTAATGATTTTGTGGACGCAAATGCAATCAACCTTTTCTTAATCAAGAACCTTGTACCTACTTTGTTGGCTGATGTGTACTTTTCCATCCACCGTTGGAACCGTTATGGAGTTGGTCAGATTAAGTGTTGCACCGTTCTCTTGCACAAGTGGTTTATTTCGCACATGCCAAGAATTCCAGCCCTCTGGGATAAGCACAATGGGCTCTCATGGACAGAAAAGCTATTGTTACTCAAACACTCAGATATTAAGTGGTATGACCCTATGTATGAAGGGATTGCCATGATCCAAAGCTGTGGGGATTTCCCGAATGTACCACTCATCAGCGTTAATGGTTGCATCAGCTATAATCCTATTTTAGCTCGTCGCCAGTTGGGGCACCCAATGGAGGATGAACCAGACCCAGACTTTTTGAGAAGCTTTTACATTGAAGAGGGGAAGAATCCCGCTTACAGGGCTCAGATTGTGTATGCTTGGCGTCATGTCCACACGGGGGGATTAACTGCCTTAGGTTACCACGACACTACTATTTCAGAATCTTACTTATCATGGGTAAAAGAAGCAGCATTGAAGATGTTCTACACTCGCTTTGAGCCGGACTCACCCAAACCTACTCTCGTAGAAGAATTGAAAGTTGCCTTGGCAAAAGCTGAAAAAGAAGGAAAGACTTGGAGGGATAAGTACTTCAAAGTTATGCAAGAAAAGGAATAACTTCAAGAGTTGATCCGTCAAGGTGGAAAGAAGAGTCAGCCAGAAGACGAAGGGCCATCCAACCAGAAGATCTAAAATCCTTTTGTTTTCCATTTTATTTCCTCATATATCTGTATTGAAGACTTGTATTTCAGTTTCAAAATTGTTGTTGTAGAACTCTCAGTTATTAATCTATGAAGACTTTGAATTTGCTTATTTCCCCATTGTTATAATTTTTGCAAATATTTCTTTGGATTCCTTGAATGATTAATTTTTCATTGTTGCATTTTGCATTCATAAGCATTGCATGTGCATGTTCTTGTGTTGTGTCTCATCTCGATGTCTTGTCTCCAGAAAGAATCACACTGAATCCTCAACACCGATACAACACCCAAGGCCAAGCTCTCCTAAGAATGGAAGGGAAGAATTTGGATGTGGACAGGATTGACAATGAACTCGGAGAACTACGAGGAGGCATGGGGCAGATCATGGAATCCCTACAAGTCATTCGTGCGAAGTTGGACACTCAAGCCAATGTTGTTTCTGAAATCACTGGCATAGCTGTAGAGCCGATCCCAATGGCAGTCACTGTTGCAAATGTTCCACCATATGGGTTACCACCTGGCTTTGTACCTCCACCAGCAGTCAGTCAACAAGCAGTTCCCCTAGGGGCAGAAGTTCCTCAAGCTATCCCTACTTACACTTAGCCTTCTGTTCAGGTTCAAGTGCGCCCTGTCTTTTATAATCCTCCACAAGTGTATGAAGGTCTTGATGGGTATGAAGAGGAGAGTGGACGACATGATAAGTTGAAAGAAAGTGTAGAGATTATAGGCAGGAAGGTCAGAGCAATGGAAGGAAACGGCATCTTCGGTACTGATGCCAGAGATATGTGTTTAGTATCTGGATTGGTAATTCCACCGAAATTCAAAGTTCCCAATTTTGATCAGTATTCTGGTGCTACCTGTCCTCGAACACATCTGATTATGTACTACTGAAGAATGGCCGCTCATGTAGAAGATGACAAGTTGATGATTCACTGTTTCCAAGATAGTTTGAAAGGAGCTCCTTCTAAATGGTATTTGGGTCTGGATCAGTCTCGTATTCACATTTTCCAAGATTTGGCCGATGCTTTCGTAAAACATTACAAGTACAACATGGATCTAGCCCCTGATTGAAGACAGTTACTGAGTATGTCGCAGAAGAGTTCGGAATCTTTCAAAGAATATGCACAACAGTGGAGGGAAACCTCCTCTCAGGCAGAACCTCCTTTGAGTGAAAAAGAGTTGACCGATTGGTTCGCCGATACGGTAAGACCAGAGTTTTATGAGAAGTTGATCAGTAGTGTAACCGCAAGTTTCTCAGATATAGTAGCAGTGGGGGTAAGAGTAGAGTTAGGAATGAAGAATGGAAAGGTGGCTAGTGGTTCCAGCAGTTCTGGTAACAATAATGTTAAGAAGTTCAGCAGTAATTTTCATAAAAAGAAGGAAGGAGAGACAAATGCAGTAATCGTGGGAAGAAAGAGTCACACCTGGAGACCGCCTTACCAACAGTATCAGCAAAGTTATGTTCAACAAACTCAGCAAGGCTTTGTTCAACAGCCTCAAGCAAGTTATGTTCAGCAATCCCAGCAACAACGACCAATGTATGCCCAACAACCATATGTGGCAGCTGTAACCCCGGCTTTCAATCATCATGTTCCCAGTTATCAGGCAATGCCAGCACCTGTATATCAGCCAATTCAACAAGGGTATCAACGAGCGCCCAACGCTCCACCCTATCAGCAACATCATCAGCCTAGAGCTCAGGCACCCAGATAGAACTACCAGAATCGGAGACCAACAACAAAACCTCCACTTCCTCAGATACCGATGACTTACACAAAGTTGTACCCCGCCTTGGTGCAGCAAGGATTGGTAACAACGCGACCTCTAAATGCAGACACTACATCCCCTCACTATAATCCAAATGCTCATTGTGCCTTTCACGAAGGCGTTGCCCGTCATGATTTAGAAGGTTGTCTTGCCTTAAAGCATCTTGTCAAGGAGTTGATGGAAAAGAAGATCTTGTCTTTTGATGATGTACCCCTTAATGTTAAAAGTAATCCATTACCGAATCATGGAGGGGTTAATGTTGTAGAAGAAGTTTCAGATGAAAAGATAGTCTGAGGTGTGTCAGAGATCAAGACTCCGGTAAAGTTACTTCACGAGAAGCTGTTGAAAGCAGGATTGATAGAAGGTACCCATAATGGTTGTGAAGAATGTTCTATTGATTCTAAAGGGTGCGATGTGGTACGAGGGGATATACAAAGATTGATTGATGATGGAGTATTGCAAGTGTGTAGCAAGGTGAGGAAAGAAGAAGTTTCGGTAATTGAACCTGTTTTTAATTTACCAAAGAAAGATGAGAAAGTTTCGGTGTTCAAAGTGACCAACAAAACTATGAAGCCTGTTTTCAGCAAATCGGCTATTGAGCAACCTCAGCCGGTTATTGTTCAGAAACCAAGACCATTTCCTTTTGAAAGCACGAAGGCCGTTCCATGGAAATATGACATGACTGTGATAGACCGAGGATCTGGGAAGATTAGTCAGAAAGAGATAGTGAAAGACGACCAAGTGGACATGATAAACATTGCAGGTACAAGAAAAATGACCCGTAGTGGTCGAATCTATCAGCCAAAGATAACAGTAGCCGCTCCAAAAGAGGTCACCCCTGCTGCGACAAAAGAAAAGGAGGTACCAAGTACTGAGGGAGACGACAAAGAATTCTTAAGGATTATTCGGAAAAGTGATTACAGGGTTATTGATCAGCTTCACCAAACCCCATAAAAGATATCGATCTTGTCTCTCTTGATGAACTCTCCAGCTCACAGAGAAGCTCTACAAAAAGTATTGAAGCGGGCACATGTGACAAAAGATATAACTCTCAGACAATTTGACTCAGTGATAGCCAACATTACTGCATGTAACACCCTGAGTTTTAGTGATGCAGTGTTGCCAAAAGAAGGACGTAATCACAATCGTGCGTTGCACATATCTGTCGGGTGCCAAGAAGACACAATGGCACGAGTTTTAGTAGATAATGGATCCTCATTGAATGTATTACCCGCAAGGTTGCTCGCAAGGTTAGCATATGCAGGGGCAGAAATAAAACCGACGTCATTGATTGTAAAAGCTTTTGACAGTTCAAGAAGAACGGTTGTTGGAGAGGTAGAATTGCCAATCATGATAGGACCTCATGTGTTCAATATTACATTCCAAGTCATGGACATTAACCCAACTTATAGTTGTTTGCTGGGACGACCGTGGATTCACGCAGTTGGGGCAGTGACTTCCACATTGCATCAGAGAATGAAATTTGTTGTGAATGACAAGTTAGTGATTGTACACGGTGAAGAGGACCTAATGGTGAGCAATCTGTCATCATTCAAGTATATTGAAGCAGATGAGGGTGCATTAGAAACTTCTTTTCAGGCACTCGAGATAGCTAATGCAATGATGTTAGAGGAAACAGTGGCTAAGAGTGGTCCGTCTTTTGCATCCGCTCAGAGCATCAAGTCTACACTGGAAGAAGGTACTCCTGCAGGTTGGGGAGAGGTTATTGACGTGAAGCCAAAGATGGATCGCCAAGGGTTGTGTTACAAACCAACTCATGATAAAGCACTGACACATGACAAAGGACGCCCAAAGACTATACAAGAAGTATTCATCAGTGGAGGTTTCCAAGCAAGTGTTGTGGAAGAAGATTTTGAAGATGAAGACCTTGAACAGTTAGTGTATCATTGCAACTCTGCCTTGAGCAACTGGGAAGCTATTGAGATTCCTATGGTCTTTCCTGAGTTAAAGTAATTTGTTTGTCTTTCCTTTCTTGTTGTTGTTTTGAATCTCCATAGCCATGCCCAAGGCTATAGGAATGTTTTGTAAGGGCCCCGTGCTTTCAAGAAAATCAATGAGAAATAAACTATTTTGTTAAATTCCTTGTGTTATGTCCTTTACCGCTTTTGCTTTCATTTTAAAAGAAAAATGGAAATCTTAAAAAGCCCAAAACAATTTTCTCTTTTGTGTGTTGCATTTGTCTTTGTGTGTTTTAATAAATTAAGCCATTCCAACGTGTAGTGATGTCCTAAAACCCATTGAATCCTATGACTTTGCATTCCCTCCTGACTTTGATTCACCAATATACCAAGCTGAAGATGAGGAAGAAGATTTTGAAATCCCTGATGAACTGGTAAAATGGGCACACTATGAGTACACAGAGCTTCAACCCTACAAAGAACAGGTAGAAGTCATTAATCTTGGCACCGAAGAAGACAAGAAAGAAGTCAAGATTGGGGCAGCCCTAGGGGCAGAAGTCAAGCAGCAACTAGAAGAGCTTCTAAAAGAGTATGTGGACGTATTTGCTTGGTCATACCAAGATATGTCGGGTTTAGACACTGACATAGTAGTTCACAAATTACCACTTCGAACAGAATGCCCACCAGTTAAACAAAAGCTCCGAAGAACAAGACCTGACATGGCTCTCAAGATTTGAGATGAGGTGAAGAAACAGATTGACGTCGGTTTCTTAGTAGTGTCCAAATACCCCGAATGGGTGGCCAATATTGTACCTGTACCAAAAAAGGATGGGAAAGTCAGAATGTGTGTGGATTATAGGGATCTAAATAAGGCCAGTCCGAAGGATGATTTCCCTTTGCCGCATATTGATACGTTGGTTGATAATACGACTCATTTTGCAGTTTTCTCATTTATGGATGGTTTCTCCAGTTACAATCAGATTAAGGTGGATCCCGATGACATGGAAAAAAATACTTTCATTACTCCATGGGGGACTTACTGTTACAAAGTTATGCCTTTCGGTCTGAAGAATGCAGGTGCAATTATCAAAGGGCCATGGTGACTTTATTTCATGATATGATGTATAAGGAGATAGAGGTATATGTTGACGACATGATAGCCAAATCTCAGAGTGAGGAGGACCATTTGGAACATCTTTTGAAATTATTTAAGAGACTCAGAAAATATCAGTTGAGACTAAATCCAGCCAAGTGTACCTTTGGGGTAAGATCTGGGAAGTTACTCGGTTTCATTGTCAGTCGCCGAAGGATTGAGGTGGATCCCGATAAAGTTCGAGCCATTCAAGATATGCCAGCTCCGCAGACTGAGAAGCAAGTCAGAGGTTTTCTTGGAAGACTGAACTACATGTCTAGATTTATTTCCAATATGACTCCTACTTGCGAGCCCATCTTCAAATTGTTACGCAAGAACCAGACGGTTGTTTGGAATTCAGATTGTCAGCAAGCGTTTGATAAGATTAAGGGCTATCTTCAAGAGCCTCCGATCTTAATACCTCCTGTTCCATAAAGACCTCTCTTCATGTATTTGACAGTGCTCGAGAATTCCATGGGTTGTGTGTTAGGTAAGTAGGATGAGTCTGGACGAAAAGAACATGCTATTTATTATTTAAGTAAGAAGTTCACTGATTGTGAAAGCCGATATTCACTTCTGGAGAAAACTTGTTATGCTTTAGCATGGGCTGCCAGGCGTTTGAGGCAGTACATGATTTGTCATACCACCTTGTTGATTTCAAAAATGGATCCGATAAAGTATATTTTTGAGAAACCTGCTCAGAATGGAAGGCTCGCCCGTTGGCATATGTTATTATCAGAATACGACATCCAGTACGTAGCTCAGAAGTCTATCAAGGGTAGTGTGTTGTTAGAATATCTTGCAGATCAACCAGTGGAAGATTATGAGTCTCTCAAATTTGATTTCCCAGATGAAGACATCATGTTGGTAAAAGATTATGAAGAGCCAGGTCTTGATGAGGGTCCGCAGAAAGGTCTTTGGTGGAAAATGATGTTTAATGGTTCCTCTAACTACAGTGGGCATAGCGTAGGCGCCGTTTTAATGAGTCTGGAAGGTGGTTACACTCCATTCACAGCCATGTTGAATTTTGACTGCACAAACAATATCGCCGAATATGAAGCATGCATTCTCGGCCTCGAGGCAGCTATCGACCTCAAAATCAAACTTCTTGAAGTCAGTGGGGATTCAGCTTTGGTTATTTATCAAGTTACTGGTGACTGGGAGACTAGGCATGAGAATTTGATCCCTTATAGAGCCTACATCGTCAAGATGATGGAGTATTTTGATGAAATCACCTTCAAGCATGTTCCGAGGTCTGAAAATCACATAGCCGATGCCCTAGCCATGTTAGCCTCATTGTGGAAAGTCAGGGATGTCAATGATGCCACTCTCATTCGAATTGAATGCAAGACCGAGCCAGCCTACTGTCAGATGGTTGAAGAAGAAGCTGATGATAAGCCCTGGTACCACGACATTAAGAGTTATCTGTTAAAACAAGAATATTCGGCAGATGCTATGTCACTTGACAAGAAAACTCTGAGACGATTAGCATCCAAGTTCTTTCTCAGTAATTATGTGCTTTACAAAAGAAATCATGATATGGTCCTGCTTAGATGTGTCGACAGACGAGAAGAAGATTTGTTAATGCAAGATGTTCATGAGGGAATATTTGGCACTCATGCCAATGGATATGCTATGTCTAAAAATAGTTTGAGGGCTGGTTATTACTGGTTGACTTTGGAAACTTACTGTATTCAATATGCCAGGAAATGTCACAAGTGTCAGATTTATGCGGACAAGATGCATGTACCTCCGACGTTGCTAAATGTGTTGTCATCACTGTGGCCTTTCTCTATGTGGGGCATTGATATGATTGGGGCAATTGAGCCAAAAGCTTCTGACGGACACCGATTTATTCTGGTTGCTATTGACTATTTCACAAAGTGGGTTGAAGTCGCATCCTACACTAATGTTACTCGACAAGTGGTGGCCCGTTTTATCAAGAAGGGGATTATATGTCGTTACAAAATTCCGAGCAGGATCATACCGGACAATGGTACCAACTTGAACAACAAAATCATGAAAGAGTTGTGCGATGACTTCAAAATTGAACATCACAATTCCTCTCCTTATCGTCCCAAGATTAATGGAGCTGTGGAAGCTGCAAATAAAAACATCAAAAAGATTTTGCAAAAGATGGTGAAAACTTACAAAGATTGGCATGAGATGCTACCATTTGCCCTGCATGGGTACATAACGGCAGTCTGCACTTCAACAGGGGCAACCCCCTTTCCTTTGGTATATGGGATGGATGTGGTACTTCCTATTGAGGTCGAGATACCTTCTTTGAGAGTCATAATGGAAACCAAGCTTGAAGAAGCAGAATGGGTGAGGGAAAGGTTTGATCAGTTGAATCTTATTGACGAGAAGCGCATGTCTGCGATGTGTCATGGCCAGTTATATCAGAAAAGGATCAAGAGGGCTTTTGACAAGAAAGTTCGTGTCCGAGAATTCCGAGAAGGGGAGCTTGTACTCAAAAAGATTTTACCAGTTCACAAAGATTCACGGGGAAATGGATGCCTAATTATGACGGCCTGTTTGTTGTGAAAACAGTCTTCTTAGGAGGCTCGTTAATTCTCACCACCGTGGATGGAGAGAAGCTTACTCATCTACTGAATTCTGATGCAGTACAAAAATATTACACCTAAAAGAACCCGATAAGTCGAAAACTCAAAAGCGCGGCTTATGCAAAAGTTAGGGTTGAGAAAAAGAAGAAGAGAGAGAAAAAGAAAAAATAAAAGCTCTCTAAGTTGAAAACCCGAAAGGGGGGCTTAGGCAAAAATGAGCATCCCGGTGGATTGAAAACCCGAAAGGGCGATCCAGGCAAAAGTTAGGGACAAAGGCGTTTCACTGCATCAGATGAGTTGTCACTACTGCAGAAGATCCTACAAGAATTCACTCCAATCGCTCTTGTCAGAAGCGAGGATTTTGGGGAGTTTTAGTCTTTAGGGATAGTTGGTCATGGGATTCAATGTAACCTTGTCCACTTTGCCATTTTTCACTTGTAAAACTTCTATGGAATTTTTTCATTTGCAAGATTTCATTCTTGAATAAAATCAGTTTTTGAGCCATTCTTTCTTTTGCAAATTTATCATTTTCTTATTTTCTTTGTTATGCAAAATATTGTTCGTTGATCAATGATAATTTTGAAAGCATAGGGGTCAAATTATTGAATAAAACTTGAAAAGATTAAAAAACGTAAAAACTTCAACTCATGAAAAAGAATCGAGGAAAATCATACTTCCCCGAAAACTCAGGGTAGCAGAAACTTTGATACGCAATCCTATCGCACTCCCTGGTGAAGTGTAAGCAAGTTGACGCTGAATTTCCTTTGGGCATGTGTGAGTATCAAGCTTGAAGACTGTCTCTCAAGAACTTCTTATGATGCTCTGTTCCCCTGTTAGGATTGGATTTATTTTCAAGATTACATACACCCTTCAGCATGGGTTCAGTGTGATTCATGTTGTCTCTCGGGTTCGGTGTGCTATCTGTTGATTCCCCGTGAATGTCTAATCACTGCTAGTGAATTTCTGTCTATACTCCGGTTGTAACTGGCATTCTTTTAGAAGCCAATCGTTATTAGTATTCTTTTGTTCGTCACCATATTTCTTGTTAAGACCATTCGTAACTGGCATTGTCTTAATTCCACTCGTTGGTATTTGTTGATTCGGTCGTCACCACCTTTTTCCTTTAAAATCCAGTCATAACTGGCAGTGTTAGAAATCCAATCGTTATTGGTATTCTTTTGGTCATCACCGTATTTTCCTTTAAAGTCCAGTCGTAACTGGCATTGTCTTAAATTTACTCGTTATTATCTTTTGGTTTGGTCGTTACCAACCTTTTCCCTCTGAAGTCTAGTCGTCACTAGCAAATCCCCTATGAAGTCTGGTCGTTACTAGTTGATTTTCCGTTTAAGTCCAGTCGTAACTGGCAGATGTTCGAAATCCTATTGGCATTGGTATCTTGTTGGTCGTTACCAACCTTCCCCATGAAGTTCAGTCGTAACTGGCGTCACTTGAAATCCAATCGTTATTGGTATCTTTTGGTTTGGTCGTTACCAACCTCCCCAGCTAAAGCCTAATAGCTTGATAGCATTCTCATAACCACATGTGTTGATATACCCTGATTTGGTCGTCACCATGTTTTCTTTCAAAGTCCAGTCGTCACTGGCATTACTTGAAATCCAATCATCATTGGTACCCGGACTTGGTCGTTACCAATCTTCTTTAAGTCCAGCAGTTACTGGCTATGCTTGAAATTTGATCGTCACCAATTTCCCCAGTCGAAATCTTACGTGTTACCGATTGGATTTGAGAAATCTCATTTGTCATTATCTCAGGTTGGTCGTTACCATTACCTCCGAAAAGTCTAGTGGTTACTAGCACTGTTTTGAACCATCTGTTAAAACTGGGTGACATCATTATCCCCAGTGAAATCTTTCTCCCCAGACAAGTCTCGGAGATATAGTCGTCACTAGTATCCCTAGTATGTTTGGTCCTTGTTTCTAGTCCATTCCTGAAGATCCCGTTTGAACTCTTCACTATAGGAAGTTCCTTATCTGATCATCCCCAGTGAGGTTCACGTCTCTAGTTCTTCACTTCCCCAGTATAAAATCGCTCTTTTTCCCCGGTGGAAATTTACTTCTCTCCCCAGTGGAGTGTTTGCTCTTCCCCAGTGAGATTTTCATCTTCATTGGAATTCTTGCATCCTCATGTGAAATTTTCCTCTCAGTTATCACTAGTCATGTTTGAACTATTGATTGTTATATCTCGGTTTTCCCCCAGTATCGAGTCCACAAAACCAGGTTCCATGAGTAGTTACTCGTTGTTTGTTTTTCTTTCATCTGCACATGTCATGCATCCAAGCATCATGAAGCATCATTTAGAATTCATAGCATATCATGACCTGTCCTCTTGCATATCATCGGATCTAAGGGACAAAATTTTCGATTTTCTATATTTAAATACCTTTCACTGCGGTTCTACGAGGATTGTCATCTCAGTTCCATCTAGTGAAGATATTTAAATAGGGGCAACTGTTTCACCCCAAATTTTGACCCTTTAGATTCTCATTATCATTTTAGGAGCATACTCATGAATTATCTAACCCTAACCCAGTGCAAGTTTGTCGTTGTCCAGTTACAGATGAATCAGGGTTTTGTACAGTCAAATCGAAGCTTCAGGGTTTGTGATCAATCAAAGTTTTAGGCTAATTCAATCATGAAACAAGATCAAGGGTATCATATGATGTCAATTGAGAATCCAATTTGAGGTTGTTACCCTTGAATCAAGAACAGTGCATTTCAGGGCACCCGATTAGGGTTTTTTTACCGATAAAAGTCAACTGTAGTTTGACTTTGGTGTTGGAAGGTGTTTTAATGGTGGGATTATGATCCATGAAGTTCATATAGCTTAATAAATTTCATTCAAGAAGTATCAAAGTCTCAGGAGGTCTAGAGTGTTAACGGGCGACTCGGTAGTCACCGATCGATCGTACGGTTCACCGAAAAGTCAACTCTTCAAATTTCAGGAATTGGACTTCAAAGTGTGAATAAAAAAATGTTCCTTATATCATATTGCACTTGCCTATCAATTTTCATGACCATTGGATCAAGGATGAGGAAGTAATCGAAAAATCGGGAAATTAGGGTTTTGAAAGGGGCTAAACCATAACTCCTTAACCACACATCCAAATGAAGTGGTTCAAAGCTAATTAGAAAGATCATGACAAATCCTACAAAAGTCCCTAAGTGGTCCATGATCAGAAAATGCACAGATTTGGAGCTATGATCAAATTTATTTTGAGAAGGGAAAAGGACTTAGAAAATTTCACTTTTAAGCTCATTTTTTAGAAACTTTGAGAGGCTTTTTGGCCAAGTTCCTTTGAGAATTTGAAACTCATGAATACATGAATGTTTTAGAGCTATTTGAGGGCTTTCTAAAAAGTACTAGCACATCTCAATAGCATTTGTGAACTGAGAGTTATGGATTTGGCAAGTTGGTGTTTTCACACTTGAGTCCCACATTGACAAACTTTCAAAAATCATTCCTTTGATCAATTGGGCCAATCTCAGCTTTTGAAACATGTTTTTTCTGATATGTAGAAACTTTGTAGCATGGAAATACAATGAAAATGCATAAGAAAGTGAATTTGCCAAGTTTGCAAGTGGCCTTGCAAGTGGCCTTGCAACTTGCATTTGAAATCAATGGCAAGCATGAGGTGGAAAGTAGAATCTGAACCAGCCATCAACCTATGCCTTCTAGCCTGGTTTTAGCCAATTCAAACTCATCATGAAGCCTGACATAAGCTTACCTATCAGCCAAGAAAGCTCTTTTTGGAGATTGGATTCAAAAAATGAAAACCTTTCCTTCTTAAGAAGGAAATCTCCAAATCTACCCACTACCCCCATTTGCCTATAAATAGAGGCACTCCCCACCTTATACCATACACAAGAGATCTTCTAAAAACCAGAGAAAGATCAAAATCCCACCCTTTCACACTTTTCTCCAAAATCACCAAAATCACAAAATTGTCAAAAACCACAAAAATCTGCCTTGGTACAATTGCTGCCAAAATCATTTCTCCACACTCAAACTCACCAAACATCATCCCCACAACTCATAAATATGATATAGAAGGTGTTCCAACCATTGAACCACTCAAAACCATCCTCATTCAAAAAGTCAACTTCCATACCAAGTTACTTTGACCACAATGCACAAAATCAGTCAAAACTTGTTCTAGGTATTTTCTTGATGTCCTAATCACTCTAACACCTCACATATATCATTTCTCAACTGTCTAAAGTATTAAGGATCATTGGTGGAGTTTATTTCTCCAACTGTCTTGAAGTTTGAATTCTTGCTTCAAAAAGAAGAAATCGCCAAAGCTAGGTGCATTTGAAGTTTTCTCTGGGTTTCTTATTGATCAAACCTGCTCAACACAATCTACTAGAGGTATGTAGACACTTCATCTTTGATTTACACCATAATTTAATGTTTTGGCATTTTGAGTTCATCATGTTAAAAATGTGTCATGCGTATGTCTTGTATCAAAATTCTGTCATGAACATACCAATTGTGATCTCAGGCCTGGAGGTGTTTAAAGTTGTGCTCAAATTCATCCAACATCGTCTATTCAATATATGTGTGAAGTTAACTGGATCAAATTTTGCTTAGAATGTTGAACTGTACTTTTTTTCATATTTTGCATCAAAAATGCCAATTTGCAACTCAAACCCTCAATTTTCATGACAGTTCTCTCTTAGCTTCAAAATATGTTGGAACTCATTCAATATCATGTATGTGTGGTTTGTATATGGTTATTTCAGTCTAAAAATGTTTGGAATTGAATTTGAACATCTTCATGCGTTTCACAACCTAACTTTGCAACTTGACAGCCAATTTTCACTACAGCATGATTTGAACTCCATTTTATGTTTGAACACACTTATCTTCATATATATGACTTGTGTACATGACTAGATTGATCAATATGTGACTAGAATCAAAACTAAGCATCATGATGCTTCTCACTTGTCAAAACTTGCACTTTGATCACCACTTTTCATGTCAGCCTGCTTTGAGCCATACCTTCTGTTTGAATTCATCCTATAACATGTTTTCAATGTCTGTAAATGATTAATTTGGTCAATTTGTGCATAAGAACTGAATTGGTCATTCAACTTGCATTTAAGAGCATCATTTTAAATTTAACTCACCAAATTTCATATCATCCCTGTTTGAACCATTTTTCTTACATGAACTCACTTGTTTGTATATATGAGAGATGTGTATGTGATTCATATGATCAAAATGTGTTTGAATCTGGTTTCGAACATCCTACTGCATCATCCTAAAACCAAAGGGCAACTTAAATGTCATTTTTTGCTACAGTTTGTTCAGGCTCAATCTTTGTGTTCAAAATCATCCATCATCATGTTTACAATGTGTGTATGTGGCTTATTGGATTTGAGTATGCATAGAACTGAACTGAGCATCCTTCATTCATCAAAACTTGCTATTTTTGCAATTTGAATACCATTTCTCATGACAGTTTGTTTCTAGCCTTTCTATGTGTTTGAATTCATCTAAAAGTATGTATGTGATGTGTATGTATGCTTACCTTGATCAAAATAGGCCTAGAACTTGAATTGGACATCATCATGCCTCATATTCACAACAATTTGCAACTTGAACACATTTTTTCACAACTGTTTGTTTTCAACCTGAATTTGTGGTTAGAATCATTCATTATCATTTTGTGGTGTGTGTGCATGAGTGCATTGAGTTAAAAATGATTGTGGCATGATCTACCTTTCATAATGCATTCCAATAATCAAAAATGCAAGTGCTATCGGGTTTTAAAATGGAGGAGGAATTTCAAAAATCTAAAAATTCCATCTTGTTCCTTGTGAAATTCCACATGATTTAGACTAAAATTTCACCCAAATCCATGGAAAATTGAAGAAGTTATGACTAAAATGCAAGATGGTTTGTTGTTTCATATTTTGTGCCCAGCCTGTTTTGAATGTTTCCCATATATTTTAATGGGGTGGCATTTAAAAACGGATGTATATCCACCCAAGTGGTAGTCACCTTGTCACCTTAGCGCCTTGTACCAGCTGAACCTGGGTTCGACCCCTAAGGAGGGCAACCCTTTTGTCAATATTTGCCATTTTTCAACCAAACTTCAAAAAATCATATATCCCTCCTTGTTAATCATTTTGCATCCATTCTTTTTGCATTATGTTTTTTTTATGTATATTTTTATGTAGTATTTTAAAATTCCATGTTTTCCTAATTTTTCATCCCTTTTGACTACTTGCAAGTAAAAGTGCATTTTGTAACCGTTTCCACATATGCAGATGAATTTCTCTCTTGTTATACTTGTGAATGACATGATATTTGCTTGCCCTTTTTTCCTTAATGTTAGTCAACATGCTAGGATTTTATTTTGGTTGGTACCATGTTCATATTGCTTCCTCTGAGGAATTTACTTGAGTTTGATCTGCTGTCGCAGTCCTTGCTTAATCAGTTGCTTTGATCGTCATCAATGCATATCTTGTGTTTATCTTCAACATGTTCATTTAATGGTTGTCACCATACATTTATCTTCATCATGTAATTAATTTGCTTAATTTTTTTTCTTTCCCCAAGTGATGAAGCTTGTTAGCTCTCATCCCAGTTGCCTCCCCTCTCTCTTTCCAAAGGAAAAGTCTTTCCATGGACCCTGTGTCATGAATAGCTCATTCACCTTTCTCTTGACTTTGTTAAGTCACTTTAACCTTAGTTTAGAAGCCATTAGACTTTGCTTTAAGTCTAAGGATACCATCTGTACTAGGAGTGTTCTTCAACTAGAACCCTAGGATAGAGTTTGTCAACTCTATGTAAAAATCATTGTCATGATTTCCTACTTCCCCTTTTGAGTGTTATAACTTAGATTAGGGATTTTTGTCAAACTCCACACAAACATTGTTATGTTTGTTCCCCTTTGAACCTTGATCATAATCAAGTGTTCTTCATCCCTTGTGAGGTGAACTACAATTGCTCTGATTCTATCCTAGTTAGGATACGTAGGCAGAAGATGCAATGTCTTTGCGAGCAAACTTAGAAAACCATCTAGGTCTTTACCTATCTCTTATCCTAAACCCCAAACCATAGCACATTTCACAAACTTAGCAAACAATCAAACAAAAGGTTCCTGTAGACTACTACAGATGCTTAGGGTGCTAACACCTTCCCTAGGTATAACCAACCCCCGATCCCTGAATCTCTTTAGTGTTGTCGTTACATCGCGAAAAGGGTTTTTCTTTCTTTAGACCTTTCCTTTGGATAAAATAAAGTTCGGTTGTAAAAGAATTAAGATTCAAGTTAATTTAATAGCTTGATATCTAATTTTCACCGCAACAGGTAGCATGAGATATTGAAATGGACGGGCAAATTGTAACTATAGTTAGGAATGGGAGAAGTGCAATCAGATTAAGATGTGAATAAAATTGAAATGGTGAAATTGATTAGAAATTGACCATCTTATGATTTTTGGGAATTTTGTGATTAGGTGAGAATATGTTAGAATTAAATATGGTTTTTGGTGAGATTTATATAAGAAAAAGTTAGAATTTGAATTAGAATTAAGTTTTAAAAAAGTGTCAGACTAATCAATCCTAAATTAATAAGAAAGGCTAATTATTTTTATTTATTTTGAGAATTTTTATGTAATAAAAATATTGGAATTTCTGGATAAAAAATTAAATTAAGTAGAAAATTTTGAATTAATTGGTGAGAAGATTAATTAAATCCTAATAGTTCTAAAAATTAGAAAAAGTTCTTCTTGATTTGACGTACATTCTTTTTATGGTTTTTATTATGAAAAAGAGTAAAATCAATTAAATTAACAAACCAACTTCTTATTTTATTGTTTTTTTTTTGTTGAGAAAATTAAATAATAAAAATGAAATCTAAGTTTAAAAATCAAATTAAACATTTTTGTGTTTTTATTATTTATTAGATAAAGAGAAATGAAAATTTAAATTAAACTACTAAATTGAACATTTTTTTTAATTTATATTGAAAATAAAAAAACCACATTCTAAATCAAAAAACTAATTATGTTTCTATAAATTCAATTTTTTTTGTATTATTTTTTTTTTAATATTCAATTTTTATGAAGAATTATTTTTCATATTTTTTCAAGGGTTAGTGATTAAAATTAGTGGTTAGTGTGTTACTTAGTTTTTATTAATAATTAACAATTTACAAATGAAATAAAAATTAAAGGCTGAAAATAAAAAAATATATATAAAAAAGAGACGGATGGGTTGGGTTAGGTCATCACCTCCCAGACCCGACCGGGGTCATACTATAAAAAGGGGGAAGGGGGAAAACTTAGGGTTTTAACCCTAAATTCCAAACAGATCGGCGGCGACCCCCCATCCCCCCCTCTTTGTGTGGGTTTTCTGCAATTTTTCTTATCCTTTTTTTCTTCTCTCATCCTCACGACCTCCATTGCCAACAAGTCTTCTTCTTCTTCTTTATGTTAGCTTTTTGCTACAAAAAAATAAACCCACATAGAAATGTTAAAAAAAATCTTATGGTTTTGTTGTGTTCTTCGCGGTTTTCCTTTAGTGTTGGTTCGTGGAAAATGGCGATGATGTTGACGATGATGAGAAACTCCTGTTTCTCTGAGTCTGTGATGATTTATGGTTATTAATTTTTCTGATGATCTTTTCGTGTTGGCTTTTTCTGATGATGATTTTGTGACGGTGGTTTCTTTGGATCGACGGATTTGTGGATGATTGGTGACGGTTTCGCGGTTTGCGGTTTCGGATCTTGTGGGTTTGAAACTTTGTGATGACTTGCGGTTGTTAGGCGATGATGATTAACTGAGCCCAGATATTTTTCGGATGATTTTAGGATCGTGAGGGATTCAGTTTTCTCTGGTGATTTCTGGCTGCGGATCTGTGATTTTTTTGGTGGTGGCTCTCTGATGCTTTTTCGGATGGTTTCGGATAATATTTGTTTCAGATTCGTCCCCCCCTAAAGCTTGCTTTGATATTCTTTTTATAATACTTTTTTCCAGGTGTTTTGAAGAATGTTGAATAGATTTCTTTTTTCTGAAAAAACCTGTTTTATCATGTTGGATTGCTTCCATTTTAAGATTTGAGGTTTGATGGTTGTTAACGGTGATGATATTCTACCATTTTCGGAATTCTGGCTGCTGTTTTTATTAATGAAACCATTTTCGAAACTTTAATGGTAATGATTATTTCCAGATTTTTCCTTGTTGGTGTTGTCCGGATTTGTTACTAACTGTCCATTTTTTTAAAGATTTTGTTCTTTAATGGTGGAGGCATCCAAATTTGATCATGATTGTGTTGGATTGTTGCGTTTGGCCCGTGAGGTGTTGGATTTTTGTCATTGTCTATTTTCGGGCCTCTTCATTTACTTTCGTTATTCTGCCAGTTGGATTTTTGGATATTATTCTTGAGGCCTATTTGGATATTCTCGGATATGGACTGTTTGGACCCAAAATCACTTTTTCTAAAATCTCTTTTTCTCTGTCTCTCTCTCTCTCTCTCTCTCTTGGAACTTGAGCAGAACTCTGCCGGATTTTTGCCGAGGTCAGAAAACGAAATCGGGAGGTTTTGGCGGCATTCACTTGTTACCCCTCTCGGACCCGATAATGAAATTTCCGAGGGTCCGAAATAAATTAGAAACCATTTTTCGATATAAAAAAGAATTAAATCCCACTGACAATATTTTTTATCTGACGCAATCTTGTTTTGCAGGTTTTGGAAGCTTCGGAAGTGAAGAAACTCAGAAGGTGAAGATCGGACTTAGAGCTTAGAACTCTTAGGATTTAGCATTTTAGGACTTGATTTGTAATTCTTCAAAATGTGAAAATTCGAAATAATGTTGTAAACTGTATAATGTTTGGAAATTAGTCTTGAATAAAATAAATAAATCCATTTTTGTAGCAAAAATGAATTTTACTCCTCATTTAAATTCCAAGTCGTATCTCAGATAAACCTGACTTTTGTAACCTGAAATTGAACCAAACTGATACTCGCGACAAAACCAAAACTAATATTCATTAGACCTCTGATGTGAACCATAATTCCACTACGCCTTTAAAATATACTTGTAATCAATAGAGAAAGAAAAGTGAATGCGGCTCGAACTTGCTCAGATGACTTATTTGAAATGAATTCTCACACCGATTCAAATCCAAATCCATTCATGTTTTAACGCTCTCAAACCAATACGGTATTATTTTCCAATCATCCGACACGCCTGCAAAAACGAACAAACTAGGCAAACCGGTTTGTGGTTAGTAAGAAAAATGACAGATGAAATGAAATGCTAAATGATCAATGATCTAAGGGTAAAATTTGAGGTATGACAGTCTCCCCTATTTAAATAACTTCACCGGATGATTTGAGCGACGAAGGCTCAAGAAATCATGGTGAAAAGGATTTAAATACAGATAAACAAAAAATTTTCCCTTAGATGCAGTGATATGCAATGCTATGGACAAAACGAAATGCTGACGATGCTATGAATCTAATATGATGCGTATGATGTAAATGAGGATGCAGACATGCAAAAGAAATGATGACACAGGGGAATGACGCAACGAGCAAACACACACTAGGGAAAACGACGCACTGGGGAACAACACAAAATCGGGAAAATCTAAAGTGATTGACCAACAGGTTCAAGCATGACCAATTGTCACTTTAGAAGGAAAGTAAGAAGAGATCCTCAATGGAGATGGCACCGGCGAGACGGCCTCCACTGGGGAAAATATCCAGGAATAGCTGCTCAATAGGTTCAAGCATGACCGATTGACACTCTACGATAAAACAAAAAGGAGATCCTTGATGGAGATGGCACCGGCAAGACGGCCTCCACTGGGGAAATATCCAGAGTAGCTGCTCAACAGGTTCAAGCATGACCGGTTACACTCTAGGATAAAAAGATAAGCTTTCATGATCAAAATATAATTCAGCTTCTTCTTTAACTAAATGATTCATTTATAAAGGGTAAATAAACTTCCCCATGCCTCCAAGGTTTGTATGCCATGAACGAGTCTCAGTTTCTTCTTTTACTTGAAAAGGGTAAAATTTTCCACGGCGGGACGCCTAAGCATGAGTACGGCGACTCAACGTCTTAAGGTTTAGGTCAATGGAAACAAGCTTCTCGAGGGAGATGGCCACTTGTTGCTAGTCATAATGAAGATAGGATAAGCTTCTCATGCGAGAACTTCCGCTTAACTGGGGTTGTATGATGTAGTGATAAGCTTCTCGGATGAGAACTGTCGCTTGTCGAATATAATGATAAGCTTCTCGGGCGAGAACTGTCGCTTGTCGGATATAATGATAAGCTTCTCGGCGAGAACTGCCGCTTGTCAGATATAAAGATAAGCTTCTCGGACGAGAACTGTCGCTTGTCGAATATAAAGATAAGCTTCTCGAGCGAGAACTGTCACTTGTCTGCAAATGTAGTTGTGAAAGGATCTTCTTGAAAGATAGTGCAAAATAAATGCACGTCTAGGTAGGTTCGGCGACTGACGGGGACCGAAGTTCAATCTAGAATTGAGCTAGAAAGAAACTGTCAAACAAGACTCCATTGAGGGAATGAACTCAAGTGAGGATTATCTTATCCTGGCGCGGAAAATATAACTGAAGTAACCATCATCCACGAGGGTTGAACTCTGGAGAAACTGGAAATAGTAGGTGTTTTATGATTAAAGGTTGACGATCTACTTTGAGAGAACGGACAAACTCAGTTACTTGGCGGTAACCACGACCAAAGTAATGACAAAACACAACGAGGGTAGCAAACATGCAGATGCTAATGCGTATGTAAAAATGAAAATGCAATGCGTATGTTGATGCTCATGCTTATGCTCATGCACATGCTGACAAAACAGACGAGCGGAGGAGCAAACAGGAGATGAAATAAACATCTCGATGGGGATACCTGGCGACCTCTGCAATACTACATCTATCAAAAAATAGGAGAGTGTTGATGGCGGAACTAAATTCTCTGGGTAGAACCACATCCTACTTGGGGATAAGGTATCATGACTTCATTGGAGGGATGGCCATCATGTATCTGAGTTCTGATCAAGGAAGACCTGTTCATTGGGAGAGTCTCTTAGGAATGGATACTTCCAGGGATAAAATAAATATTCGCTTCATTGGGGAAGATGTGGAGCTAGGCAGCTTCCTAGAGAAAGTGTAGTAACTTCCTGGACAAGTACATCAACTTCCTGGGGAAAGCACATCAGCTTCCCTAGGGAAACTATCTTGACTTCTTGGGAAGAATATGGAAATCTCCTGGGGAAAACTTCCTGAGGAAAGTATAGCAACTTCAGTGAGGAAAAGATGGTTCCACTGAGAGTAGGCCCTCAAATAAAATGTACCAATTAGAAGATACTAGGGAGATCTCTGCAGTCTTGAAAGTCACTGGAGATACCGGATCGATACAAAAGTGTTATCAGCTTATAGTCTCGTTGGGGACTTGCGTTTAGGCAATTGGTTAAAAGTGCTTCTGCAACCATGAGACTTACTGGGGAAAGAGGATGTCCTTCGGATATTTCCACAAGTCAAAGCAATTTTATATATTTTTCAAAAGAATTTTCAAAAACAGTTTTTAGTTTAGAATACTTTTCACTTTCAAAGATATTATTAACAAATAACAATTTGCATAGCAAAAATGAAAATAGAGATAGCATAAAAATTGAATAGCAAAAGGTTTGATTTTATTGCAGGATGATAGCTTGCTAAAGGCACAGCTCCATGGAAAATTACAATTGTAATTGACAATAGGGAAAGGTTACATTGAATCCAACGACCTCTACTGACCTGAATAACTAAGACTACCCTAAATCCTACTTCTGACAAGAGCGATTTGGATTGGAGTTGATCTTCTGTAAAAGTTCTTTGATGATCGGCGTCATCTGATGCAGTGAAATGCCTTTGTCCCTAATTTTTTCCTGGATCGCCCTTTCGGGTTTTCAATCCACCGGGACGCTCATTTTTTCCTAAGCCACCTTTTCAGGTTTTCAACTTAGCGAGCTATGTATTTTTGGTATTTTTATACCTTATTTTTGCATGGATATCCTTCATAGGTTATGATCCACCGGGATACCCATTGTTGCCTAAGTCGCCTTTCTAGGTTTTCGACTTAGCGGGTTATTTTAGACATAATATTTTTTGACTGCATCAGAGTTTACAGGATGTGTGAGCTTTTCACCGTCCACTATCGTGAGAATTAGAGATCCTCCGGAGAAGACTGTCTTCACGACAAATGGGCCTTCATAATTAGGCATCCATTTCCCACGCATGTCTTTATGAACTGGAAAAATCTTCTTGAGTACAAGTTCTCCTTGATGGAACTCACGGATTCAGACTTTCTTGTCAAAGGCTCTCTTCATCCATTTCTGATATAACTATCCATGGCACATAGCTATCATGTGCTTCTCGTCGATGAGGTTCAACTGGTCGAATTTGTCTTGAACCCATTCGGCTTCATCATGTTTGGTTTCCATCAATACCCTTAAGGAAGGTAGTTCGACTTTGATGGGGAGGACGGCGTCCATTCCGTATACCAATGAGTTTGCCCTTGTTGAAGTTTGCACTGAAGTTCTGTATCCGTGCAAAGAAAATGGTAGCATTTCATGCCAATCCTTGTATGTCTTGACCATCTTTTGTAATTTGTTTTTTTGTTCGCAGCTTCAACAGCTCCATTCATCTTAGGACGGTAAGGAGAAGAACTGTGATGTGAGATCTTGAAACTTTCACACAACTCCTTCATGGTTTTGTTGTTCAGATTGGTATCGTTGTCTGTTATGATTCGGCTTGGAATTCCATAGCGGCGGATAATTTCCTTCCTGATGAAGCAGGCAACTACTTGCTTGGTCACGTTGGCATAAGAAGCAGCTTCTACCTATTTGGTGAAGTAGTCGATGGCGACTACAATGAATCGGTGACCATTAGAAGCTTTTGGCTCAATTGCTCCAATCATGTCAATGCCCCACATTGAGAAAGGCCACGGTGAAGATAAAACATTCAACGGTGTTGGAGGTACGTGGACCTCGTCGGCATAGATTTGGCATTTATGGCATTTCCTGGCATATTGGATGCAGTCAGATTCCATGGTTAACCAGTAATATCCGGCTCTCAAAATCTTCTTGGACATATCATAACCGTTGGCATAAGTTCCAAAGGTTCCTTCATGAATCTCTTGAAGTAACATGTCTGCTTCACGTCTGTCAACACATCTAAGCAGAACCATGTCATAATTTCTCTTGTATAGCACATCATTGCTGATGAAGAACTTGGATGCCAATCTTCTCAGAGTCTTCTTGTCAAGATTAGTAGCATCAGCTGGATACTCTTGCTTGAGCAGATAATCCTTAATGTCATGAAACCAAGGCTTGTCATCAATTTCTTCTTCAACCATCTGACAGTAGGCAGGCTCAGACTTGCGTTCAATTTGAATGAGAGTAGCATCATTGAAATATCTGACTTTCCACATTGAGGCTAACATGGCTAGTGCATCGGCAATATGGTTTTCCAATCTCGGAACATGCTTGAAAGTGATATCATCAAAGTATTCAATCATTTCAACAATGTAGGCTTTGTATGGGATTAAATTTTCATGTCTGGTTTCCCATTCACCTGTAACTTGATAAATAACCAAAGCTAAATCTCCACTCACTTCAAGAATTTTTATTCTGAGGTCAATAGCTGCTTCAAGGCCAAGAATGCATGCTTCATATTCGGCGATATTGTTGGTACATTCAAAGTCTAACCTTGCTGTAAATAGGGTATAACCACCTTCTGGATTCATCAGAATGGCGCCTATGCCATGCCCACTGTAATTAGAGGAACCATCAAACATCATCTTCCAACAGAGATCCGACTCGGGACCTTCATCAGGACTTGGCTCTTTATAATCCTTCACTAACATAATGTCTTCGTCAAGAAAGTCAAACTTGAGAGGCTCATAGTCTTCAACCGGTTGGTCTGCAAGATAATCTGACAAGATACTTCCTTTGATAGCTTTCTGAGTCACATACTGGATGTCGTACTCAGATAACAACATATGCCAACGGGCAAGTCTTCTAGTCTGAGCAGGCTTTTCAAAAATGTATTTTATTGGATCCATTTTTGAAATCAACAAAGTAGTGTGGCAAATCATGTATTGCCTGAGACGCCTAGCAGCCCATGCTAGTGCACAACAAGTCTTCTCCAAAAGTGAATATCTGCTTTCACAATCAGTAAACTTCTTGCTCAAGTAGTAGATGGCATGTTCTTTCCTTCCAGTCTCATCGTGTTGACCAAGTACGTAACCCATAGACTTCTCACGAACAATAAGATACATGAAGAGTGGTCTTCCAGGAACAGGAGGAATCAAGATAGGAGGTTCTTGCAAATAACCCTTGATCTTCTCAAATTCTTGCTGACAATCAGAATTCCAATCAATAACCTGACCTTTGCAAAGTAACTTGAAGATTGGCTCACAAGTAGCGGTCATGTTGGAGATAAATTTGGAGATGTAGTTCAGTCATCCAAGAAAACATTTGACTTGTATTTCAGTTTGCGGAGCCGACATGTTCTGAATGGCTCGTACTTTATCAGGATCTACTTCGATTCATCATTGGCTGACAATAAAACCAAGTAGTTTTCCAGATCTAACACCAAAGGTACACTTAGCAGGATTCAGTTTCAACTGGTATTTCCTGAGTCGTTCAAACAGTTTCAGCAAATGATCCAAATGGTCCTCTTCATTTTGAGATTTGGCAATCATATCGTCAACATAAACCTCGATCTCTTTATGCATCATGTCATGAAAGAGAGCGACCATAGCTCTTTGATATGTTGCCTGCGTTCTTCAAACCGAAGGGCATAACTTTGTAGCAGTAGGTTTCCCAAGGAGTAATGAATATAGTCTTTTCTCGGTTAGCAGGATCCATCTTGATCTGATTGTAACCGGAGAAAGCATCCATAAAAGAGAAAATTGCAAAACTGGTTGTATTATCCACAAGTGTATCAATATGTGGCAGATGGAAATCATCTTTTGGACTTGCTTTGTTCAGATCCCTGTAGTCTACACACATTATGAATTTACCGTCCTTTTTGGGCACTGGAGCAATGTTGGCTACCTGCTCTTTGTACGGTTGAAACTCAGTGTACTCATACTCAACCAATTTTGTCAGTTCAGCGGGTACTTCAAAATCTTCCTTGTTGCACCCCAAAATTTGACCAACCGGGTCTCGCATTTGGCTCGATGTTTCGACGCATGACCGCATTCGCATCTGCATATTGCATACATTGCATTTTTCATTTGTATTGATTTTATCAGGGATCACAGCTCCCGTCTCGTGTTTCAGGTGTTTTTGATCAGTAGAATCGATTTTTGGGTTATTTCGGTGCCCGTTTATTTTTACCGATTATTTTTGTGTCGTTCGGTGCTCATTTTGTCCCTCTGGGAATTATCGTGATTTTTTTGGATTTTTATAGGATTTTTTAGGGTTTAATTAGCTTTTAAATCAATTTTTAGGATTTAATAGAATTTTAAATAGATTTTAGTATTTTTAAATCAATTTTTAGCATTTTATAGAATTAAATAGATTTTTAAATTCATTTTAGAATTTAATAGGTTTTTAATTCCTTTAAATAGATTTTAAATCATTTGTAGAAATCTTTTATAGATTTTAATATTTTTAGATAATATAGGATTTTTTAGAATATTAGTATAATTTTTAAAAAGAATTTAAATAGAAATAATAATAATAAATGAATAGATTTTTCCTTATTAAAAATAAATAGGTTTTATTTTCTTTTATAGAATATTAGATTTTTTAGAATTTAATTAGAGTTTAATAAAAGATTAGAGGTTTATTAGATTTGTATTAGTTAGGAATTAATTGGGTGTAATAGTTAATTAGGTCAAATTTAGTAATTCAGATTTTTATGGGTTTTTTGATGATTTTCGTTCAGCCCAAGGCCCATTCAATTCGCAGGCCCAGTATTGTTTTTTGTTGTTTTTTGTTCAGTTATTGGGTTTGTCCAATTCACTTCAGCCCAGTTCAGCAGATAAGTCCAGATTCGTCCAAAATCAGTCCAAGAATGATCCAGCTTTTTCCAGGGTGTGCTGGAAGCTTCCAGAAAGTGCCAGCAAATACTCAGCTTTAAATACTTAGCCAGACACGTGTAATGAAGGGGAGGACCCACATCTCTGCACCAACACACGCCACGTATCACCGACCCTCTCTCTCTCTCTCTCAGCCACGCTGCCACCACGTGGCACGCATGCACTTTCACCCTCCACCCACTGCACCACGCGTCCACACCACAACACTTCACCGGAAATTCCCACCGGCCGCCGTGCATGTACTCCGGCAACCGTCCCCTCACCGGAGAAACTACAATCCCCAGATTCCGTTCATCTTCTTCATCTCCATCCTTGATCTTCATCGTTTTCAATCTCCGACCGTCCTAATCTTCATCTCCTCCAACCTAAACCTTCTTCTCCGGCCACCACAAACTCCAACCTCCATCTCCAACACGAACCTCAGTTCAACAAACCATCAATCGCGCCAGAAACCACCACAAACGCCAGAAATCCAGAAATTACAGAAACCTCACCAAAGTCCAGAAAACTCCAGATCCATCTAATGAATCTCCATCATCAAGTTCATCAACATCACAAGAATTTCAACGAATTTCCAGAAAAGTTCATCATCGTCTCCAGATCTCCAGCAACGCAAGAACACCTTCATCAAGAAATCATCAAAGGTTTTCCCAGAAATCTTGAAACGGTCATCATCTTCAGATCCTCGTGATTCATCAACCATAACAACAGCGCGTTTATCACCGATCTTCATTGAGCTCCATCATTTCCAGAAAATCTTCATCAAGAACTTTCCAGAAATTTCAAGAACACGCGCTCGCAAACCTTCAGGTTTTTGCTTCTTCGTCTTCGTTGGGATTCTTCCGCCAAGAATTTATCCAGAATCAGCGTCCCAGAGTTTGAAGTTGGTTGCGTAGAGAGGTGATATGATTCTAGTTATTCATTTGCTGTTGGTTCAATAACGAGGTGTGGAGGGATTCGTGAAGGAGAAAGGAATGAACGGAAGGATGGAGACGGAGGGGATTGAGGTTGTGACGGCGGCGGAGAAATTAGAACCAGATTAGGGTTTTTTTTTTTTCTGAACTTGAGAATGGAGAGAGAGGGGAAGAAGGTTGGGCCAGGCCCAAACCAATTTTTTGGCACGCCTCTCCCTCACATTTTTTGGCTGAGACCGGGCCTGGGCCTCATTTCTTCAGCAACGCCCCAGATTGCTTCAGCACACCCCCTCAGCGTTTTTTTTGAAGAGATTGGGCTGGGCCCCTCATTTTTTTATTTTATTTTTGTGTAGCCCCTGTGTAGCAGTGTACCCCCCTCCCTTGCTTTGTTGTATCTTTTTATTTTCTTTTCTTTTGTTTAGAGTTTCTAGAAAAAAAAAAGAAATAATGAAGGAAAATATATTTGAAAAGAATAAAGAAAAAAGAAAAGAAATGAAAAGAAGAATATATTTGAAAAATAAAAAAGAGATATATTGTGAAAAAGAAAGAATGGAGAAAAATAAGAAAGAATGAAGAAAAATAAGAAAAGAAAAAGAGAAAATAGTGAAAAATGTGGAGAAAAACATTGTAAAAAATAGAGAAAAAATATTTTGAGAAAAGAAAAATATGAGAAAAGAAAAGGAGGAAAAAGGAAAAAAATATTAAAGTGCCGATTTAATATTTTTCCAGCATTTCTTTTAGGGATATTTTCATAGATTTTATTTCTCGACTTTTAGGATAGCTTAGAGGCCCATTTGTTAGGGGGCTATTTTCAGTCGATTTTTCAAGATAGAATAGGATAGTGTTCCTAGGAGATTTATTTCAATATGCACCCATTGTAATCATTTTTCAGAGATGAATAAAACGAGATTTGAGCTGTGGTCCCGATAGTAGCCGAACTACAGCTGCTCTGATTCTTCGTACCAGACGAAGATATGTAGGCATAGGATGCGATATCCTAGCGAGCACACTAACGACTAACTTTTGTTCTCTCGCGGCTGTGCGATCGAGACTTTCCCGCTAACGATTAATTGAGTCCCCTTTTTCTCTCTTGCCCGAGTGCATTTGAGACTCAGCCATAGTTGTGACCATAGGTTCCCGACCCTGTGAAACCAGTTGTTTTTCTCACTGCTGTGTGAGAATGTTTGTCTAGCCGTAGTTAGTCTGAACTACGTAAAGCTCTGATCTTCCATCCAGTGGAAGTACGTAGGCACAAGACGCGAGGTCTTGGCGAGCCAATTTTCCCCGTAGTCCCGAACTACGTTGACTCTGACTTTCTCTCTTGAGAATACGTAGGCATAGAGTGCGACGCTCTATCGAGTCAATTCCCTTCTGTTTAGATTTAGCAGCCGTAGATAGATTGTTTTGCATCCTTTAGACAACCCAAGCAAGCGTGGATCCCGTCGAGTACGACGGACGTGAGGGGTGCTAATACCTTCCCCTTGCGTAACCGACTCCCGAACCCAGGCTATGGTTGCGATGACCATACCTTTTCCCCGTTTTTTGCGAGGTTTACTTCGAGCGTTTCCTTTCCCGCTCTGAGGGATAAATAACGCACGGTGGCGACTCTTCTGTCAGTCGGCGCCGATTTTCGCAGTAGCGACAGCTGGCGACTCTGCTGGGGATAGCGATAGTTCCCCATGCAGGTGGGATCCAACGTCCCCTAAGAGAGAGTCAATCCTAGCGCTTGTTTGCTTATCTATTAGATGTTTATTTATCGATATTATCTGTTGCTGTTGGGCTGTTACGGGTATTCTATGATTGAGATAAGCCGGACCTGGGCTCGAGTATGAGTATACACCTAGATATAGTTGCGGAGAAGTAGTAGACGAACCTGTCTGCTGAGCAGGCGCAGTTCCCTACGAAAATTCGCACTCGGACGAGGTTCTCGCAGAGGTGCTCCTTTCCGGTCCTGAGGATCTGAGGGGAGTCCAGACGTGAGGATTGTCGACTCTGGGAACCGATCAATTGGAAGTTAGCTAAGTGAGGCCTCTTCATGAGATGACGATGCCACTCCTTCTGGGAATCGTATCATTCCTCATGAAAGTCTGTGACGCTGACGACCGCATAGGATGCCGTACCTTGTCAGATATAGGTCCACACCTGTGAGTAGGGGGGTTTTTTGTGCAGGAAACTTGACTTCCAACCTACCCGTTATTCTGGTCTTCTTTTCAGAGAGCGTATCCGTCAGCAGCGCAGCAGTATTCAGATTTTGTGTGGGGGCTGTGGTCCCATTGTTTGCTGCATTTTGCATATCATATGCATATCAGTGTTGCATTGCATATCATCCTCCAGCTAGCCAGAGTTCTGATCCAGCCTTTGTTTCCTGAAGGTGATTACCCGGAGTTTGGATTGAGCAGCTGTTGATTGTCAGAAGACCTACCTAGGGGTTGAGTAGATTTGAGCAGAATCAAGTGTCGAAGTCAACTGAAGACTATTGGTAGCCATGTCTGAAGGCAATTTCCAGTCTCCTAACACCTTGACAGGGTTCACTATGGCGTCCAACCCTCTGTATGATTCCATGGAAGATTCCCCGCAAGTGAACAACGTTGCTGCAGACCAAGTTGTACAGCCCTCTGTTGAGAACCGAGATCGACATGAGCATTTTGTTGCCCAGAATGAGCGTCCTCCTCCTGTCAACAATCAAGGTGTTGCTTTCCCTGTGATGAATTACCGAAGAGATATTCCAGCAGCTGGGATGGTAGATCCAAGAGCCCTTGACGATGGTAGAAGAGTCCGAGTGTTGGAAGAGCAAATGAAAGCTTTGAAAGCCAAAGATGCTGTCAACCTAGATGCTGTAGGCATGTGTTTGGTTCCTGACCTGGTGTTGCCTTACAAGTTCAAAGTGCCGAAGTTTGAGAAGTACACGGGAGATAGCTGTCCAAAGCTGCATTTGATGATGTTCTGTCGAAGAATGACTGCGTTTGCGCGAGATGATAAGTTGATGATTCATTGCTTTCAAGATAGTCTGACTGGGGCATCTTTGAGGTGGTATATGCAGTTAGAGAGGAATCAGATTCAGTCATGGATGGATTTAGCCAGAGCTTTTCTGAAGCAGTACGATTACAACCTAGACATTGCTCCTTATCGCATGCATTTGCAAGAGTTGTCTCAAGAGATCAATGAACCTATCAGAAGGTATGCTCAGAGATGGAGAGAATTTGCTGCTAGAGTGCGTCCCCCGCTGTTAGACCAAGAGCTGGCAAGCATGTTTGTGGATTCCCTACAATATCCGTACTTCAAAAGATTGCTCGGAGTTCCGGCAAGTTTCTCTGACGTGGTAGCATTAGGAGAACGCCTTGAGTACTCCATAAGAATGGGGAAAATTCAGATTACTTCATATGATCAAGCTGATGGAACTGAATACCCTTGTGACTATCAGAGTGAAGAAGAAGTTGTGGTCAACTCAGTCATGCCAAAGGTTGAATATCCTCCAAGCGAATCAGTGAATTTTGTTGGTTCATCATCTTATCAGAGATCAGTACCTCCCGTGGCTTGCTATACTGAACAGACAGCCGTGCCTGGGGCACCCTATCAGGAATCTTATGTCGCCTCCATTGCAAATCAGCGAACTCGTGGCCGAGGTTATCAGAATCAGCGTCAGAATCAGAACAGACCTCGCAACAACTTGGAACGAAGGAAAGCTCCTTTTCACCCAGTGCCTATGCCGTATAGCCAGTTGCTACCATCTTTGATCCAGAAGTCTTTGGTGGAGCCGAAAGCTCTTAAGCCAGTTCCAGAACCTTACCCTCCTGGGTACAATCCCCACGTTCAGTGTGGTTATCATGGTGGCTCTCCGGGGCATTCGATGGAAGATTGTAAAGCATTTCAGGCGAAGGTACAGCAGTTGATTGATCAGGATCGCATTTCCTTTCGAGAAAGATTTCTGTTTGTTCATCCCTAACAGTTCAGCTGTCTAAGCTCGTAGACTCAGGAAGGCGTTCCCCAGCATAAGCCAGTGGTTCAGACAGGCAGGCGCCTCAGCAGTGGCAGTTCTCAAGCTTTTACATCACTTGCATTTGTAGTTTCTTTTTCTGTTAGTTACTACCTGCTTTTAAACATTGTATGTTTTGAATGGTGATAATAATAAAGTGAATATGCATTTTTCTGAATTAATCATGTCGCTGTCGCTCATTTATTGCATTGCACTGACACTTGCATTTATTTCACTCCACTTTTTCGCTGTGACTAGCAAAGTTAAAAGGGAGGATGACGAAACTGAAACTCATAACCAATGATTGTATGCTTTCAGATAAGACCGTACCGATGACGTACAAGGCATTGTTTCAAATTCCCCAAACACTGGAGATATAAGGAGTTAGTCCCTTGCCAACCACTTCGAGCCAGGAAGTAGAAGTTTTTTCGGACTGTTTAAAACCCTCACATCTTAACCCGGGGCAGGGTAGTTGACAGTTAGCTTGACCAAGCATTCAAGTCTTGCAGAGGAGTGTTGTCTTTCAAGGACCAAGCAGTTTATACCTTTCAAGAGGTCAAACCTCACCAATCAGGAGTGAGACAGTTACAATCCTTTCGGAGCAATCAAGACAACCAGTGTCACACGACTTTGTTCCAAAAGAAAGGAAGAAAGAAAGCCCGCTAAGTAAAAAGAAAGAAGAGCTGGAAAGCTAATACTTAGGCAAAAATCAGGGCATCCCGCTGGACTTCAAAAAGAATCGAAAAAATCGAAAAGAACTCAAAAAGAGTCAGTCCAGGCAAAAATTAGGGAATCAAAAGAATGAAAAAGAGGGATTAAAAAGAAAATTTTCCCCAGCAAATCACAAAGTCGTGTACACAGGTACCAAAGCGAAGAAGGAGTAACTGTCACTCCAGAAAAGCATTGTGAATTCCTTAACTGTGGTTCTTACCATTCCACATACTTCTCGAAGAGGCGAGCGCTTGTGCCAGGTTAACTGAACCTTAGGATCGGAGATCATCACGTAGAAGGGGTGGGTACAAATCAAAATTTGAGCCGAATATCCTTTGTTTCACGAACCGTGAACCCGACCACGATACAACCCTCAAAAGACCTAATTGAGGTAGGGTTAGTCTGAAGCGCATTACGATAAGGTTGAGTAACCTGACTCCTTCTTGACTTGCTAGTCACATCCTTATTGTATTTTCACTGACCACGTAAGCACTGCGTTTGAACTTTGGTTCATTCGTCACTCATCATCATATGCATGTAAATGAGTGACAGCTCAAAATTTTTTCAAAATCTGCATAACCATTGCATTAAGATTACCATTCGTAGACAGACAATTCTAATTGCAGGTTAGTAGTTGGCATGAAAGAAATTCCACCAGGGAGTAATCAAATAGGACTGAATAATCCAGCAGTCTGAACCAGAATGGTGAATGTTGTGAAGCCTTTTGAAGCAGGGGCATTATCTTCCAGTAAATTCAGTATCAGTCAGTCTGAGGACAAGTCCCGAAGCTTCAGTTGAGCAGGGGCAGTTTGTTTGAGAAGTAGTTGATCAGAAGGAGTCTTCTCAAGAGCCAGTCAGGGGCAATTATGCAGAACGCTGAGATTTGAAAGCAGATGCTTCCAATGGATAATCAGATCGGGTTGAGTCGCTAGAACGCTCATTCAGGGGCAAGTCATTGCAGAGAATGTTGAAATCAACTGGGTTGTTAGGTGTTTAATTGGAGGTTGAATTCTTTTGTTGTACAGATACCGGGGCAAGTATTCTCGAAGTATTCTCGTAGCAAGCTGTTCAGAGCAGGTATTCCCAAGAGTTAGATTGGGGCAAGTTGGATTGTACTAAAGCAAGTCATTCAAACCAGCTTGTTTATCCCCAGCCAGAGTTGAGTATCGGGGAATCATGTTAATACCCTTATCGAAAACCTTTCAAATAAGAAGATCTTGTTGTCGTTGGATCATTATCCTGCAGTTTAAACCTGTTGCGTGTCAGTAACCAGTCGTTTCCCAAAGTCCAGTTCTCGCCTGGCAAACCGGTAACCAGTTCTCGTCTGGCCCACCTTCCGTAAGCAGAAGTTCCCGTCCTGGTGCAGTTTATTGTAAGCAGCAGTTCCCGTCCTGGTGCAGTTTATTGGTAACCAATTCTCGCTTGGTCACCGTTTCTTCAAGAGTTGTATCAGTTCTCGCCTGGTACAGGTCGTCGCGTAATCAGTTCTCATGTGTTTTAACCTATGTGGTATACCAGTTCTCGCCTGGTTTACGTGAGCTTTCAGCCAGTTCTCGCCTGGTTGTCTATACCTTAGTCTGTTACCCAGTCAGCCCCGTCTGATGTTCAAAAACACAAAAATCAATTTTCCTAACCTATTTCCCTATCAATTCTCGCCTGGTAGTCTACCTTTGAATGCTAGTTCTCGTCTAGTATTTCTTATATCTTCCACTGTGTACATAATCCATGTTTATTCTAAACCAAAAAAAAAGCAAAAAAAAACCTAAAGGTATCTGACACAATATTTCCCAATGACTCGTATGTCGTCATGTTCCCCGATACGAAGCTCGACGGATGCCAGCGCTTCGAGTAATGTTTGAATTCCTTGTGGATGTTGTTAAATCAGAATTGCCACTCTTCAGCAGATGAAAGTTGCTTATTATCCCCGGAAGAGTCGAGATTGTCTTTTACCCCGTATCAGAGTAGGATCAGGAGTATCTTCAGCAGATTAAGATTGATATCCTCGATAGTAGGAGCATTTCCAGCAGTGTGCTGCGCGTAATCAACCTCAGTTCGGGTCAATCCCCGCAGAGCGCAATCAGTTGTTAATGGTTTGAAGAGAGCATTCCCGAGCAGAGTTGTCTTTCTTTCCCCAGTGAAGTCGTCAAGCAGGGTTGCCTTTTCATTTCTCCAGCAGGGCAGTTATCCCCAGCGGATTTGATTTCTCGATTCCAGCATTTATTTTGCTGAGATGGTTCTGTGACTTCAGGTTATCCCCAGTAGAGTTGACGTTTCCTTCGGCATTTATTTTGCCAAGTGGTTGTCAGACCTGGTGTTCTCTGGCAGCTCGAGCATGCATCAGCATTTGCATATATAGTCATAGCATTTATACAAGCATATAGCATATCCATGCCGTCTGGGCCTCGCATTTTCAAACAAAACGCATAGCATTTACATATCATATAGGGCATTACATCATTATCAAGCATACGCATGTCGAAACATAGACCAAGATGGTTACCTACTGGATTTCGAATTTGTTCACCTGCAGAGTTGTTTGGTTCAGCTTCTCGTCTTCCCCAGCGGAGTGATTCTTCATTTGGGTGTTACGTTAGCATCGAAAAAAAAACAACAACAACAACAAAGATTGACATATATCAGACTTCTGAAGCTGCCCCCTTTGTCAAAACAGGTGCCAGGCAGTTCCATTCAGAATTTCCTCAGGAGAATTGTCCTCAAGTTCGCAATGAACTGTGAGTTGACCAGATTTGATCCCATGAGAGAGATGGGAATCAACGTGTTTGCTTTATGAAGCATTATTTCAATACTTGTGGCGTCACACAGGTGTTGAAAAGTAGAAGAAAATTTATCAGAAAATTGACCAGATGTTGCCGTTACAACCAAACTTCAGTTTATCGGAAGCTATTCCTCAAGCAGTTTTGCAGTATATTCTTGCGGTTGGCAAATTTCAGGGTTCCATTTTGTATTCAACCGTCATCTACCTTGAATGTCTGAAGGCTAAGCGCTCTTCACCCATTCAGGTTGAAGTCGCTTGAATAGGGGCAGCTGTTGCACCCCAAAATTTGACCAACCGGGTCTCGCATTTGGCTCGATGTTTCGACGCATGACCGCATTCGCATCTGCATATTGCATACATTGCATTTTTCATTTGTATTGATTTTATCAGGGATCACAGCTCCCGTCTCGTGTTTCAGGTGTTTTTGATCAGTAGAATCGATTTTTGGGTTATTTCGGTGCCCGTTTATTTTTACCGATTATTTTTGTGTCGTTCGGTGCTCATTTTGTCCCTCTGGGAATTATCGTGATTTTTTTGGATTTTTATAGGATTTTTTAGGGTTTAATTAGCTTTTAAATCAATTTTTAGGATTTAATAGAATTTTAAATAGATTTTAGTATTTTTAAATCAATTTTTAGCATTTTATAGAATTAAATAGATTTTTAAATTCATTTTAGAATTTAATAGGTTTTTAATTCCTTTAAATAGATTTTAAATCATTTGTAGAAATCTTTTATAGATTTTAATATTTTTAGATAATATAGGATTTTTTAGAATATTAGTATAATTTTTAAAAAGAATTTAAATAGAAATAATAATAATAAATGAATAGATTTTTCCTTATTAAAAATAAATAGGTTTTATTTTCTTTTATAGAATATTAGATTTTTTAGAATTTAATTAGAGTTTAATAAAAGATTAGAGGTTTATTAGATTTGTATTAGTTAGGAATTAATTGGGTGTAATAGTTAATTAGGTCAAATTTAGTAATTCAGATTTTTATGGGTTTTTTGATGATTTTCGTTCAGCCCAAGGCCCATTCAATTCGCAGGCCCAGTATTGTTTTTTGTTGTTTTTTGTTCAGTTATTGGGTTTGTCCAATTCACTTCAGCCCAGTTCAGCAGATAAGTCCAGATTCGTCCAAAATCAGTCCAAGAATGATCCAGCTTTTTCCAGGGTGTGCTGGAAGCTTCCAGAAAGTGCCAGCAAATACTCAGCTTTAAATACTTAGCCAGACACGTGTAATGAAGGGGAGGACCCACATCTCTGGACCAACACACGCCACGTATCACCGACCCTCTCTCTCTCTCTCAGCCACGCTGCCACCACGTGGCACGCATGCACTTTCACCCTCCACCCACTGCACCACGCGTCCACACCACAGCACTTCACCGGAAATTCCCACCGGCCGCCGTGCATGTACTCCGGCAACCGTCCCCTCACCGGAGAAACTACAATCCCCAGATTCCGTTCATCTTCTTCATCTCCATCCTTGATCTTCATCGTTTTCAATCTCCGACCGTCCTAATCTTCATCTCCTCCAACCTAAACCTTCTTCTCCGGCCACCACAAACTCCAACCTCCATCTCCAACACGAACCTCAGTTCAACAAACCATCAATCGCGCCAGAAACCACCACAAACGCCAGAAATCCAGAAATTACAGAAACCTCACCAAAGTCCAGAAAACTCCAGATCCATCTAATGAATCTCCATCATCAAGTTCATCAACATCACAAGAATTTCAACGAATTTCCAGAAAAGTTCATCATCGTCTCCAGATCTCCAGCAACGCAAGAACACCTTCATCAAGAAATCATCAAAGGTTTTCCCAGAAATCTTGAAACGGTCATCATCTTCAGATCCTCGTGATTCATCAACCATAACAACAGCGCGTTTATCACCGATCTTCATTGAGCTCCATCATTTCCAGAAAATCTTCATCAAGAACTTTCCAGAAATTTCAAGAACACGCGCTCGCAAACCTTCAGGTTTTTGCTTCTTCGTCTTCGTTGGGATTCTTCCGCCAAGAATTTATCCAGAATCAGCGTCCCAGAGTTTGAAGTTGGTTGCGTAGAGAGGTGATATGATTCTAGTTATTCATTTGCTGTTGGTTCAATAACGAGGTGTGGAGGGATTCGTGAAGGAGAAAGGAATGAACGGAAGGATGGAGACGGAGGGGATTGAGGTTGTGACGGCGGCGGAGAAATTAGAACCAGATTAGGGTTTTTTTTTTTCTGAACTTGAGAATGGAGAGAGAGGGGAAGAAGGTTGGGCCAGGCCCAAACCAATTTTTTGGCACGCCTCTCCCTCACATTTTTTGGCTGAGACCGGGCCTGGGCCTCATTTCTTCAGCAACGCCCCAGATTGCTTCAGCACACCCCCTCAGCGTTTTTTTTGAAGAGATTGGGCTGGGCCCCTCATTTTTTTATTTTATTTTTGTGTAGCCCCTGTGTAGCAGTGTACCCCCCTCCCTTGCTTTGTTGTATCTTTTTATTTTCTTTTCTTTTGTTTAGAGTTTCTAGAAAAAAAAAAGAAATAATGAAGGAAAATATATTTGAAAAGAATAAAGAAAAAAGAAAAGAAATGAAAAGAAGAATATATTTGAAAAATAAAAAAGAGATATATTGTGAAAAAGAAAGAATGGAGAAAAATAAGAAAGAATGAAGAAAAATAAGAAAAGAAAAAGAGAAAATAGTGAAAAATGTGGAGAAAAACATTGTAAAAAATAGAGAAAAAATATTTTGAGAAAAGAAAAATATGAGAAAAGAAAAGGAGGAAAAAGGAAAAAAATATTAAAGTGCCGATTTAATATTTTTCCAGCATTTCTTTTAGGGATATTTTCATAGATTTTATTTCTCGACTTTTAGGATAGCTTAGAGGCCCATTTGTTAGGGGGCTATTTTCAGTCGATTTTTCAAGATAGAATAGGATAGTGTTCCTAGGAGATTTATTTCAATATGCACCCATTGTAATCATTTTTCAGAGATGAATAAAACGAGATTTGAGCTGTGGTCCCGATAGTAGCCGAACTACAGCTGCTCTGATTCTTCGTACCAGACGAAGATATGTAGGCATAGGATGCGATATCCTAGCGAGCACACTAACGACTAACTTTTGTTCTCTCGCGGCTGTGCGATCGAGACTTTCCCGCTAACGATTAATTGAGTCCCCTTTTTCTCTCTTGCCCGAGTGCATTTGAGACTCAGCCATAGTTGTGACCATAGGTTCCCGACCCTGTGAAACCAGTTGTTTTTCTCACTGCTGTGTGAGAATGTTTGTCTAGCCGTAGTTAGTCTGAACTACGTAAAGCTCTGATCTTCCATCCAGTGGAAGTATGTAGGCACAAGACGCGAGGTCTTGGCGAGCCAATTTTCCCCGTAGTCCCGAACTACGTTGACTCTGACTTTCTCTCTTGAGAATACGTAGGCATAGAGTGCGACGCTCTATCGAGTCAATTCCCTTCTGTTTAGATTTAGCAGCCGTAGATAGATTGTTTTGCATCCTTTAGACAACCCAAGCAAGCGTGGATCCCGTCGAGTACGACGGACGTGAGGGGTGCTAATACCTTCCCCTTGCGTAACCGACTCCCGAACCCAGGCTATGGTTGCGATGACCATACCTTTTCCCCGTTTTTTGCGAGGTTTACTTCGAGCGTTTCCTTTCCCGCTCTGAGGGATAAATAACGCACGGTGGCGACTCTTCTGTCAGCCGGCGCCGATTTTCGCAGTAGCGACATTCCTCACCCTCATCTTCAGTTTTATAAATGGGTGAATCCCAGTCAGGAGTGAAAGCAGGGTCATTGGATTCAACAAGGTTTGTGATAGCACTGCAATGTTTGAAGGCTTATTTTATCAAAATGCACAAGGAGAAATGCAAGAGAAAAGAAAATAATTTTTTTGTAGTTTTTTTTCTTGAAAAGATTGCCAATTTCATTTTAAATGGTAAAAACAAAAAACGCAAATGAAACAAATAGAACTTAACAAAATGAATTTATTAATATCCTTTTGAAAAGTGAAAAGGTGGCCCTACAAAATAATCCAGTAGCTTTGGGCATAGTTATGGAATTTTGAAAACAGCAGATGAAAACATTAAATTACTTTGACAAAGGAAAATTCACAGGGATCTCTATGGCTTCCCAGTTGCTCAAAGTTGCATCTCTCTTGAATACCAGGTTGTTCAGGTCTTCATCTTCATCATCATCATTGATAGCATTGACTTGGAAACCTCCGCTGACAAACACTTCTTGGACAGTCCTCGGACGCCCTTTGACATATGCAGAAGCTTTATCATGAGTTAGTTTGTAACCCAACCCGTGGCGATACGTCTTGGTCTTGATGTCGATCACTTCTCCCCAACCTTCAGGTATGCCCCTGTCGATTATTGATCTGGTGCTTTTGAGAGATGCAAAAGATGGATTACTCTGGCCCATTGTTTCTTCAACTTTCAACAAGACAGCATTGGTGATCTCAAGTGCTTGGAAAGATGTTTCCAGAGCGTCTTCATCAGCCTCAATGTAACGGAAAGAAGATAGGTTGCTGACCATAAGATCCTCCTCACCATGTATGATAACCAGCTTTTCATCGACCACAAACTTCATCTTCTGATGCAGAGTTGAAGTTACAACTCCAGCGGTGTGGATCCAAGGTCTTCCAAGTAAACAGCTGTAGTTGGGATTTATGTCCATTACTTGGAATATGATATTGAAAACATGTGGACCAATCAAGATCGGAAGCTCCACTTCTCCAATCACTGTTCTGCGAGAACCATCAAAAGCTTTGACGATCAAAGAGGTAGGCTTCATCACAGTCTCTTTGCAAGCCATCTTGGTAAGAACTCTCTTGGGTAGGACATTCAGAGATGAACCGGTATCCACAAGCACACTTGATAAGTTATCCTCCTGACATTTCACCGATACATGTAAAGCACGATTGTGATTCTGACCTTCTATTGGTAGCTCTTCGTTGCTGAAGCTAAGGGTATTGTAGGCAGTAATGTTGGCGATCACACTGTCAAATTTTTTGGTAGTAATGTCCTGAGCGACATGAGCTTTAGCCAATATCTTTTGTAAAGCAGTTCTATGAGCTGGTGAACTTATCAGTAGAGATAAGATTGAAATCTTAGAATAAGTCTAATGAAGTTTATCGATGACTTTGTAGTCGCTCTTTTTGACGATCCTCAGAAACTCGACTTCTTCATCATTTGTAACTACTTCTTTACCCTTGTCTTTGGCAGGCACGGTAGTAGTGGTTTCTTTTGGCGGAGCCTCACTGAAACGGGGAGTATAAATATGACCACTGCGTGTCATCCTGCTTATCCCAGCTATATTTGTCACATTTTCATTATCAGTCGTCAATTCTTCCCTCGGAATAACTTTTCCAGATTCTTTGTCAATCATGGTCACATCATATTTCCAGGGTACGGATTTAGGATCAATGAAATGAAACGAGACTAAACTTCTGAATGATTACCGGCTTCGGCTGATTTACTGTAGAAGTGGCAGGCTTAGATGTGTTGAACAATGGCTTTGTAGAACTTGATCTTGGCAAATTAAACACTGGCACTTTAGCAATTGGTTCTGGTAAGTTGAAGAAGGGCTCAATCACAGCAACTTCATCCTTCTTCACTTTATTAACCACTTGTAAGAAACCATCATTGATAATTTCTGAATATCTTTATGAACCAACAAACAGCCCTTGGTACTGACATCACAACTTGCACAAACAACATGAGAAGTAGATACTAAATCGGCTTCAAACAATTTGGCATGGAAAACCCGGAGAGGAGTTTTGATCTGAGCAACATCAAAAATAAGGCTTTCATCGGATATATCATCAATAGCATTAACATCCCCATGGTTAGGCAAAGGATTGCTCTTGACATTTAGCTGAGGATCATCAAAAGACAGGATCTTCTTTTCCATTAACTGTCTCACAAGATGCTTGAGAGCATAGTAACTTTCTAGATCATGGCCAGGCGCGCCCTCATGAAATAAACAATGAGCAGCGACGTTGTAATTGGATGGAAAAGGATTTGGAGGTGGACCCAAAGCTCTTGTAGTAATCAGAACGTGTTGCACTAATAAAGGGTATAACTCAGTGTATGTCATCAGAATCGAAGGACACGACTTGTATTGTCTTCTATTGAGAGTATTCTGACGAGGTGCCTGATTCTTCGGCTGTTGAAAAGTATGAGCGTTGGGCGCTCGTTGATAATTGGCAGGAGCTTGTGCAGGCTGATAACCAGGAGGTTGTTGATAGACCGAAGGTTGATAGACAGGAGTCGGTTGCACAGGCTGATAAGTAGGAAGTTGCTGATTGAAGGCAGGTGTAACAGCAGCTACATATGGTTGTTGAGCATACTGAACAGGATAACTTTGAGGTTGAACATAATTATGCTGATGTTGATAAGGTTGGTTTCTTCGACGGTTTGCAGATACAACATTAGTTTCACCCTTTTTCTTCTTCTGAGAACTGAATGAACGTTTCTTCGTATGACCTTTAGAGCTTGAACTACCAGCAGCACTTGACATTTTACCACTTTTCAGACCTAATTCAACTTTTACACCAACAGCAACGATGTCAGAAAAATTAACAGTCACACTACCAACCATTCTCTCATAGAATTCCAGACGCTCGGTGTCAACAAACCAATCGGCTAGTTCTTTCTCGGTCAAAGGAGGTTCTACTTGCGAAGCAATCTCTCTCCACCTCTGAGCATACTGTTTGAATGATTCTGAACTCTTCTGCGACATACTCAACAGTTGTCTTCGATCAGGAGCTAGATCCATATTTTATTTGTAGTGTTTGATGAAGGCATCAGATAGATCCTGAAAACACTTGATACGGGATTGATCCAAGGTTAAATACCACTTTTAGGAAGCACCCTTCAAACTATCCTGGAAATAATGTATCATCAGATTGTCGTTCTCAACATGAGCTACCATATTGCGGTAGTACATTATCAAATGACTCTTCGGACAAGTAGCACCTTTATAACGGTTAAAGCTCGGAGTCTTGAACTTCGGAGGAATAACCAGATCAGATACCAGACAGACGCCTCTGGCAGCAGCACCAAAGATTTGGTCACCTTCCATCATTCTCAGCCTTTTATCAATAGTTTCAACATTCTCACGGAGTTTTTCATGACGTTCATCTTCGTCATCCTTCACATCAGGAATATTATAAACCAGCTCATTAAAATATGGTTGCACACGAGTATGAACAGCAACTAGTACAAAAGTCAGAATCACTTGAGGAGCTTCAGAAACCAGAGGAACAGCTTGAGGAACCGGTTGAGCAAAAGAAACTGCAGCAGGAGGAGGCACGAAACTGAACGGAAGACCATAAGGAGGCACACTTGCAGTAGTAACAGATGGTTGAGGATCCACAACAGTATTGGTAATCTCAGAAACAACAGTGGGCTGAGCATCCATCCTTGCATTAATGACCTGAAGCATCTCCATTATCTACCCAACACTTCCCCGAAGGTCTTCAAGTTCATTACTGACACGATCAAGCTCTTGATTCTGTTCCACCATCTTTTTTTGAGCTCGGGCTCTGGTGTTGTACTGATGCAGATGACTCAGTGTGACGGAACTAGAAGCGAGAGAACCGAGAATGAGAAACCGGAAGCAAAATGCAAATGCAAAAACAGGATGCAATGTAATGCCATGGTTTCAAGGATTTCCGATCGATTGTAAATATTTTCTTAGGAAAGCTGAAAAGTTTGATTTTGAATTCAATATTTTTGAATTTGCAAAGGACAGTTGGATTCCTTGAAACCAGGAATGATATGATGTTGGATGCAATGCACAAGCACACACAAGCAAGCAAGGGTCCTAGGTTAGAGGAACATGAGCGGAGCCAAGGTCTACCCATCCCAAAAAGTAAGTACTATGGGTTAATTGTACCTGCAGAACAGGGTTCTAAAGAGGTGCCCAAAGTCATTAGTCCGTCTTTCGGATATTATCAATTTCCCGACTACTCGGTGGTTAATAACATTCTCAAGAGAACCTCTTTTGAGTGTAGTATCGCGTAGCAACTATTTTGGGAATACTCCCTCATAGTCCTTGCATTACGTCCTAAATAAGGCCAAAGTTATGTTTAGGTAACTAAGGTCCCCAGTATCACGGGCTCCAATCGAAAGTAGTGAATATTTGCACGAATACTCGTTCAACAGTACTTTTTTCGAGAGGGCCTCAACTGAGTGGTGATTCTCAAGTCAGCTTGGGCAGGAATCACTCCCTATAAGCCTCGTCGAATATATCACCTTCCTATAAAAATTGCACTCAAGTCTGGGTGTTGGACTTATCTCACAACAATGATATAACCCCAAGTAAGGTACAACAGATAATAAAAGCAAATAACAATAATAAAAACAAGATAGGGATAACCCTCAAAAGATAAGAAATTGTCCCCAGTGAAGTCGCCATTTTCGGTTGCGGTGAGAATAGGATATCAAATTATTAATTAATTTGAATCACATTTTTTGTTCACAACCGGTGTTTAATTTATCCGAAGGAAAGGTTAAAGAAAGGAAAAACCTATTTTGTATCGTAAACACAATGCGGGGAAAGATCTAGGGTTCGGAGGTTGGTTAAGCTTAGGGAAGGTATTAGCATCCTAAACTTATGTAGTACTCTACAGGAACCTCTTGTTTAAATGTGCTATTTGTTATGGTTATCTGCTTAAGGGTAATGCTAAGGGTTAAAGGTAAAGAAAAGGACCTAAGGAGTTAGTCCTAAGTTTACTCGCCAAGACTCGCATCTTGTGCCTACGTATATGAGGTAGGGGATGGAATCAGAGTAATCGTAGTTCCCCTCACAGAGGGAGGAAGAGGAACTTCTTGACTGTGGTCAAGGTTCTAGGGGAATGCAAACGTTCATAGGGAAGCGCTTAGGTGGAGTGCGGCGACTCCGATTTGAACATTATATGTTGAATTGAAAGGTGAAAGTAAGTATTCCACAGCGGGAACTTACATGGAGTGCGGTGACTCCTGATCATAAGGCTAGGATAAAGGGTTGAATGTCCACGGCGGGACGCCTAAGCATGAGTACGGCGACTCAACGTCTTGAGGTTTAGGAAAGGGTTTGGGTGTGTCCACAGCGGGACGCCTAAGCACGAGTACGGCGACTCATATCCTAAGGCTAGGATGGGCGAGGGTAAGGCATTGGCACGACGGTCAAACGAAAAACCTTTTCTTCGGAGGGGAAATAAACAATAAAATGAAGTGCAATGGATAATTGAAAATGTGAATTGATATACAGGTGATGATAAGTATGTAGGTAGCATGAGATATTGAAATGGACGGGAAAATTGTAACTATAATTAGGAATGGGAGAAGTGCAATTAGATTAAGATGTGAATAAAATTGAAATGGTGAAATTGATTAGAAATTGACCATCTTATGATTTTTGGGAATTTTGTGATTAGGTGAGAATATGTTAGAATTAAATATGGTTTTTGGTGAGATTTATATAAGAAAAAGTTAGAATTTGAATTAGAATTAAGTTTTAAAAAAAGTGTCAGACTAATTAATCCTAAATTAATAAGAAAGGTTAATTATTTTAATTTATTTTGAGAATTTTTATGCAATAAAAATATTGGAATTTCTGGATAAAAAATTAAATTAAGTAGAAAAGTTTGAATTAATTGGTGAGAAGATTAATTAAATCCTAATAGTTCTAGAAATTAGAAAAAGTTCCTCTTGATTTCACGTACATTCTTTTTATGGTTTTTCTTATGAAAAATTGCAAAATCAATTATATTAACAAACCAACTTCTTATTTTATTGTTTTTTTTTTGTTGAGAAAATTAAATCTAAGTTTAAAAATCAAATTAAATATTTTTGTGTTTTTATTATTTATTAGATAAAGAGAAATGAAAATTTAAATTAAATTACTAAATTGAACATTTTTTTATTTATATTGAAAATAAGAAACCACATTCTAAATTAAATAACTAATTATGTTTCTATAAATTCAATTTTTTTTTGTATTTTTTTTTTAATGTTCATTTTTTTAGTATTCAATTTTTATTAAGAATTATTTTTCAGATTTTTTCGAGGGTTAGTGATTAATATTAGTGGTTAGTGTGTTAGTTTTTATTAATAATTAACAATTTACAAATGAAATAAAAATTAAAGGCCGAAAATAAAAAATATATATATAAAAAAGAGACAGATGGGTCGGGCTGGGTCATCACCTCCCAGACCCGACCCGGGTCATATTATAAAAAGGGGTAGGGGAAAAATTTAGGGTTTTAACCCTAAATTCCAAACAGATCAGCGACGCCCCCCCCCCCCCCCCCCCCCCCCCTTTGTGTGGATTTTTTATCCTTTTTTTTCTTGTCTCGTCCTCACGACCTCCATTGCCAACAAGTCTTCTTCTTCCTCTTCTTCTTTATGTTAGCTTTTTGCTGCAAAAAAATAAACCCACCCAGAAATGTTAAAAAAAATCTTACAGTTTTGTTGTGTTATTTGTGGTTTGGCTTTAGTGTTGGTTCGTGGAAAACGACGATGATAAGAAACTCTTGTTTCTCTAAGTCTATGATGATTTACAGTTATTGATTTTTCTAATGATATTTTCGTGTTTGCTTTTTCTGATGATGATTTTGTGATGGTGGTTTCTTCGGATCGACGGATTTGTGGATGATTGGTGACGGTTTCGCGGTTTTCGGTTTCGGATCTTGTGGGTTTGAAACTTTCTGATGACTTGCGGTTGTTGGGCGATGATGATTAACTGAGCCTAGAGATTTTTCGGATGATTTTTGGATCGTGAGGGATTCAGTTTTCTCTGGTGATTTTCGGCCATGGATCTGTGCTTTTTTTGTTGGTGGCTCTCTGATGCTTTTTCGGATGGTTTCAGATAATATTTGTTTCGGATTCGTCCCCCTAAAGCTTTCTTTGATATTCTTCTTATAATACTTTTTTTCATGTGTTTTTAAGAACGTTGAATAGCTTTCCTTTTTCTGACAAAACATGTTTTATCATGTTGGATTGCTTCCATTTTCAGATTTGAGGTTTGATGGCTGTTAACGGTGATGATATTCTACTATTTTCGGAATTCTGGATGCTGTTTTTTTATTAGTGAAACCATTTTCAGAACTTTATTGGTGATGATTATTTCCAGATTTTGCCTTGTTGGTGTTGTCCGGATTTGTTACTAACTGTCCATTTTTTTAAAAGATTTTGTTCTTTAATGGTGGAGGCATCCAAATCTGATCATGATTGTGTTGGATTATTGGATATTATTCTTGAGGCCTGTTTGGATATTCTCGGATATGGACTGTTTGGACCCAAAATTACTTTTTCTAGAATCTCTTTTTCTCTCTCTCTCTCGGAACTTGAACAGAATTCTGCCGGATTTTTGCCGAGGTCGGAAAACGAAACCGGGAGGTTTTGGCGGCATTCACTTGTTACCCCTCCCGGACCCGATTGAAATTCTGGTATGCAGATTTCAGATGTCCCAAGAACATTGATCTCTGTTAAAACAAGGACGAGGACAGATCATGTACAATTTAAATTTCTTTAAATTGTGCCAATGTCATAACCTCTGTTGTGACATCTGCATACTGACAGACTATTTATCTAAACATTTAAATTGTGAAGAATTGTAAATGCTGAAAGATAAATAACACAGTAATTGTTTATCCAGTTCGGTGCAACATCACCTACATCTGGGGGATACCAAGCCAGGGAGGAAATTCACTATTAGCATAATCAATTCAAAGTCAAACAACCATTTTGCACTTCTCACTTAATCTCTACCCAATGAAACTTCAACCTAGAGACACTCTAGACCTAAGTATTCCCACTCACTCCCCCTCAATCATACCACAGTGATATCAATACACAATTATAAAACAGTTTTGGAGATACACTCCAAACACACACCATGATCTTGCTTCACAGCTTTGATCAAGTAAGGCACACTCTTGCTTAAAAGCTTTGAGTGACACAATGAACACAACAGTTCATACACACTAAACCAGTACAATTATCCAACAGAGAATTGCTTGGCATACAAGGAATCCTAAGAATCCTACACACGTGAAGAATCACCGCATACCACAAAATTCTTCACTCACAAAACACACGTGAAGAGCAACACTCTTCACTCACAAATATGTCTACCACAATGTATCAAAAGATACAAAGGGTGACTCACACACAAGGGACTCTCAAACCCTAGACCTCTATTTTACACTCAAGTTGTTCTTAATGTGAGTGTTTGCTTTTCTCTGCTCCTGCTCCTCCTTTTATAGTAGTGCAGACTGGGCTTGGGCTGGTCACAAGTAACAAACATTAGTTTTAACAAAGTAAAACTAATTTCCACAATTCAAGGTGTTGACAAATTAGGTAATTGATTTTCATGATATGGTCAACACTGCCTAGAATCTCTCCTGAGATGATCAAGGAACCCTAACAGGTTTCCTGAAATTTAGCCTGAGATATATCAGGTATCATAACAGAAAAACAAACCATGCGCGTCTGATGTCATACGATCAATGTCATGACATTCAGTATGACATTCAGTTTTACTTACTCTTAGTTGACCAGCTTGCCCTGCTGAACACTTCTGCGGAATCTTCTTCATGACAGTAGAAACAAATGTTTTATAGTTCCCTAAAAAGTATCAAAGATCATTTTTGTGAACACCCATTAAATATGCACTTTGTTTCTAACAAATCTCTTTGGCCTGTACATACTGATGTGGAATATCCAACAGGACCAAAACACTTTTGTCAAGAGATTAACATAGCAGCCCCTGTTGTACCAGACATTGATGTCATGACACTCAGTATGACATCCATGACAGCAGTTCTGTCATCAGCTCCTACTGCACCTTCTGCATTCATGACAGCAGTTCTGTCATCTGCTCTTGTTAGCTCCTGTTGCACCAGATGTCATGATATTGGTAATGACTTCCTGTTTACAACACATGACAGCAGCTCTATTATCAGCTCCTGCTGCACCACTACTCCTGCTATTTCTCACACATGACAGTAGTTCTGTCATGACAGCAGATGGATGTCGTGATGGATGCCATGACATTCAGCATGACATTCACATTAAACCACTCCATAGCAGTTCTGTCATCACAGCAGATGGAGATGTTATAACATCCTGCTTAACATCAGTGCAGGATCATGTTTTACAAAAATTTAGCCAATCATAGAACCATGGACAATTCTATATCATAGAGCCATGGAACTAACAATCTCCCCATTTGGCAAATTTTGGCTAAAACAACTTATCAGGCAACTTATCAGGGCAGCAGTAGTAGTTTTTCCAGCCTCACATACTATCATGCTCCCCCTTGATAGTTGCAACAGACAACAACACTTTACTCCCCCTTGGTTTAGTAAAAAATTGACAAAAATTGGAGTAAGTGTACATTCTACACATGGTGTCCAAGTCTGCCATTTCTTGATCTCTAAAGGCTGCACCAACAATCATGGACAATGACTTAAACTTCTTACTGAAATCACTCAACTAGTGAAAAATTAGCCCAGAACCATAGCTCCTTGAGAGACACCTTGAATCGGTCTTGAATCTTGGGTTCTTGTCTTGTCTGAAGCTGCACCTTCTGGAATGACACTTTTGACATCACCAATTAAAGGATAATCAATTAACTACTTGCCACAAGTAACAATTGATCTTAAATCCCCAATTTGAGACACACAAATATTCTGCAGAGAAAAATAAATTCTCCCAGACAGTAACCCTTAAACATATTGCCAAGGCACAACAATACACCAGCCAGCACAATATCAAGACATCATGTCTGACATTACAACCTCATTAGTGGTTTAAGAACACAAGCTTGCCTAAGAATCAGCACCCTTTGCATACAGCTCCATATTAGCACATGTACACAGCTCCCCTGTCATGCATACTCAGTACTCCCCCTGAAAGAAAGAATCCAAACATATGAAGACTTTCTTCAACATCTTCATACTACAGCTTTACATTCCTACAATCCATACTGGAACAGATAGCAGAAGATTGCATAATAACTATCTGGAAGATCTCCAAGATGTCAGGGTAAAGGTCCTTCCATCTGCACAGGATCAGAGCTGATGATGTCTTGATCTTTATCTTCACCAGACACATTAGGATAGAGGCCTATAGACTTGACTGGATCCATGGACATCCTAAGAACAGAACCAAAAGGACGACACTTGTCATGTTCACCATGAGCTTGGAGCAGTAACCCAATGTCAAAACATCTTGTCGGACATTCTATCTTCATAAAATCCCAAATTGTTTGAAACCACAAACAATCTTGGTACATAACTGCACTTTTGCAGCAACACATCCTGGATAGAAGTATAGCTCCCCATATTAAGGGTAACCATTGCACATGAATGGAAAACATAAGACGCATCTTCATGTCTTCAAGAACTCATTCTCTGTTCAACACACAAGTTGAACGCATTCACCATAAGCAAATAGTACACCTATCAACCAAAAGCTCTCCCCCTATCTTTAACAACAGATGCTCTAAAATTACCTCATTATCTGTCAAGACTAACCTCATGCTCATATAGTAAGGAGGTACAAAACAACTCCACATCTTACCTGCAGTAGAAGGAACCACTTTCCCACAGATATTCTGACCTCAGCCTAAGTCAGAGAACAAGATAGGCACCCCATAATCCAAAACATTCTTTCCTCATCAATCTCCCATATGATAAGTTAGAAAACTTCTTATTTAACTGGGGACTTTATCACATCAGAATGCAATCAACCAATGTTCCACTCTAGTCTTGTACAATACCTTCACATCATACTCCAAGACATTCCTTTTACCTCATCATTCTCCCGTATGACAAGATAGAGTACTTCTTAGTTAAGATGTGAGTCACAAGTTCTGCACCAGATCTTCAAGTCCTTTGCCAAGGAAAACCAAACCATATCAACTGTTCTTTATCAGCTCACAACTGGACTTACTACTGCCTAGTAATCCAACTGAAGATCTTCAGAGACCATAGCTCCACCAGCTTGATCAAAAACATCTCCAAAAGAGGGTAACCTTCCATAAAAAACTTAGGGCTTCTACCACAAGCTCCAATATATGAAGAGAAACAGATCCTCCTTTGGTCTTCAACCAACTACCCTTCTGCACAAGAGTAATTATTTCCAAGCATGAACAGTCCCAGAACCTTCTGCGGTCTTCAACTAACTACCCTTCTGCACAAGAATAGTTTTCTAAAGGCTCACTACTTAAATAACCAAATGCCACTATTTGGTTACTCAGCATCTTTCAGAGCTCTAGAAAATTTGCTACTCCACCAGGACACTTTGATCTTCAAGTCACATATTCTACTTTCTCCAAGCACTACAAGAAAATTGGCAAATTGCAACGGTTCATTTTGATAGATTACGACGGTTTTAACCGTCGCAATTTGTAAGGTACGACGGTTTCAATACCATCGCAGAAAAGTGATTTGCGAGGTCATATTGCGGCGGTTGTGAAAACTGTTGTACAAACCGTCGTTATTTTCACGACGGGTAGCTAACTGTCGTAATCTCCATATTGTGACGGTTTTCAACCGTCTTAACTTGCTTAATGATTTTTGTTTTATTGCGAAAGTATATTGTGGCGGTTTGAACCGCCGCAAGTTGCAAATATTTTTTTAAAAAAAATTTTGCACTCAATTTAGGATTCATAATACAACTATTGTAGGTTACATTAATGGCAATCATCAATATTCATGATATTCACACAAGTTCAACCTTCTCACATATGAATCCGCAGAACCATAACAATCCAAATTTTAACTTAAAAGACAGCAAGTTTGATTTGAATAAACTAAAAGCAACAACATCATATCAGTAAAGAGTAAAACAACCAAAGATCATGTGAACGACATAGATTTATCATTCTCAACCAAAGAATCAACCGAATATAAACAAGAAATAAGCTTGCATGACTCGAACAAAATGTTGTCTAGTCTTGATCATACACTTCAGTGAACCTAACCAGAACTGGCATTCATCCCATTCAGTAGTAGTGAGAAGAACCTGCAACACGTAAGTAAAGCAATTAAAATGCAAGTTATACCGTGACGGTGGGAGGCATGCTTGAAAACACACCAATTGAAGAAATGAGACAGTTTTGGAAGATATACTGTGAGCAGGATATCAGCGGAAGAAACAAGTAAATGAGCAAAGTGACTGCAGCAGCAGCGAGTTCGTGAGTAAAGTGGCGATGGCGGTAGCGAGACTAAGCGAAGTCGTGATGGCGACAACAAGACTAATCCATTTATTTGTTCATAACAAAAATCAATTCAATAACTCAATAAGCACATAAGCATCAAATTGATTTAGAGAATCAAATTGATGATAAAATCACATTTAAATTATGACAGTAGTAACAAAGTTCAGTGAACCAAACTTAAAATTAATTTTAACACTGAGATCAATTCTAGTCCAAGTTAACTGAGATCACTTCCAGTCCAGGTTCTTAATGCATTTTAGCTTCTATGATTAACCATATTAGTTCAATACGTGTAATACCTTCTAGTGAAAGATATTACAACCTGAACAAGAAATTGAGTTCTTATTAGCTACCGTAAATTTGAGTATTTCTCAAGCATACAAAGTTGTAGGGACGTGCAGAACCTTTAACAAAACCAATTATCCTTTGTATAATTTGTGGTAAACTAAAACACTAAAGGAAAATAATATTTCCCCTAACACCTGAGTTGCACAGCAAACATGAAAATAAAAGATCTATCCACTGCTGACATAGAATTCAGCCACTTCTTTGTTGATCACTTTTATGTGACTAAAGTTCTTAAACTAAAAATTCAAGCAGTCTTAAACTAAGAATTTTCTTGTGTTCTAGACAATTTTGTACGGTATAAACAATCTTAACATTTTGAAGGTAGTCATGTGAAAAATCTAACCCTGCATTTCCCATACTTTACCTGTACAAAGCCACTTTCTCCGGTCCAAGACTTATCTGGTTGAGACAATAAAGGTACAATCTTTACACTGGAAGATTCCTAGTCTTCAAATCTATCCTATAATATAAGAGAAATTGTTATATAAAGTTCTAATACATAATTACAGATTACAAGGCCTCCTTTTGTAAAAACAGGGGCGGTTGACTAAAATCAATTGCAGACATAATGAACTTTGCTTAACAAAATAGATGCAAACATAATCAATGAAATGACAACATTTTCTCTAATACAACCAAGTTAATGACATACATATGGTTTTGCTGAAATTCTTTCTCCACCATCTCAAAGTTTCATAGTAATGAACTCTAATGTATTCATAATGCTCCACACTATATCCATGAATATAACTGTAAGCAATGTAACATGTTTTTCTCATCATTTTATCAAACATGTAGTAGACATTTATATAAGCATAAAATCAATAAATTATAGCTTGAGACTATAAGGTACAATTTGAACACAACTGAGTCAAAACAACAACGAATAAATAAAACTACAAAATAAGTACCTAAACCATGCATTTAAATTGATATTCACATCACCAATTGCAGCTGCATAGTTGTTGATGGGTAGTATCCAAAATGATGCCAGAATCTTGATTGCGGTGTGCTTTGAAATCCCATGGCAAGAGAAACTCACCATCTTTCCATCTCCTTTCTCCTGCACACAAATGAATACAGTGATAACATCCCACAAACAAAACCCTAAAATAGATCCTAGTTGAACAAAAGCCACCACAATTTCACTAGTTGAACAAATAAACTCTAAATATGGATGAGCTTATCCTGAAGCTTAGAATCACCATTTGCAAACTTAATCTTAGATTCACTGGGTCCGGAAACACGGCTCACATCATCCTTTGTAAAAATAGATGGTGGCGTCTTACAATCAATCATGGCATTCAGAAAAAGCCTGGAACGAAGAGGAACAAAAGCCATGGATTTTAAATGCACATCAAAGCTATTCAACTCTAGCAGGGCTGCAAATTCAGCATCACTTTTATTTGCAGCCATAAGATCATAAAGCCCTTGACAGTCTCAAAAACATACATCACAAAAAGGTGAATGTTTTATAGCATCAACTATGGCTACTGTTAAAGACTGATAAAGTTAATTTGCGTCTTCACGAACTGTGACATTAGCATTCAAAATGAACGGTCGCCATCTAACAAATTTAAGTATTGAATACGCGGGTGGAAAAATCAAACTTAGAAGAAGCATATGTTGCATCCTTGAAAGAGCTGAAATAGAAGGTTCACCCAAGAGGTCCACCACTAATCCTTCACAGAGGGCTCTGCAGTTCCCAACAAGCAATCTAAATCAGTGAACATGAACTTCAATTGAATTATCGGCCTTAAAAGCCCCAACAGAACGGGCATTTCCATTTGAATTGGATCTTGAGGTTCTTATAAATTGTATCACGTCTAGCCCCTCCTTTAACCTAAGAATTCTAACCAGTCTTTCCAGGCTGGTAACACCATAAATAACTGCACCAACAACAAGCGCAGAAACAGCAGCAGTGTTTTTTGGTTCTTTTGTAATCACGGATTTAATAGAGTTATTTCCCACGTCATTTGAATTAGTGGCACTAGTATCATGGACTTCAGCATAAGACATTTGAAACTGAATAACAACCATGGCGCCGCTATTTGATAAAATTGAATAACAGTAAAATATAACTATGAACTAATGTTCACTACCTAGTTAAAACGGTAATGCAATCTCACTAGAACAAAATACGAAAATACAAGTAATTGAAGCATTCATTAACAAGTGGCATTGGAAGAGTCACTTCCTGATAAATATCACTCTATTTTTATCATTTTCCTCTATTATTTTAACCATGTTGACATGTTGTACAGAAAGCCAAGAAAATTTTTACCAGGTTCTGTAGACAATGCAATTCGGTCCTTCAAAATCATAAGTTCAGTTGAAAGTTCTTCAGAACCCAAAAGTTTAAGATAATCCATTACTGAGACATTTCCAATGCATTCAAAACTATAATCAACTCCACCATCTGTGAGATCAACTATAACCTGCTGAATTAGGTTCTCATGTTCTTTTGGATTAATAAACTCAGTCACTCCAAAGCTCTTCGCTGAAAAGTATATAAAAAAAATAAATTAAGGAACTAAATATTAATAATTACGACTAGCATTTGTGAAACCAAACTTATTACTATCAATATCTATGCCGATAATCCTTGATGCACCAGCACTTTTTGCACCCTCAACAACCTGTCAAGTGTAAATTATGTGACATAATAGAAACTCCAACACCAACCTAAAGCGAAAATCTAGGTACTAGTCTTTTTAGAAACTCACAGCAAGCCCAACAGTTCCAAGACCAAAAATGGCAACAATTGACCCTGCTTCCACCTTTGTAGTATTCCAGACAGGTCCAAGGCCTGAAACATTTGTCAAAATAATAATTGTATCAAAATTCACAATGTTGTCTACCATACTTAATTAGATAAATAATAAGACTAAGAAAATCTGAATACAATCTTCATACCGCTTTACAAACTTACCCTCCAAATGAGCAATAAGATCAATCATGCTTCCAAAATTAACATTGCTACCAAAATTAACATTGCTACCAAAATTAATTTTAATTAAAGTTAACTATTTATATAATAAAATAGAACATATTTTACTATTATTTTAGACAAAAATATTAAGCTACATTGTCATGATAATTATAATAATTATTTATTAAATTAATTAATAAAATTGAAAAGGTTGGAAAATAAAAATGAAAGAAAAAAGTGGAAAATCAAAGGAATAAAAAAAATACTAATTATGATTGGCTAAAGTAATTGCGACAGTTCGCCTTAACTGTCGCGAGTGTGGAAAGAGGGCAGTTCTTTAGTAACTGTCGCAATTATTTTATACAACATGCCTAAAAAATCTGCGACGGTTGTCTCATACCGTCGTGAGAACTGTCGTAGTCCAAGAATAAGGACGGTTTTTTTATAACTGTCGCAAAAAATCTACGACAGTTGACCCTAACTGTCGTGACAACCGTCGCAATCCAGGAATAAGGACAGTTTTGTGATAATTGTCGCAACTAAAGTGTCGTAAATCTCCTTTTTTTTCTTGTAGTGAAGGCAAGGCATCTACTCCTTCACACAGCTCCTACAAACTGTATGAGGTGAAGCATTAATTCCATTCATACCTGAGAAGATCAACTCATCTTTCATCAATGAAGGCCTTGAAGTTACTGCTTGATGTCACAACTTTGGTTAAGACATCTAGCTGGAGAGTTCAGGCTTTCATTCTGCCACTTAGAATAACCTCATCACTCAATCAGAAAGGGCATATAGACTTGAGTTTGAGTAGACAATTTCCATCTTGTTTTATTAGACCACACCATATTGCTTGAAATGCATTTGCTTCATGAACTCCTCTTAAGAGAAACCAAACATGCCAAGGCTTGATTCTTTTATGAGGAAGGGTCACACAAGACATCTTTACACAAGGATTCCCTCTTTCCTTAAGTAGAGACTTCTTTAGAAAGTCAGAGATACCTACCACTTATCCTTGACCTCCAAGCTGATCCAGATCTGATGCTCCTGTGCACTTAGATCATAAATAAATTGACCCAAGCAGAGCTACCAGCACCATCTTCTGGACCAGTTTCTTGCCAGGAAACTTTCTAGATATGCTTCTAGTAGAGACTAGAGCACACCTGCTGCACTCCAATAAGCTTATTCAAGAGAACTGTCTTCATCTCCACTTTCATCAGCACTACATTCTAGTCTTAGTTTCTTGCTATGAAACTTACTAGAATAAAGTCAGATCCTACCACACATGAGTATGGTAACACGATCATCAGCTATAACAAACTTCTGTATAACCCCTGCTGATGGAGTGTCTCAACATTTGGTTGAACATCAGATTCTAGAAGTAGATCAAACAAATCAGGGGCCTTATGCTTGAGAAATGACTTATGAGACAACTTGCTCATCAACTAAGGATAATCCATTAAATATTTGAGAATATCTCAAATAGTAATGAATCCTAAGTCCTTGTAACAGATCCTTCTCTGAACTTCATGGATAATCAATTAATTACGTGTTTAGTTGTCACACCCTAATTTTTGACCTTAAGATCCCACCTTCTTCGCTCCCTACGTGTCCTTTTTACTTTTGTGTGTGCGTGTTTATCAGGGCTAATAAGTGTGTACAGGTACACTAATCTCAAATGGGGATGATACTTATTCTTACAGGCATATCCAGGCTATTCAGAAAACATGAATTCAAAGACGGATTGGACGGATTTTTTGTGACCATATCTCACGTTAAAAATCATGACCAAACCGTGGATTTTTATATGCTTATTCTGGAGGGCATGCAAGCTATGAATTCAAAATGACAAGTTGAAGTTCACATTTTAAGACCAATCCTGAGTTGAGAGACTCATTATAAGCTCAAAGGTTACTTCTTTCTCACAAGTTTCAAGAGAAATCCAAGTCCTGAAGGCTTACGAGTTGGAAACCCGAAGAAAACACTCGAGCATATGGGGAAACCAACACTCATGACATGTAGGGGAACATGTAAAGTTTGGCTGCATTATTATCTCCAGACCCGAATCTAACCAGGGGTTATTGTTACGCAAACAAATTCATTAATTTGACAACTTGCAAATTTTTAATGGTTGCAAAGGGAGTATGTACGCTACAACGCGCGGATTCCAATTCCCATCATTCATTACAACAAATCCCTTAGTTACAAACACAATAATGAACAGAAGTTCGTTTGACCATGTGACAGTAATGGAAGTTTTCCATTATGTGAAAGCATTACTTTGAATTTACTATACAGGTATTGGTATACTTTATTCTGTGTTCGTAAAAGATTACAAGCATGCTCAGCATACAAATTAAGCCTAAAGGAACTAGGTTCTGCCAAATCTTCAAACTGGCACCAGGTTGTCCAAATTATCATCCAATTCACCTTCATGTCGTGCACCAGGTTTTCACCTACATCTTCATGGTTCACCATCAATTATGTTACACCGTACAAGCTCATCTTCCAGGAATATTTTCTAGCTCCCTATATACCTCCGTCAGGACCACCGGTTCCTAGCATCGCGTCAACCAAAAACTACGGCAACCTGTGTAAAATTGAGTGAAGAATGAGACTAAGTTTGTGATGTTTGAAGACTACTTTCAAGATGTCAATAGAAAGTTGAATGGACATTACCAACCAGACACCCGTTTCTGAATTATGTTCCGGTAAAAGAGTTCGATATGTCAAGCAGGTTCCAGAATAAAAGAGCAAGCTAAGAATTAATCACCAAGGCGACATAGTACATCAACTCAGGCTCAGAGAGAAAACCAACTTAGTTTGAAAGCTTCTTGACCAAAGAGAAGTCCTCGAATCCTGCATCAATAAACGTATAAATCATTAGGAGATCCCAAAGATAGTAACGTGGACGTAAGCATCACAGTTTCAAGAGTTAATCATCATGAACAATATTCACCACACAAGACCAACACCTTAATAATTTTACATTCTTGAAAAGCATGGTGGAATTCTATTGGTGTTGTTTTAGACTTAAGACTTGGTAGGCCAAGGTTTTTTTACTGTCCCGAATCACCACCAACTTCCAACTAGGCGTCATGTCCTCCATTATGTCGGAGCCTTCATCACGCTTGCGACCACGAGTTTGCCATCATCCTCAAAACATGAAACAAAAGAGAATGGTTAAGGAAGAATTGTTGTCATCACAACCATAACATCAAGGTTCATGAAAGTAAGTTACAGACAGAAGGTGAGCAGGGTATTACCTTCACCGCGGGTCTTGAATTCAAATTTCATCATCATCATAGGCACAACAACAGTCCTCAGCAGGTGAAGAACTGGGAGTAGGGCGAACTTTCGGAAGCCGTACAGAAATACCGTCTGAAGCCACGCACCAGCACATTCATGAGACAAGGCGAAAGATGGTAACTTTCCCACTCCACCAGGGTGATAGTACCTGCCAAAATCCGATAGAATTAAGTACATAGGTGTGAGAAGACACATTTGGGGTATCCTAGCATAACTATTCAGGGGTTTTGACAGAGTTTGGTTTACTGTATAGAACTAGATGGAAGTTGTTACATTTTACCTCCTATAATTAAGAGGGTTCCCAATTAATAACTTCTGGATGTTGAGAACTGCTCGAGAACTCTTGGGGGCACAAGCATATTAAAAGTTTAGGCCTGCTTCCAACCCACACCAATGCTTTGGGTTCACCGAATCTCTTTGTACCACAGCTAGCAGAAATCACTATCGACCCTGCAGAATAACAACCAGCGAGTCAGATTCAAAGCGAAAATTAACTAAAAGACTGTTCAACTTGGATCATTTCAAACGATTATTGGCTTCCATCCCAACTTGACAACACGCTTCTGAAAGTGATCATCAAGCGTATGCGGCTGCTCTAACCTGTCAGAATCAAATTCAAGACCTTCATTAACTCACAACAGCATCTCTAGAACCACTGTCGAAGCAAAGAGGTTCTCTTCTGTAATTCACAAAGCCATCAAAGAAATACCTAAACCCCGCAAGAGGTGCTAGCATAATTGCCCTCATCATGTTTCCCTCGAAAGATTCCTGCAAAACAATCAAAGTCAAAACCAACACCAAATCGAGAGTTGAACCAAAACCGTTTATGGAACACATTTTGAAAGATAACGTGCAAAAGTTCAGAAGGAATAGATGAAGAGTGCACATAAATCCTGAGACCATTAACGCGAGTATCACACGTATTCTCTTGTTCCTCCATTTTGCTCCATTTCACCGGGTTAACATTAATTTAATGCTGTCAAAAAGAAAGGAAGAGCTTGATTAGTACAAGAAAGAATTCCAGACGGGTTTGAATAGAAAAAGATTTATGGACATGTTTGTGGATCCCAACTATTCCCATTCCAAGCCCTGCCCATAGAAATCAAGACGAAATCAATTTCTTTCCAACATTGGTGAAACATGTTCGGGCATGATGGACCGAAAGAGGAAACAATTTAATCACTTTTTAAGGAATTTTGTTTGGTGAATGACTATATAAGAAGAGAAACCGAAACCAGGAGGGGAGGATCCATCCACAACAAAACTTCAACATCCAAAAAACCCCAAATCAAACCCTAACTAGAAATAAGAACTTATCTTTCATTTTGAAGTTCCATCACGACACATCCGTCACCACGAAACACCTTTGCGAGCCACCGTGAAATCGTCGGAAGCCCCTTTCGCACCTCCATCGCGAACCACTCTCGGAAACTCCTGCAGAAGACATTAAAATCGTAAGAACTCCGTTGCTAATTATTTGATTTTTGTTGTTGTTTGATTTTATGCAGTAGGAGAAGGAGGTCAATCGAACATGGGAGAAGAAGATGGAAGGAATTGATCGGGGAAGAAGATCGAAGGAGAATGGCACAACGGGGGACAATTGGGGGGCCTAGGATTTTGATTGCTCATTTTGTATTCTCTTTTACTGTAATAATCATGTATAGGTGCACGCACACACGATGCACCTTCACGCACGCACCACCCGATCTCCATCTGATTCCATCTCACACGGCTCACACTGCATTCCACTGTAAACCCCATACCTGTGACCACACACGATCTGTTCGCCCTAATTAACACCCATTAATCTCCCGTTTAATCCACCATCAAGACCACTAATTCTTTTTTTTTTTTTAACTTTTAATCAACCTTTTCTTTCAATTAACATAATCGCAAATCCTCTCATTTAATTAAATTAATCCATTAATTTCCCTAATCACCTTTTTAATTAATTAAATAACCTAATCATAACCCTTTTTAATTAACTTAGCATATTATTTAAATAACTTTTTTTTCTAATCTAATTAATTTTAGATTTAGCAAATCTATTTATTTAATTTCTGCCACCAACCTTAATAACCTTTTTAAATTTAGTTCACCACTTTTAATTTAAATTAATAAAACTCATTTTTCTATAATTTAAGGTAATTTGTTTATTTAATAATAAAGTCCCTTTTCTTAGGTTAAAAAGACTTTTTGTCTAATAATAATAATTAAACTTTTTATAATGACCAAAAAAACAATTTATTTAATAATTTTTTTTTCAATCTAATCAATTCCAAACCTTTTATTAAACCTACTAATTAAAATTAACTTTTTTCCTAAAACCAATCTCATAAATTAATTCAACACTTTTCTTAAAACCAGATCTCATCAAAAATAATATATTTTCTCAATCCGCCTAAAATTAATCAAGCTATCCCTTAAACCGACCTTTTCTCATAAATCAATCCCAACTAAAATTAATCCACATCGCATTCGATCCAATCGTGCACGCTTCCGTATCCTCACTTTCACAATTCACACACTTTAGCGCTTTCATGCGTTTATGTATGGATTTATTTATCGTCTTTATTTTCCGCAATTTACCTTTACCGCAATTTATTTTATCATATTGCATAAATATCCAAGGGAAGAATCTGCGCATAACTTAAACAATCGTGCGTATGCATCTCATTTGCATCATACTCCCCATTAATCCTTGATCCCATTCAAGTCGATCTTCTAAGTTTAGATCCTACCCCATAAGGAGGACCTTTTATCTTTTACAACTTAGATACAAACAAATCAACTCAATTCAAACTTTTCAAACACATTAGAAAATAAGATGTCAAGCGAGATAAAACTTCTACCCCATAACAATATAATCTATTTTCCTACAAAGTTGTGGTGGTTAAATCAAGTAATCTCCCTTAAAATGATAACTCATATTTTCTCCTAAAATCAATCAATCAACTACCCTTATCCCGTAGGAACTTTGACCACAGTCAAAGAACTCCTCAAACCCTTTAGGGGAACTACAGATACTCTGATTCCACTCCCGTAAGGATATGTAGGCATAAGATGCGATATCTTATCGAGTATACTTAGAAATAAACCCCTAGGTCTTTCATCCCTTAAGCAGATAAACCCTTAGTAATAAACAACATAAAACAAGAGGTTCCTATAGAATACTACAGAAACTTAGGATGCTAGCACCTTCCCTAAGTTTAACTAACCCCCGAACCTAAAACTCTTTAACCTTTGCATGTGCATTGCAATGTGGGTATTTCGATCTTTTTCCCTTCCTTTAGACAAATCAAAGTTCGGTTGCAAATGAATTCAGATTCAAGCTCATTAATAGCTTGTTATCCAAATTTCACCGCGACAGAAATGGCGACTTCACTGGGGACTCTTCAGTGGGTTTCCCTAACTTGTTTTGTTTTATATATATATTTGCTTATATCTGCTTATTTGTATATTTGCTCTTGTTTGCTTTTGGGATGACATCTTTGAGTGGTGAGACAAAGTCCTACACCCGGACTTGAGTGAACTTGAGATAGGATAGTGATATGTTCGACGAGGCTTATAGGGGGTTGAATCCCGACCAAGCTGACTTGAAAATCATGCTCAATTAAGGCCCTCTCAAAAGTTGTACTGTTGAACGAGTTTTAATCATAAAAACATACACTATTTTTGATGTTGGAGCCTATGATATTGAGGACCGTAGTTACCTTAACCCCACTTTGGCCTTTATTAGGATGTAGTGCAAGGACTATAAGGGAGTACTCTCGAAATAGTTGCTACGCGATGCTACACTCAAAAGAGGTTCTCTTGAGAATATTATTAACCACCAAGTAATTGGGAAATTGATAATATCCGAAAGATGGACTAATGACTTTGGGAACCTTCTTAGAACCTTGTTCTGTAGGTATGATCAACCTTTAGTCCATATCCTTTGGGAATGGGTACACCCTTTGGCTCCATGCTCGTTGCAAACCTAGGGTCCCCTTTGTTTGTTTATCTTTGTGCACCTATGTGTTTACTTGTGTTTGTTGCATTCATAAAGCATCATACCTCATTGGACTTCATGGGATTCATCTTTGTTTATGAACATTGCAGGGCACTATGGATTCCAACAGAAGACACACTTTGAAATACACTTTTAAGAGTCCTAAATTGGATGGTCTAAGGAAGTTGGTAGCTTTGATTGAAGACCAAGAAAAGTTCAAGAGCAAATATGGGAAGCTGATATCTTTATTGAGTCGCCAAGTGGACGAAGGACTTCTTTCCACCTTATTGCAGTTTTATGATCCGCTTTATCACTGTTTTACATTCTCAGACTTTCAACTATTACCTACATTGGAAGAGTACTCTTTTTTGGTTGGTCTACCTATCCTAAAAGAATCTCCCTTCCCTTTCTTGAAGAGCGACCCTGAGGAAAGAGATATTGCTAAGGCTATTTATCTAAAGGTATCCGGCGTCAAGGGAAACTTAATTAGTAAAGGTGGTATCTTTGGTTTGACTACAGATTACTTAATCAGTAAAGCTATGTTTCATGCCGATTATACGCACAGGACTCCATTCGAGGCAATCTTCGCCCTACTTATTTATGGGGTGTTTATATTTCCAAGTTTTGAAGGTTTTCTCGACCTTAATGCAATTAAGATGTTTATAAAGAACAATCCAGTGCCAACTCTTTTGGGAAATACTTATAATTTTGTGCATCTTCGAAACTTCTATGGTGGAGGGATGATCACCTGTTGTGTGCCCTTACTCTACAAGTGGTTTATTTTGCACTTGCCTAAGTCTAGTTCTTTTTCAAATCTCGATAAGGGGCTGTGGTCCCTGAGAGTTATGGCGTTGACCCATTCAGACATTGATTGGTACAACCGAGCATATGATGGGACGTTAATTATTGATGGTTGTGGGGATTTTTCTAATGTGTTGTTACTTAGTTTTAATGGAGGGATCAGTTACAATCCAGTTTTAGCTCGTCGATAGTTGGGGTATCCGTTGAAGGAGTCACCTAAGAGTGTTCAAGTGGAGAGCATTTTCTTTAGGGATAACAAGGAACTTCAAGACAAGATTCTGGCTGCATGGGAACATTTACATAGGAAAGGGAAGGAAAGCCTTGGGAAACTTAATTATGTGTCCTTGGAACCGTACCTTCAGTGGGTCAGAGAAAGAGCAATCAAGTTGAAAATGCCCTATTCTCGTCAGGATCCTATACCTCCGAGAAGAGAACCCACCTATGTCTTTATGTCTGAAGCTGAAAAGTTAGAAGTCGCATTGAGGAAGGCGCAACATGAGTTAGAGTCATGGAAGAACAAGTATCAAGTAGTTGTTGCAGAGAATGATAAAATTCAGAAATAGAATGATGAACTTCAGAAGCAGATACAGTTGAAGGATGAAGAATTACTTCCTTGCAAGAAGAGGAAAGCTCTGGAGGATTTATTTTTCTCCGACCCACAATGTACTATTTGGAGGTTGATTGTGGACAATCTCACCCGTGAGAAGACCCAGTTGGAAGAGGAGCTCAAGCGGCGGAATTCAGAACTTCCTTAGGGCTTTCATTAGCTTTTATTTAGCTATTTATTTGGGACTTTTAAAAGCATAATTATTTGTAATCCGTTTTAAAATTAATAAAACGTTTTCTTTTACCGTAATGTTTATAAATAGTTGGGATCCCATGAAGTCCTACTCATCTTGCATTGCATTCTTTTTCTTTATTCACTTCAAGAAACTCAATTTCGTTTCACAGGTATTGTAACCATGGACTTCAAAAGAGAAGCATTGAAGTACACTTTTCAGAGTCCTAACATTGAAAGCTTAAGAGAACTAGCGAAACTCATCGAGAACCGTCACGCTTTTGCAACAGAATATGGAGGAGTCTTCTACTTTCTCGAGCTCAAGATGAAAGAGGGACTGTTGGAGACCCTTGTTCAGTTCTACGACCCGTTGTACCATTGTTTCACCTTTCCAGATTACCAGCTAATGCCGACCCTGGAGGAGTATTCTGAATTCTTGAAGATACCTGTGACTACTCGACCTGTGTTTACCGGATTGGAGGACACGCCTAGTGACCAAGAGATCGCCAATGCTACCCGTCTCAGCCTAGAAGACGCTCAAGATCATTTAACCACCAAGGAAGGAGTCCTTGGATTTCCCGTCGATTTCCTAATTGAGAAAGTTCGTTACCACGGTGAAAGAAAGGAGGTCCCGATAATGGAAGCTACCTTTGCCTTGTTGGTCTATGGGATTTTATGGTTCCCAAAGATTGATGACTTTGTCGACATGGATGCAATTAAGTTGTTCATCCTCAAGAACCCAGCTCCTACCTTGTTAGCTGACACGTACCATTCGAAGAATGCTGAAGGAGGAGGACATATTGTTTGTTGTACCGCCTTGCTGTATTCATGGTTTATTACCTGCTCGGCATCCATCTGTTTGGGAGCAGATAGAGACTCCCTGTTGGCTTGAAATAGTCATGGCCCTTACTCACTCTGATATTGTGTGGTATGACCCTACTTATGGAGGCGTTGAGATGATTCATAGCTATGGAGGATTTCCCAATGTTCCTCTTATTGGGAGGGAAGGATGCATAAGTTACAACCCTACTTTGGCTCGCCGGCAATTAGGGCACCCAATGAACGAAGTTTCTGACCCAACTTTGATGGAGGGAATCTTTTTCAAGGAAGGAGAGGATCCAAACTTGAAGGCTACCATAATATACGCATGGAAGTACGTCAACATGGAAGGAAAGACCGCTTTAGGGTTCCCTAATTGTGCTGCCTCCGAAGACTATCTGTGTTGGGTGCGCGAGAGGGCTCTTGACCTCAAGATGCCTTTCCCTTTTCACGAACCCATGGTGTTGACTTTTCACGATCCCGATTAGTTTGATGAGAGTGAGGTAGATCAATTGAAGGCCGCCTTGGATGAGGCTCGGAAGCTGAAGGCCGCCTGGAGGAACAAGTTTTTCACCCTTAAGGTAGAGAAAGAGAAGTCTCAAAAGCTGCCAAAAATAGAATCTGCAAGAAAAAGGAAGGCGCGAGAGGATTTATTTTCCTCTCACACCTCTTCAAGAACCGTCACCAGGGATGATCTTCCCCCAGCTACTGTGGCTTGGAAAGAATGTGTAGATCGACTCATTAGTGAGAAGGCCGAATTGCAGGAGCGTGTCAATCAGCTGGTAGGGGAGCTTCGCGTGCAGAAAGAGCATGAGGAGTAAATCCCTAAGTTTTCTTTTTCTTTTGTTTCAGTGTAATAAGCTCTTAAAAGAGTACTTTGCTTTATAATGCTTCTCGAATATCAAAAATCAAATAAATTTTTTCCCAACGTTATAATACTGAAAAACACTTTGAGTTTCTTGAAGTTTCATCCTGCATTTTGCATAGCATCTTACATTTTAGCATGTGCATGTGTCTCTTCTCCGTCTTTCTGCCTTTGTCTCGCCAGCCGATGTCTCGACCATTTGACCAAGCTCGAAGTGCGTGCTAAAGGATAGTAAAGAGAACAAAGATATGGATCGCATGACAGCTTTCAGAGCAAGAACTAATCCGGTATTTTTCTCCGACAACAATGATCAACAAGTGGATGTTCCTACACAACCTCAGCCTTTGCCAGATAACCTGTTTGCTCAAGTTGATGAAAGAGATTCTCGGTTTCCGCATTGTATGTCAAATCTTCATAGTATTCACGCTGAGAAGAAAGTGGACGATCCAATAATTGCAGCAATTGAGAAAGGATTTCGTGATCTCAAAGAACAAGTGAGGATGATGAAAAGAGCTAATGCATCTGGTCTTGATGCTCATGACTTATGTTTAGCTCCAGGTGTAATTATTCCTCCAAAGTTCAAGATGTCTGTCTTCGAAGTATACAAGGGTATTAGTTGTCCAAAATACCATTTGACAATGTTTTGTCGAAAGATGACTGCTTACATTGACAATGACAAACTGATGATTCACTGCTTTCAAGAAATCTTATGTGGGGCATCCTTGATATGGTATATGAAGCTGCAAAGTAGCCACATTTAGTCTTGGGAAGACTTAGTTGTTGCTTTTGTGAAACAATACAACTACAATTTGGATAAAGTTCCAAACAGTAATCACTTGGCGAACAAGGGTAAGAATAACAACGAATCTTTCAAGGAATATGCGCAGCAATGGGAAGAGTCGGCGGCCCAAGTTCATACGCCGCTTCAGGAGAGAAGATTAACTAAGGCACTGCCATATCCAACTCTGATACCTCATCCTCAACATCAGTATGCAACGCCCGCTCAGCATGAACAACAATTATCTCCTAAGCAGAGGTTGGCCTCTCCAGATCGACAATAGAATCGACGGGTTTGGAGACGGCTTCGTCATCAGAAGATACCTCTGGGTATTCCGAAAGAAGGAATTCGTCGGTTTGATCTCACCCCTATGACGTACACTGATTTGTTCCCGGTCTTGATCAGCAAAGGTCACATTCATACTAGAGCTCCACCTAAGGTACCCGAGAAATTTCCGTACTAGTACAAAGCTGACAAATTTTGTCCATACCATCAAGGCGCTCCAGGCCATGATATTGAGAACTGTTACGGTTTGAAGGCAGACGTTCAAAGGTTGGTTAAGTGCGGGACCTTATCCTTTAAGGATTCCCATCCTAATGTGCAAGACAATCCTAACCTCAGCCCGATTCGCCCTCAGAGAACATGATCCAGGGTTATTTGGGAAACTCATATCAATATGGTGTCTGAAGGCTGCATACCAGACGATTCTGCAAAGACCGAATAAAATCCTGGGAGGGGCTCATCAGAGTGTTTTTCCATTTGTTTTTTGTGTTTTTCGTTTCTTTGATTAAAAGCATATTTGGCATGTAAGAACTTGTTATTTTGAATAATTAATGCAGTAAAATGTTTGTCTTGAAGAAATCCATTCGTTTTCACTCGCAAAATGTTTTTCATAATTTATAATGCCAGCTTTATCCAATTTTCTTTTCACTTTGGTGAATAATTGGAGGGAGGATGACGAAGTGAAACGCATGGCCTCTCGTTGTATGCTTTTGAATAAAAACCCTACTAATGATGTAAGGCATTGTTTCAACCTCCTAAACACCAAAAATATTTAAACTCCCTTAAACTTAGATGAAGGATCTATTTTTTTCTCCCAAACCAAAACCTCGTTTTAACCTGGGGCAGGGCATCAAATGATAAGCATCTTTCAAAAAAATTGGGCGGGCACAAATATATTTTGACCCTTAGATCCTTTGTTTTACAAATCATAAATTTTATCCAGATATAACCCTCAAAAGTCCTAATTGAAGTATGGTTTAGTTCGAAAGCATACTCGATGAAATATCATTTCCTGACTCATTTGAGCCATGCTCAATATTGTTGGCTTTATAAAAAAAATTTAATCTATATCCTAACTAGTGATTTCGGTCACAAGTTATTGTGATATCTTTTTCAAAAAACTTCTTCAAGACAAATATATATGATGTATTGACAGTTTCAGAATTAATATTTCTGGCTTGTTAATTTTGTTTGATATTTTAGAAGGTTTACATATAGACGTTGATGATGGAATTTGAAGACTTTGCTGACCCGGGGAAAATTATTTTCCAAGAGATTTGATCCGTACAAGTTTGGAGTCACCTATAACACAAGTTGGAAGACTCAGTTATACCGTCAATCAGGGGCAGCTACGTCGAGATTCGGCGAATCTCTCCAAGAGTTTGAAAATAGTGGGGCATTTGGACGCCGTGTTTTCTGTAAAATCCTCTTGAGATGACTTTTTCTCACGAACCGTGTGGCTTGGGGAACTTGAGAGTCGAAGAGGGTTGTGACAATTCTGTAACGAATATTTTCCATGCAAGGAAACTCCTGTTGGTGACCTGAGAATTCCCAGTGAACTGATTAGCTTCACCTCTCCAGCGATGCGGATGTTTATTTCATCCCCACCAAAGCGTCGACTCCAACATATTCAACAACTTTGTTAACTTTGGTTTCCCCATTGAAGGGACATTTGTTTTATCCATGAAGAGATGGATTCATTTCTAGCAGATCTTTATTCTCATCTTCAACAAGATAACTGATTTTTCATCTTGACAATCCTTCAAGTAAGATCAAGGTGTTGTATCCCCAAATGGAATGTTTTCTATTCCCCAAAGTTTTTGAAGCCCTGAAGCAGGAGTGTGATCCCATATCTAGTTCTCCACCTATCCTCAGTGGTACTTCTATCTTCGAAGATTAGTTGGATGTTCGTTCTGAGATGTTTATTTCATCTCCGGTTGCTTCTTTCCGTTTGTCTGTCAGCATAGGCGTACCCATATCATATAGATAGATAGCATAGCATTTGCATTTCTGCATCTTTGTGTTTGTTTTTCTTGTCACCTTGGTCGTGTTTATCCCCAAGTGATTGGGTGCGTCTTCTCCTTCCAAGTAGAGTTGTCAGCCCTTAGCAAAAAAAGTGCAATATTTCTAATTCCCCATGAAGTTCGATCCTCGTGGAACGGTTGTTTTAGTACATCCCATTTGAGTTCGTACCTCAATGGTCGAGTCTTGCTTGGCAGTTTCTCTTCGGTTATTTCCCGAAGTGAACTTCGGTCCTTGGCGATCACATCGTGAATATCTCCAGTTTTAAAGGAAAAACCGGGATTAAGCGTGCATTTATTTTGCACTTCATTCCCCAGGAAGATTTTATGAAGATAACTATGGAAGATGGACATTTCTCCCAACAATGATCTCAACAATTTACATCTGGACTGCAAGCACCCTCTTTATTTGAGCAACTCTTTTTGATCAAGATCCCTTTTAAAATGACAAATGGCAGTCTCTTCAAGACAATTTGTCCATCCCTAGTGGGTTTATCAAGACTATCAACTCGTCAAAAGGCCTTCCTCTGGAAATCTGTCAGAGAAATGCGTCGAAGACATTACAAACTGTTCTCCTTATTTGAGAATTTACACTACAAAGAATACATGCTTTTACAGCTACAACAAGAAACACTCCTCAGGAACGCATTCCCCCCAGGAGTCTATCACAAAGTTTATTTCCATCAAATGGCATCTCTCCCGATAAATTTGATGAAGTCTACTACATTTGATCTCTCTTTATTTGAGAAGACGTATTCTGCAAATTAACTGGCTTGCACATCTCTTTCGAAGATCCCCGGTGAAATTTTACAATCTCCAGTACATTATAGATTACCACTAAAGTTCTACAATCTACAATATAATTTTAAAATCCCCTGTGAAAATGCTCTCCCGAGTTCTCATCATTTTGGGTAGAATCCGAGACCCGTTCATGGAAAACACACCATGAGTTGTTGGGGAGGTTTATTTCAAGAAATCGAGACCCGTTCATGGCAAACACACAATGAGTTGTTGGGGAGGTTTATTTCAAGAAACTGAGACTCGTTCATGGCAAACACACCATGAGTCGTTGGGGAGGTTTGTTTCAAGAAACCGAGACCCGTTCATGGCAAACACACCATGAGTCGTTGGGGAGGTTTATTTCAAGAAACTGAGACCCGTTCATGGCAAACACACCATGAGTCGTTGGGGAGGTTTATTTCAAGAAACTGAGACTCGTTAATGGCAAACACACCATGAGTCATTGGGGAGGTTTATTTCAAGAACTGAAACCCGTTCATGGCAAACACACCATGAGTCGTTGGGGAGGTTTATTTCAAGAACTGAGACCCGTTCATGGAAAACACACCATGAGTCATTGGGAATGTTTTATTTACACTATTATCAACACCACACTCAATTAACAAACGAAATTCTGTTTCGATCAAGAAGTTTCATTTGGTTATTACCATTATTTGGATTACCACCTGTTGGTAGCAGGTTATTCTTCAATTTCAAGATTCTCGCCTGTTATCCAGGTCACCATTCTTCCTGGTATTATGTGTTATACCCCTATACTTCTGGAGATTCCTCATTGCTGGTTGTTTCCTTTCCCCGTGGAGTCTCGCTCGTTTGAGCTCGTCTTTTCGTTGCTCCTGTGTCTCTCGCGTGTTGTGTCTAGTTTTTTCCCCTGTGGCATCTTTTCTCCACAGGACCCTCTGTCTTGCATTTTCATATCATCACATATCATTTGCATTCGGTGGCTTCTTAGGGCCAAAAATTTGTGCAATGTTTGTATTTAAGTCCCTCCTATCTCGTCGAGACGTAGATTTCAATCTCCACATCTCCAAATAGAAGAAACTTAAATAGGGGTATCTGTCACACCCTAATTTTTGACCTTAAGATCCCACCTCCTTCGCTCCCTACGTGTTTCCTTTTTACTTTTGTGTGTGCGTGTTTATCAGGGCTAATAAGTGTGTGCAGGTACACGAATCTCAAATGGGGACGATACTTATTCTTACAGGCATATCCAGGCTATTCAGAAAACATGAATTCGAAGACGGATTAGACGGATTTTTTGTGACCATATCTCACGTTAAAAATCATGACCAAACCGTGGGTTTTTATATGCTTATTCTGGAGGGTATGCAAGCTATGAATTCAAAATCACAAGTTGAAGTTCACATTTTAAGACCAATCCTGAGTTGAGAGACTCATTATAAGCTCAAAGGTTACTTCTTCCTCACAAGTTTCAAGAGAAATCCAAGTCCTGAAGGCTTACGAGTTGGAAACCCGAAGAAAACACACGAGCATATGGGGAAACTGACACTCATGACATGTAGGGAAACATGTAAAGTTTGGCTGCATTATTATCTCCAGACCCGAATCTAACCAGGGGTTATTGTTACGCAAACAAATTCATTAATTTGACAACTTGCAAAATTTTAATGGTTGCAAAGGGAGTATGTACACTATAACGCGCTGATTCCAATTCCCATCATTCATTACAACAAATCCCTTAGCTACAAACACAATGATGAACAGAAGTTCGTTTGACCATGTGACAGTAATGGAAGTTTTCCATTATGTGAAAGCATTACTTTGAATTTACTATACAGGTATTGGAATACTTTATTCTGTGTTCGTAAAAGATTACAAGCATGCTCAGCATACAAATTAAGCCTAAAGGAACTAGGTTCTGCCTAATCTTTAAACCGGCACCAGGTTGTCCAAATTATCATCCAATTCACCTTCATGTCGTGCACCAGGTCTTCACCTACATCTTCATGGTTCACCGTCAATTATGCTACGCCGTACAAGCTCATCTTCCCGGAATATTTTCTAGCTCCCTATATACCTCCGTCAAGACCACCGGTTCCTAGCATCACGTCAACCAAAAACTACGGCAACCTGTGTAAAATTGAGTGAAGAATGAGACTAAGTTTGTGATGTTTGAAGACTACTTTCAAGATGTCAATAGAAAGTTGAATTGACATTACCAACCAGACACTCGTTTATGAATTATGTTCTGGTAAAAGAGTTTGATATGTCAAGCAGGTTCCAGAACAAAAGAGCAAGCTAAGAATTAATCACCAAGGCGACATAGTACATCACCTCAGGCTCAGAGAGAAAACCAACTTAGTTTGAAATCTTCTTGACCAAAGAGAAGTCCTCGAATCCTGCATCAATAAACGTATAAATCATTAGGAGATCCCGAAGATAGTAACGTGGACGTAAGCATCACAGTTTCAAGAGTTAATCATCATGAACAATATTCACCACACAATACCAACACCTTAATAATTTTACATTCTTGAAAAGCATGGTGAAAAGCATGGTGGAATTCTGTTGGTGTTGTTTTAGACTTAGGACTTGGTAGGCCAAGGTTTTTTTACTGTCCCGAATTGCCACCAACTTCCAACTAGGCGTCGTGTCCTCCATTATGCCGGAGCCTTCATCATGCTCACGACCACGAGTTTGCCATCATCCTCAAAACATGAAACAAAAGAGAATGGTTAATAAAGAATCGTTGTCATCACAGCCATAACATCAAGGTTCATGAAAGTAAGTTACAGACAGAAGGTGAGCAGGGTATTACCTTCACCGCAGGTCTTGAATTCAAATCTCATCATCATCATAGGCACAACAACAGTCCTCAGCAGGTGAAGAACTGGGAGTAGGGCGAACTTTCGGAAGCCGTACGGAAATACCGTCTGAAGCCACGCACTAGCACATTCATGAGACAAGGAGAAAGATGGTAACTTGCCCACTCCACCAGGGTGACAGTACCTGCCAAAATCCGATAGAAGTCAGTACATAGGTGTGAGAAGACACATTTGGGGTATCCTGGCATAACTATTCATGGGTTTTGACAGAGTTTGGTTTACTGTATAGAACTAGATGGAAGTTGTTACATTTTACCTCCTATAATTAAGAGGGTTCCCAATTAATAACTTCTGGATGTTGAAAACTGCTCGAGAACTCTTGGGGGCACAAGCATATTCAAAGTTTAGGCCTGCTTCCAACGCACACCAATGCTTTGGGTTCACCGAATCTCTTTGTACCACAGCTAGCAGAAATCACTATCGACCCTGCAGAACAACAACCAGCGAGTCAGATTCAAAGCAGAAATTAACTAAAAGACTGTTCAACTTGGATCATTTTAAACGAGTATTAGCTTCCAACCCAACTTGACAAAGCGCTTCTAAAAGTGATCATCAAGTGTATGCAGCTACTCTAACCTATCAGAATCAAATTCCAGACCTTCATTAACTCACAACAGCATCTCTAGAACCACTATCGAAGCAAAAAGGTTCTCTTCTGTAATTCACAAAGCCATCAAAACAATACCCAAACCCCGCAAGAGGTGCTAGCATAATTGACCTCATCATGTTTCCCTCGAAAGATTCCTGCAAAACAATCAAATTCAGAACCAACACCAAATCGAGAGTTGAACCGAAACTGTTTATGGAACAGATTTTGAATGATAACCTGCAAAAGTTCATAAGGAATGGATGAAGAGTGCACATAAATCCTGAGACCATTAACACGAGTATCGCACGTATTCTCTTGTTCCTCCATTTTGCTCCATTTCACCGGGTTAACATTGATTTAAGGCAGTCAAAAAGAAAGGAAAAACTTGATTAGTACAAGAAAGAATTCCAGACGGGTTTGAATAGAAAAAGATTTATGGACATATTTGTGGATCCCAACTATTCCCATTCCAAGCCCTGCCCATAGCAATCAAGACGACATCAATTTCTTTCCAACATTGGTGAAACATATTAAGGCATGATGGACTAAAAGAGGAAACAATTTAATCACTCTTTAAGGCATTTTGTTTAGTGAATGACTATATAAGAAGAGCAACCGAAACCAAGAGGGGGGGATCCATCCACAGCAAAACTTCAACATCCACAAAACCCCAAATCAAACCCTAACTATAAATAAGAACTTATCTTTCATTTTGAAGTTCCATCACGACACATCCGTCACCACGAAACACCTTTGCGAGCCACCGTGAAATCGCCGGAAGCCCCTTTGGCACCTCCATCGCGAACCACTCTCGGAAACTCATGCGGAAGACATTAAAATCGTGAGAACTCCATTGTTAATTATTTTATTTTTGTTGTTGTTTGATTTTATGCAGTAGGAGAAGGAGGGTGATCGAACATGGGAGAAGAAGATGGAAGGAATTGATCGGGGAAGAAGATCGAAGGAGAACGGCGCAACGCGGGACAATCGGGGGGGGGGGGGGGGGGGCTAGGGTTTTGATTGCTCATTTTGTATTCTCTTTTACTGTAATAATCATGTATAGGTGCACGCACGCACACACGATGCACCCTCACGCACGCACCACTCTATCTCCATCTAATCCCAGATCACACGGCCCACACTGCATTCCACCGTAAACCCCAGACCTGTGACCACACATGATCCATTCGCCCTAATTAACACCCATTAATCTCCCGTTTAATCCACCATCAAGACCACTAATTCTTTTTTTAAAAAAAACTTTTAATCAACCTTTTCTTTCAATTAACATAATCGCAAATCCTCTCATTTAATTAAATTAATCTATTAATTTCCCTAATCACATTTTTAATTAATTAAATAACCTAATCATAACCCTTTTTAATTAACTTAGCATATTATTTAAATAACTTTTTTTCTAATCTAATTAATTTTAGTTTTAGCAAATATATTTATATAATTTATGCCACCAACCTTAATAACCTCTTTAAATTTAGTTCACCATTTTTAATTTAAATTAATAAAACTCATTTTTCTATAATTTAAGGTAATTTGTTTATTTAATAATAAAATCCCTTTTCTTAGGTTAAAAAGACTTTTTGTCTAATAATAATAATTAAACTTTTTATAATGACCAAAAAACCAATTTATTTAATAATCTTTTTTTCAATCTAATCAATTCCAAACCTTTTATTAAACCTACTAATTAAAATTAAATTTTTTCCTAAAACCAATCTCATAAATTAATTCAACACTTTTCTTAAAACCAGATCTCATCAAAAATAATATATTTTCTCAATCCGCCTAAAATTAATCAAGTTATCCCTTAAACCGACCTTTTCTCATAAATCAATCCCAACTAAAATTAACCAACATCGCATTCGATCCAATCGTGCACGCTTCCGTATCCGCAGTTTCACAATTCACACACTTTAGCGCTTTCATGCGTTTATGTATGGATTTATTTATCGTCTTTATTTTCCGCAATTTACCTTTACCGCAATTTATTTTATCATATTGCATAAATGTCCAAGGGAAGAATCTGCGCATAACTTAAACAATCGTGCGTATGCATCTCATTTGCATCATACTCCCCATTCATCCTTGATCCCATTCAAGTCGATCTTCTAAGTTTAGATCCTACCCCATAAGGAGGACCTTTTATCTTTTACAACTTAGATACAAACAAATCAACTCAATTCAAACTTTTCAAACACATTAGAAAATAAGATGTCAATCATCTTAAGCGAGATAAAACTTCTACCCCATAACAATACAATCAATTTTTCTACAAAGTTGTGGTGGTTAAATCAAGTAATCTCCCTTAAAATGACAACTCATCTTTTCTCCTAAAATCAATCAATCAACTACCCGTATCCCGTAGGAACTTTGACCACAGTCAAAGAACTCCTCAAACCCTTTAGGGGAACTACAGATACTCTGATTCCACTTCCATAAGGATATGTAGGCATAAGATGTGATATCTTATCGAGTATACTTAGAAATAAACCCCTAGGTCTTTCATCCCTTAAGCAGATAAACCCTTAGCAATAAACAACATAAAGCAAGAGGTTCCTGTAGAATACTACAGAAACTTAGGATGCTAGCACCTTCCCTAAGTTTAACCAACCCCCTAACATAAAACTCTCTAACCTTTGCATGTGCATTGCATTGTGGGTATTTCGATCTTTTTCCCTTCCTTTGGACAAATCAAAGTTCGGTTGCAAATGAATTAAGATTCAAGCTCATTAATAGCTTGTTATCCAAATTTCACCGCGACAGTAGTCCACAAATAGCAATTGATCTTAAATCCACACAACTTCAGGAATACCAAGGCTGAAACATCAAGGCTGACACCCTTGACTCAACCTGCCTATGACTTCCTCTGTTGAAAGAGCCTTTGCAAGTCATGAGTGGTGAAAGTAAATCACCTCCCACTATCCTTTCTAAGACAGCCTTTGTAATACACAGCAGAACAGCCCAAGCACACCATCACAACAGAATCTGTGAGATCAATTATAATATGCTGAATTGGGTTCTCATGTTCTTTTGGATTAATAAACTCAGTCACTCCAAAGCTCTTCGCTGCAAAGTATATAAAAAAACAAATTAAGGTACTAAGTATTAATAATTACGACTAGCTTTTGTGAAACCAAACTTATTACTATCAATATCTATGCCGATAATCCTTGATGCACCAACAGTTTTTGCACCCTCAACAACCTGTCAAGTGTAAATTATGTGACATAATAGAAACTCCAACACCAACCTAAAGCGAAAATCTAGGTACTAGTCTTTTTAGAAACTCACAGCAATCCCAACAATTCCAAGACCAAAAACAGCAACAATTGACCCTGCTTCCACCTTTGTAGTGTTCCAGACAGCTCCAAGGCCTGAAACGTTTGTCAAAATAATAATTGTATCAAAATTCACAATGTTTTTTACCATACTTAATTAGATAAAGAATAAGACTAAGAAAATCTGAATACAATCTTTATACCGCTTTACAAACTTACCCTCCAAAGGAGCAATAGGATCAATCTTAGCTACACCAACATCATGAACAACAATGTATTGACTAAACGTAGAGGTTCCCATGAAATGATACATAGGCTTTCCATTAACAGAGAAACGACTCTTTCGATCACTCATCATGAGTCCAACTCCAGTGGCAGGACGAACTTTGCCACAATGATTGGTTTTGCCAGATTTGCAAAACTTGCACTCTCTACATTCGGCTTGGTAACAAGGTATCACATGATCCCCTGGCTTAACTTTCTCCAACACTTTCCACAATACTGTATATATGTACCAAAAACACATTATCATACTTTCATAATCTATAAAGTAGTTACAAAATACTGACACGGACACATTGACACTGGTATGTGTATTGGTATTGGTGTCCGATGATTTGTCGAACACCATAAAACCAGAAGTGTCGGTAGTATTATACCGACCCAGCAGCCTCGTGACCAAGTATACATGGGAAAAGACCTTCAGGATCCTGCAAAAACAACGCAAATGAATAATTTATATGAGAGAACCTTGACGCGTAAAAATTGTATGTCTAGAAAGAAAGAGATATACCTTGCCACTCCAAGTGTAAGCATCGGTGTGGCATAGAGCGGTGTAGAGAATTTTGATTCGAACCTCACCAGATTGTGGTGGATCGACTTGAACGTCTTCAACGATCAATGGTTTGTTGGGTTCCCAGGCCACCGTGGCTTCAGAAATATAAAAATGGAAAAATTCATATGATAAGAGATAAAGAGAGATTATGCATGTGAAATGAAGATGACTCTTCACCAGCAGAAAAAGATAGTACCGAATCACTTTTGTGCAGCAGCGTTCCAGCATAAGGCATTTGTGGTGACCACTCTCGATTATGAAGAGTAGAATGAGAAGAATTTTTTTGATAAAAACTCATCGAGAAGAATTTGCAAGTAACTCTGCTTGTCCATTCCAGATATAGTAGCCATCCAGATCTCCGACTTAACAAAATTCTAGAGTAGCTTAATCGAGATGCAATTACTGTCATAAAATTGATTAAGAATTACAACGGCGTTTAACTTACTCGGTACCCAACAGTAAAATAATCCTTGTGTTCGACAACTCCAATCAACTGGATTGCATTGTAACCAGCTTCTTTTATGTAAGGGAGAGTCTGTGTTAAGTATATAATAAAAGTTGGTTATACAACAGAGATATGTATAAATCGTAATGGTTTAACAAAGGAGTAAAGAAAAACAAAGGCACCTTGTCTGCGAAATCATTGAACGAGGATATTTTTGGCTCAGATCCACTGATTCCAATATGAGCTTCATATATCCGCAATGACTTTGGTACTTTTGGGCTTTTATTTTTCCATTTGTATGCCTCTTCAGGAGGTGGTTCCCAATGAATTGCATAAGCTTGCCTTCCATCTAAATCTGAATGCATAATGTTTGGATAATGCATAATCAATAAAACGCAAACAAATAAAAATTAATCAATCATAAGGTTTACTTGGTTGTACATATGTAGCCCAAGCAGGTATTCGCTTCAGTGGTCCATTTGAAGTGTTAAAGTAAACCCGGTACTTGCTTCCATGAGGAATACCAGGAATATACTTCTTCCTGCCTTTACGTGTCTCAAGCCAATACTCTATAGGAGGTTTCAGTGCATGAATTCTCTCTTTCCATTTGGGATCAACTTTCACATTAAATATGTTGTAGTTCTTGCCATCATCAATTACAGCATAAGGGGAAGGTCCATTTTTTGCTGCCCATTCCTTATACCTTGTTTCTGCATCCAGTATGTCTCCTAACTCCTCCATCATCAATAACAGCATAAGGGGAAGGTCCATTCTTTGCTGCCCATTCCTTATACCTTGTTCTTGCATCAGGTATGTCTCCTGACTCCTCCATCATCAATTGTAGAAGCAAAATCAATTCTACATCTGAGAAAACAACCGAACCTACACTTTAGATTGTTGTATGAAATGTTCTTATAAAAAACACTTACTCTTCTGTTCATTAGTTTTAAATTGCAATTGCGGCTGTAATATAACAGTGCTTTCATGGTCTCTTCAACTGTATTGTAACTGCAAATGCGGCCACATGGACAGAAATAGCCCACATTTTAATTCAATATAAAGGTTCAATATGAAACCATTTGTACTATTCTTACATGCCTAGGCCCTTCTTTATTTAAGAAATTACACATAACTCCCTATTTGTGAGTTCCAACATAGAGTGTAAATGAATGAAGGGTAATAACAGTTACATCTTCTACTAAAGAATGAAACTTTCTAAGAGAATCACAAAAACAAAACACACCCAGATAATCCAAACAGAAATTCTACAAAACAGAAACCAAATTACCTGCCTTTCACGGAGAAACTGAGCAGATGCTTTATGAGAAATGCCACGTTTGACGAGAAACCCAACAGGGTCATAACCCTTTTCACCATCGGAATCAGTATCATTGGTATTAAACGATTTCTTCTTCATCTGACTTTGTCATTGTTGGGGGTTTTGTTGTGAACCGGAACAAGCGGTTTTTAGAGTGGTTTTTCTGCGGGAAAAGGTAACGGTTTGGTGATGAAGAAATGAAGAAGTGGGTGTGGTTTGAGTTTGATGGAAGAAGAAGATATTGAGCGGAATTGAAAGAGTTGTCGTCATTGTTGTTTGAGAATGGCGGATAGGTCCACAACAGTCTTAAAACGTTAAAATAGAACATATAATAAAATAGAACATATTTTACTATTATTTTAGACAAAATATTAAGCTACATTGTCATGATAATTATAATAATAATTTATTAAATTAATTAATAAAATTGAAAAGGTTGGAAAATAAAAATGAAAGAAAAAAGTGGAAAATCAAAGGAATAAAAAAAATACTGATTATGATTGGCTAAAGTAATTGCGACAGTTCGCCTTAACTGTCGCGAGTGTGGAAAGAGGGCGGTTCTTTAGTAAATGTAGCAATTATTTTATGCAACATGCCTAAAAACTCTGCGACGGTTGTCTCATACCGTCGTGAGAACTGTCGTAGTCCAGGAATAAGGACGGTTTTTTTATAACTGTCGCAAAAAATCTACGACAGTTGACCCTAACTGTCGTGACAACCGTCGCAATCTAGGAATAAGGACAGTTTTATGATAACTGTCGCAACTCAAGTGTCGTAAATCTCCTTTTTTCTTGTAGTGAAGGCAAGGCATCTACTCCTTCACACAGCTCCCGCAAACTGCATGAGGGGAAGCATTAATTCCATTCATACCTGAGAAGATCAACTCATCTTTCATCAATGAAGGCCTTGAAGTTACTGCTTGATGTCACAACTTTGGTTAAGACATCCAGCTGGAGAGTTCAGGCTTTCATTCTACCACTTAGAATAACCTGATCACTCAATCAAAAAGGGCATATAGACTTGAGTTTGAGTAGACAACTTCCATCTTGTTTTATTGGACCACACCACATTGCTTGAAATGCATTTGCTTCATGAACTCCTCTTAAGAGAAACCAAACATGCCAAGGCTTGATTCTTTAATGAGGAAGGGTCACACAAGACATCTTTACATAAGGATTCCCGCTTTCCTTAAGTAGAGACTTCTTTAGAAAGTTAGAGATACCTACCACTTATCCTTGACCTCCAAGTTGATCCAGATCTCATGCTCCTGTGCACTTAGATCAGAAATAAACTGACTCAAGCAGAGCTACCAGCACCATCTTCTGGACCAGTTTCTTGCCAGGAAAATTTCTAGATATACTTCTAGTAGAGACTAGAGCACACCTGCTGCACTTTAATAAACTGATTCAAGAGAACTGTCTTCATTTCCACTTCCATCAGCACTACATTCTAGTCTTAGTTTCTTGCCAGGAACCTTACTAGAATAAAGTTAGATCCTACCACACATGAGTATGGTAACACGATCATCAGCTATAACAGAATTTTGTACAATCCTTACTGATGGAATGTCTCAACATTTGGTTGAACATCAGATTCTTGAAGTAGATTAAACAAATCGAGGGCCTTATGCTTGAGAAACAACTGATGAGACAACTTGCTCATCAACTAAGGATAATCCATTAAATATTTGAGAATATCTCAAATAGCAATGAATCTTAAGTCCTTGTAACAGATCCTTATCTGAACTTCATGGATAATCAATTAATTACGTGTGTAGTCCACAAATAGTAATTAATCTTAAATCCACACAACTTCAGGAATACCAAGGATGAAACATCAAGGCTGACACACTTGAATCAACATGCATATGACTTCCTCTGTTGAAAGAGCCTTTGCAAGTCATGAGTGGTGAAAGTAAATCACCTCCCACTATCCTTTCTAAGACAACATTTGTAATACACAGCAGAACATCCCAAACACACCATCACAACAGCATCCAGCAGGATCCACATTTTGTCAGACCAATCAGAGCAGTAGAGACCACCATCTTGCAACCATATATCAGCATGTATATAGGTCAGTCTTCTCCCAGGGCTACCAGAGTTCTTTCATCAGAAGAATATGTAGCGGAACCATCAAAAGAACATCTTCAACAAGTCCTAAACAAGATGTTAGAACACACTCACCAGGTCATAGAGGTGCCTTTATCAGAGGGCACAGCAGCAGATACATAGAATACATCAACAGTCCAAATATTTAGCAAGATTAGTATGGCAGCTCCAACTTCTCCTTGTTTAAAACCACCAGAAAGTATCTCCCAAGATCTCATCCAGAACAGACAGGATGCCTTCTCTGATACCAATTGAATTTCTGGTATGCAGATTTCAGATGTCCCAAGAACATTGATCTCTGCTGAAACAAGGACGAGGACAGATCATGAACAATTTAAATTTATATAAATTATGCCAATGTCATGACCAATGTCATGACCTCTGTTGTGACATCTGCATACTGATAGACTATTTATCTAAACATTTAAATTGTGTAGAATTGTAAATGTTAAAAGATAAATAACACAGTAATTGTTTACCCAGTTCGGTGCAAGATCACCTACATGATATGGTCAGCACTGCCTAGAATCTCTCCTGAGATGATCAAGGAACCCTAACAGGTTTCCTGAAATTTAGCCTGAGATATATCAGGTATCATAACAGAAAAACAAACCCTGCACGTCTGATGTCATACGATCAATGTCATGACATTCAGTATGACATTCAGTTTTACTTACTCTTAGTTGACCAGCTTGCCTTGCTGAACACTTCTGCAGAATCTTCTTCATTAAGTAGAAACAAATGTTTTATAGTTCCCTAAAAAGTATCAAAGATCCTTTTTGTGAACACCCATTAAATTTGCACTTTGTTTCTAACAAATCTCTTTGGCCTGTACATACTGATGTGGAATATCCAACAGGACCAAAACACTTCTGTCAAGAGATATAACATAGCAGCCCCTGCTGTACCAGACATTGATGTCATGACACTCAGCATGACATCCATGACAGCAGTTCTGTCATCAGCTCCTGCTGCACCTTCTGCATCCATGAAAACAGTTATGTCATCTACTCTTGTTAGCTCCTGCTGCACCAGATGTCATGATATTAGTAATGACTTCCTCTTTACAACACATGACAGCAGCTCTGTTATCAGCTCCTGTTGCACCACTACTCTTGTTGTTTCTCACACATGACAGTAGTTCTGTCATGACAGCAGATGGATGTCGTGATGGATGTCGACATTCAGTATGACATTCACATTAAACCACTCCACAGCAGTTCTGTCATCACAGCAGATAGAGATGTTATAACATCCTGCTTAACATCAGTGCAGGATCATGTTTTACCAAAATTTAGCCAATCATAGAACCATGGACAATTCTATATCATAGAGCCATGGAACTAACACCGATGATGAAATTTTCTGAGGGCCCGAAATAAATTAGAAACCATTTTTCGATATAAAAAAAATTAAATCCCACTGGCAATATTTTTTATCTGACGCTGTCTTATTTTGCAGGTTCTGGAAGCGTCGGAAGTGAAGAAACTCGAAAGTTGAAGATCGGACTTAGAGCTTAGAACTCTTAGGATTTAGCATTTTAGGACTTGATTTGTAATTCTTCAAAATGTGAAAATTCGGTATAATGTTGTAAACTGAATAATGTCGGAAATTAGTCTTGAATAAAATAAATAAATCCATTCTTGTAGAAAAAATGAATTTTATTCCTCATTTAAATTCCAAGTCGTATCTCGGATAAACCTGACTTTTGTAACCTGAAATTGAACCAAACTGATACTCGCGACAAAACCAAAACTAATATTCATTAGAGCTCTAATGCGAACCATAATTCCACTGCGCCTTTAAAATATACTTGTAATCAATAGAGAAAGAAAAGTGAATGCGGCTCGAACTTGCTCATATGACTTATTTGAAATAAATTCTCACACCGATTCAAATCCAAATCCATTCATGTTTTAACGCTCTCAAACCAATATGGTATTATTTTCCAATCATTCGACACGCCTGCAAAAACGAACAAACTAGGCAAACCGGTTAGCGGTTAGTAAAAAAAATGACAGATGAAATGAAATGCTAAATGATCAATGATCTAAGGATAAAATTTGGGGTATGACACATTTCTTCTTTTTCCTTCTTTTATCATATCATTGTTGAGCTTGTCTTCATCAAAACACATTGAAAGCTTATTTTCACAGGGAATTAATGTAGATGTTGTATATAATTTTGTGTTGTTGTTGTAGTATGTTACTATGTGATTGATGTGCATTTTCGAATTGAAAGGTATTGGAATCGCATGGTAATTTGGGTCTAATCTAGTGCAGAATCGCAACTGAGAAGTTGTAGGTTCGCACATTTTGCCGGACAAGCTTTTCGTGTCGTCGGGCGAAGTATTTTCGCCCCAACCTCGCTAGGCGAAAGGAGAGTCGAAAGGAGGGTGAATAATATGTGCTACTGGAATTTGTATGGGGGGTTTTCACCCTTACTTTGTCGGGCGAAGCCCAGGCGAGCGAACTGCTTTGGCGGGCGAGCAACAGGCGAGCAGGAGCAGATGTTTTATTTATTTATTTTATTATATTCCTTTTTCTCTTATGGTCTTGTTTTTTTGTTGACCTTGTGTCGTGGGGTAGTTGATGTATTGTGTATTAATGATTTTAACGTGACAAAATATGAAGTATTATGCTGAAATGTGATGTAAGAAATTGATGTTATTCTATGATGTTTTAGATGAATTCTCATGAATGATGATGCAACTTTGATGATCCTATGATGGTGAATACTATGACATTTGCATCACGCATTCATTGCATATTTAGGACTCCAGTCCAGTGTTGAGGTTAGGACTTCGGTCTAGTGTTGGCTTCAATCCCATTGTGTGGATTGAAGTGTTTATGATGTGCTCTGGTTCCAAAGGAGAGTCGATCATATGGTGGGGATCTCTAGAGGGTGATGGCCCTTTGTCCATCAATTGAATTGGTACCTCATGTATGATTTTGGTTGTTGCATTTCATACTATGTAGCATTGCATAACTGTGATAAAGGATGTTATTGATGGTGTGATTTTAAGTGGCGATGATGACTTATTGGCACTTATTGTCTTGATCCTATTGTACCTGCCTATCTTTTCTTTATATCTTGTATAATGATTTATGATTACTCACCCTGCCTGTTTGAATGTTGCCTCCATGTGGGTAACGTGCGGGTGATCAGTATTAGCTTTCTTGGTGCATGAAGGTGTAGTATTTGGAGAGTTTAGTTTTATTTTTCCGTTGAACATAGGAGGTGTCTTGCTCTAATATGTACATCAGGTCGGGATGTCTACGAGTGGAACTTTTATGTTCTAGTTTTATAGACATGATGTCACTATGTTGTTACTATTTTGTCGTTTTGAATTTTAACTACTTAAGATCATGATTTATGCTGCATTGTAGTTTTGGTTGCATTTATTGGTGAAATAACCCGCGTTACGGAGGAGGATGTTGATTGATGTTTTATAATGAAATGTGGCACACTTACAGTGATTTACTCTGATTTACTTATCTTTAATGAATTAATTTATTCGAGAGTACATTTTGGGGTAAAGGGGTGTTACATATTGACCCATAACATGGATGAAATGATATGCAGTGAATATGGCGATTTCGCCCTTCCATTTTATGAATGCACTTTCTCTATTTTAGGTTTTCGCCTGCCTTTTACTGCCTTCGAGATGTGAAGACAAGCTTCTATTTGATACTATGTTTTGATGAACACAAATATGTGGAAAGAAAGCCAAGCATGTGTATGCTCAAGTTAATATAAATAAGTCAAGCATCAATGGATGATTATGATTAAGATCAAGTTTCTTTATAGGATTGGATGATTATCAAGGTAGAAATATGAAATTCATTATCTATAGGCTATAAGTGCTTCAGCATATTCATTTAAAATCATTCTTTAAGTTTTTGCATTAAGCCTTTCAAAAAGCATATTTTAACTTGGCTTAAATAGTCGTTTGCTCCTTGTAAGTTGACGTGTTTTTGTTTTTCGTAGCTATATCTTTTTTTACAAGATAAAGTTCTTAAATGTTGAATTTTATTTTGTTTCAATCCCTAAAGTTAAAACCTGCGGATTTTAACTTTAAGGACTAAAACCAAAATTTAACACTCAGGGATTACTTCCAGATAAAAAAAAAGATACAGGAACGAAAAACAAAAACATGTCAATTTACAAGGACCTAAAGACCATTTAATCCTTTTAACTTAAAAACATTCAACATTTCAACATTTTTATTATGACAACTAATTGTCACTAGGCTGCAATTGATTGTCACATATCTCTGCCAACAAAAAACTCAAATTTTAAAACATGATAATCAATTGTTGGAATATGTGCAATCAATTGTTAGAATGCATTCTTAGGAAATTTTTTAATGTTAGAAAGCATACAATCGATTGTCTTATATGAAACTTTGAAAAATTCTAAAACATTTTGCACACCTCTTCCTTGCATACTTTCATCATACCTTTTCCAAATCAGTGTCATTTGATCATAATCATTTCTAAACATTGTCATAGTTTTTTAGAGGTGTCATGTGTGATATAAATTACAAAAAAAAAAAATTGTAAAAAACACATCTTTAAAAATATTTTCTAAACAATTCATCTACATCAATTATCATAAATTTCAAAAACTTTCTGCATTATTTTAAGATCATTCAATGATAAGTTTTTTAACACTTGGAGTCTACATAATTTTTTTTTATTCAATATATGTTCTAATAATACTCTAAAAATTAAAATCATATGAAAGATAAATATTCATTAATCATTCTCTTAAAAAACACTTCTAGAAAATTGTAAAAGATTTTTCTATATTTCTCTCTACTTAAGAAAAGTGAGAAATGGAAGAAATGATAGAATTTCCAAAAGTCTAACACATTCTCTAACACTTAAGCCTAAATAAGCCTAAAGGTATGCATATTGCAAAAAAATCCAACAAACACATCCTCTAACACTCAAGTCTAAATGAATTTAAGGGTCTGTTTGATTCAAATGAGGAGGATGGGAGGGGAAGGGAGAGATTTTAATTAAAAATGTATTTGGTTCAGAAGAGGAGGGGGAGGGATTTTATTAATAATTTACATTTTTATCCTTATGATCTTATATAAGTCATATGATATTAAAATTTGAAAAATACATGCGTATTTTTGTTGGTAATAAATTTTTTAATATTTAGTGATTAAAAAAGTATTTATTTGTCACATAAAATTAAAAAATTGAGTACAATTGATTCGACTTATAACTTTTCAACCTAAATTAAACTATATGTCAATAACATCGTTTAAATTGTGATGAATCATATAACAAAACAAATATATAAAATAACTTATAATTAAATATTAATGGTTCAAAATATTTAATAAAATGAATAAATAAAAATAAATAAAATGAATGGTTTACAATTTGATATAAAAGAAAATATGATAGAATATATAACAAAATTAAAAGAAAAAAATTAATATAACTAAACATATTTTTTTTTATAAAAAAAAGACAATGATTTATCTTAAGTATAGAAATTATAAAATAATTTGAAGGTGGAGAACAATTATAATAAGTTGATGGAAACAATCGAGAAAAAGCAGTAACACAAAAAAAAATGAATAATTTTAAAATACTGAAATTAAACTGAAGATATTTTAGTAAATATAATAATTTTTAAATATCAAAACTCATAGAAACTTAACATTTAATAATCTAGAGCACATTTAAGGACTTCGTCTTCTAAATTATATTGATATTAAAGATGCATGACCTAGATTTCGAGCTCCTAACATCTTCAATGTTGCAATTTTCAATTTTTTCCAATTGAAATCATAATCATACCTTTAGATGAACATGCACCTTCAACCTCATAATTATCATTTTGATTCACCATCTATTGCGCCAAAGGGAGGTCTTTTCTTCTATAGTCACGCATTTAGGGATGTATACAGTATAACAGTAATTCATCATGCACTCAATAGATTTGGATTGAAAATACTTCATGGTGAGCTTCCAAAATTTTGCGTCCCTTGATAGTAGATTCAAATTTCTTCTCATCATCCATTGTCCACAATTTTGAAACATCTTCCTTGATATCAAATTCCCAACTTGAGAAGGTGTCATTAACCTTCGATTTTAAGCACTCTTTAGCTTCACTGTGTTTTTTAACACAATCTACTGAGTCAAGGTTCTCGCCTGAGTTTTCGTTGGGACTACCTTTTGCAATACTTTTTGCATTATTTTTAGATAAAGAAGGCATTGGCCAAATTTGGGTGCCTAACCACTTCAAACAATCATCACTATTATATTGTTTTATGTTAGTTGTGACATCCCATTCAGGAACTTCAGCTTGAAACCTAGGTCCAACGGGAATAAATGGTCTTGGAAGATGGTTAGCTCTAGAAGGTAAAAATTTATTTCGAGAATCCGCGAATTCCATGTCTTCTTCTTTTAGTTTCTCTTTGATTGATGTCGCAACACCATAAGAATAACTATTATTATCCATTAAATCACTAGCATGAATATAAAAGGTCACTTCGTTCATAAGATAGCTTGGTCGCTTCGCGGAATCTTCAACGTCACTTAGATGAGAATAGTCTTGTCTAGAAATAGCACAAAATTCTACCCTATCATTTTGAGTAGGGAAACCATAAGATAATTTTCTCTTTTGATCTTTGGCATTATCAGTACCATATTTTCTTTTACTGACAAGTTCAGAACCATTAGCAAATTTACCATCATTTATGTATTGCTTACATTTCCTCTTCTGAAATTTAAAAAATAATAAATTGTGACTCTATTACACGTAAAAACCATTCACGAGCATATACACTATCTTAGATAGTTATTTGATTGAGTATGTATGCTAAAATTATCAACAAAAAAATTAGACAAAATTACAGCGTTATTTTTTTAATAGATTGGTCTTTTTTTATATTTTGAATGTGTTAATTATGAATATAATTATTTTAATGATATAAAAATAATAAAATATAATAGTCACACATTTTTAAATATTCAAAATGAGTGAAAACTAACTTTGATAGTTGAAAAGTAAATACGTATACATACCTGTGAATTTTCGAAACTAGAATTCAACAGCATGGGAGCTTGGTGCTTTAGATTTTGAAGACTATGATGTGATGATTTTTTTTCAGAAGGTTTGGATGTTTTCTCTTTTGAACATATCATCGTATCTTTTTCTAGCATCCAACAACTCTAGAGCATACTCGAGACACAAGCACTTCAACTACAAGCAAATCACATTTACAAAACGATAGTATGAGAGTCACCTCCAAATAATGTTAATTAAATATTGCTCTTTTCGAATCACTAATATATTTAAGGTGGATAGGGTAACTCAATTATTTAGGTTAAATGACTATAAACAATTGATTTAGAGTAGGAATGTTAATGGAACGGGACAGGGCTGGGACATACATTCTCATCTTTATCCCCGGACTCGAATTTCCATCATGTGAGAACTTTGTCCCCCATCCTTATCTCTGAATCTTCATGGGTTTACCAAATTTTTATGAAAATTCATAAATGTTTTATTTTTAATCAAATTAATAAAAAAAAATTCAAAAACTAATCCTAAAAAATTAAGAAATTAATCCTTTATCATAAATATATTTTTTTAATAATATATTTATTTTTAATCAAATTAATAAAAAAGAATTCAAAAACTAATCTTTAAAAATTAAGAAATTTAATTCTTTATTATAAATATATTTTTTTAACAATATTTGATATATTATTTTGAGAATCATGACCACCCAGCTTTCAACTTGTTTATAACATAAATTATATGAAATGACAAATAAATGTAATGTTTTAAATTTGTTTATAAAATAAATTATATGAAATTCTAAATAAAAAAATAAAATGTTAAAATTCTATACAAACTAACGATATCATATTATTATTTTGTTCTCCATCCCCATCTCTACAAAAAAACAAATTCTCATTTTCAAAACTCCAAATAAAAAAATCCTCAAGAAGATTCTCACTAACAAAGGAATCCTTAATCTATAGTTTATTGTCTAACAAAAATCAATTGACTATGCAAAATTTGATAGTAAATGGTAAACTGGTAATAGTGAGATAATATTAAATGAGTACAATTCATTTAAGATATAAAAAATTAAAATTAGTTATTGTTGGGATGATTTTTACTAAAGAGCATTGAACATTGTGAAACTTTCCTTTACTATAGGAACGCTTTTGTGAGAGACACACCACATATATATCCAAAATTTTAAGGTGATAGGTGTGTGGATTCTCTCACTTATGAATGTTTAAGTCACCACATTTCTATCTAATGTGGGACTATCATTTAAGTCACCACATTTCTATCTAATGTTGGACTATTATCTACATTACTCACATTTGTTCCTTTACTAGAGCAACACCTTTGTGAGAGACACCACATATTCACCCAAAATTTTAAGGTGATAGGTGTGCAAATTCTCTCACTTATAAATGCTCAAGTCACCACATTCCTATCCAATGTGGGACTAGTATCTACACTACTCACATTTGTTCCTTTAGTAGAGCAACACCTTTATGAGAGACACACCACATATTCACCCAAAACCTTAAGGTGATAGGTGTGTGAATTCTCTCGCTTATAAATGTTCAAGTCACCACATTCCTATCAAATGTGGGACTATTATCTACATTACTCACATTTGTTCCTTTAGTAGAGCAACACATTTGTGCGAGACAAACCACATATTCACCCAAAACCTTAAGATGATAGGTGTGAGGATTCTCATTTATAAATGAAGTCACCGCATTCTTATCCAATGTGGGACTATTATCCACACTACTCACATTTGTTATACTTAACACTCTCCCTCAAATGTGAGTCTATCTACAATGCTTCCACAATGTTCCCCTTAAGCAGAAGCTTCAACTGTGCAACTGCACATTCTATTGTGTTGTGTGTTTCTTGCTCACCACCTTTGTACCGTCGTTGACACTCTTCAACGAGACACCTCTTAACCACCACCTATGGAGAGTATTTTCGATACAAGTGAGTCTCTAATACCACTGTTGGGGGAGTTTATGACTAGGGAATATTGAATATTATGAGACTTCTTTTATAAAAGAAACATAATTTGTGAGAGACACATCACATATTCAACCAAAACCTTAAGGTTTTGGGTGAATATGTGGTGTCTTTCTCACTTGTGTTACTCTGATATCATCTATTGGGGGAGATTTTTCACTATGGAGCATTGAACATTGAGACTTTCCTTTAATAGAGTAACACTTTTGTGAAAGGCACATCACATATTCACCCAAAACCTTAAGGTGATAGGTGTGTGAACTCTCCCACTTATAAATACTCAAGTCACCACATTCCTATTCAATGTGAGAATATTATTCACACTTGTTATACTTAATAACTATTAGTTAAATTAATGTCTAACAAAAACCAATTGAATTTGTAAAATTTGATAACAATTGGTAAATTGATAAAGTAGTTTTGAAAATAAAAAGTCAATCTTAAAAATGATTAAATGGTAAAACGAAAATAATAAGAGAAATTAAATAGGTGCGTAACAAAGTATATTGGAGAGAAAAAAAGATAGTTAAAGTCGAGAGAAGAGAGGGAAAGTTTTCATTATTTTCATAAAATAATGAAGAGTCATGAGGTAATTAAAGATAGTCATGAGGTTAATCTCAATAGTTTTCTTAATAATTTATCTTATAATTTTTTTAGATTTTCTTCTACCTCTAATTAATTGCCTCTTTTTAATTTGATCTACTCACCTAACAACAAAATCTATACGTCTTTTCTCTACATGTTCAAACTACTTAAACTTATTTTTCATCATCTTTTATACTATAGGTGTTACTCCTAACATTTTCTCTAATAGTATCATTTATAATCTTTATTTCATCAGTATAATAATGCACCAGACGCAACATCTTCATCTCTATTACACTTTCTTCTTATATTGACTCTTATCCATCAAACATTTGGTCTCGTACACTGTTGCAAGTTTTATCGTTGTCAGTTAAAATTTTCACTTCATCTGTTTTCAGTTAAAATTTTCACTTCATCTTTAGCGGTACTTTTGTCACATAAAACTTTTGAGACCCTTTTTCATTTCAACTATCCAACTTATATTCAATGGTATACATTCCCTTTTACTTTTTCATTATTTTATATTGCAGATATTTAAACTACGTGACTTGTAATATACTATGGTCGTCTCTGACTTTCAACTATAAATTAAAAACGCTTCTCATTTTTCTAAAAACACTCTTAAAATTAAAAATATATTAACTATAAGTATTTTCTTTTCTTTTCATTAACCACTAGGGGTGGAAATAAGATGGGCCGAGCTAGGCTTTATCAAGCCTAAGCCTAACTTGTCAAAAAAACTGAAGCCTAAGCCTAATCAATAATAGGTTATTTTTAGCTCTGAGTCTGACTTTCTTTAAGACTTGATTAGATTGTTCATAAAATGTTTTCATCTTATTTTCATAATTCTGTAAGATAATCAATTTTTATTTATATATTTTAATTCAAAATACAAAACATAACATAATGATAATAAAATAATATTAATATTTGGCGTGCCTGTAAGATTTAAAAGGCTTTTTTCATGACCTGAGACTTATCATTTTTAACTAAATAGGTTTATAAAAAAGGAAAATCTTCTCTATTTAAAAAAAAAACATGGTCTGGTCTAAACTTATGTAAACTAGATTGTAGGCCTCTGTTATCGATCTAACCTATTTTCACCCTTATTAACCACAAACACACTTTCTCAAATAAGACGAAAGAATTTTCTTTTATTCCCTTTCCTTCTATCCTCAAAATTTACCCTACCCACTCTTCTAAACTCTTAAACATACCCACTCTTCTAAACTCTTAAACAAACCAATAAAATATAATAAAGAGGGAAAGAGTTGCAAAAGAAATTTGATCAAGATCATACTAAGAAGAAGAAGTCCTTAGAGCAACAAAGCTTAAATGTCAATGTCCATGTCAAGCAAGGTAGTCAAGATCGAGTGCTGGATCGTAAGATCTTACGTGCTAAATTTACCTTTTAGTGCTACGATCTTAAAAAAAAACTTTTTTGTGTATCTTTGTAGTCAAGATCGAGTTTTCCATAGTAAGATCGTAAAACATATAGTGCTAGGCGCCTAGGCCTGTTTTGTTGGGCTTTTCTAAGTGAACCCAGCTTTTTAATTAAGTTCTCAGACCTAACCCTAAAACACCAAAAGAGCTTTTTAATTAAGTTCTCAGACCTAACCCTAAAACACCAAAAGACAAAACGGCTGCATCTTTACTCCTTACTCGATATTATTCTTTCTCCTTTAACAATTCTTCTCTCTACAACTTTCCACCATCATCATAACCCTTATTCTCCCTCATCATAACCATTCTTCTCCCTCATCATCTTCATTCTTCTCTCTCTGTATCCACCTTCTTCCTACTACTGTTCTTTTCTTATTAATTAAATTGGTTGAGTGTTGTGATTTATAGGTTATTTTGTTCATTTATTATAGTTTTTCATGTTTTTGTCCATGTGAAATTACAATTTTACCCTTTGGTAAGATCTTAAGTGTCGTGCTACAATCTTTTGTAAGTTGTCTGATCCTACTTAAGATCCCGTGCTTGACTACCTTGATGTCAAGTATAATCATCAACTAGAAATAGAACAAAAGTCTAGAGAGGAGAAAGAAGATGCTTAAGATCCTATATGGAGTCTGAGATTTATTTAGTAGCTAATACTAAATTCGTTCTTAAATATAAAATAACTCATTTTTGATATTCATAATTAATATATTTGGTCAATTTATAGACTAGATACTTTAATTATTCAATGAACTAAAAAAATGATTCATCTCTTATAAAAAGGAACGGAGATAGTATATGATTTATATTTTGTTGTCTAGATATATTACTTATTCAGTAAATCTGAAAAACAAATTTTTTTTATAAATATAATGAGAGAAGTATTTTATCATTCTAAGTAAATCATTCATTATTTATAAATTCAAACAATATAATCTCGTTATTTACCATTTTAATCGATACCACCGACCCAAACACATCTTAAATTTACATTTGAGCAAGAAAATATTGAGATCCAAATCATATCTCAAATATAAATAAATACTATTACAATTAGGTTTGTTTGTTTACATTTGATTTAAATTCTTCCATATTTAAGAAAGAAAAAAAAAACAACCCAGCAACATAAACATAAAGAATAGAAAACGCAGACAATTGAAAACATAACAGGAAAAATCTTACCTTAAAGAATGCAGGAGATACAAGCGAAGATGAAATAAAAAAAGACTCACCGCAAATCATAAGCGATTAAACCGAAACGCAAGGATGTACGGCGGTTGCTCCTTCAACCAGGAAGGCATGAATTAGGGTTAATTGGTACTTTTATATTGAAACTAATGGGCTTTTGGAGAATGTCCAATAACAAAAAAACCCAAAAGAATGTTAAGTAAAATTCATAATTATTAAAAACTTTTTTTCTTTCATAAAATTCAACAAGAGATCCGTTCGAACAAAATATAAAATAACTATAAAAAAAAATTATATAATTGTGTTAAAAAAATATATTTTATATAAAAAGTGTTTAAAAAATATTTAAAGTGATAGTTAAAAAAATATATAAAAAATATATAAATTAAATAGTCTTGACCTATCAAAAATATATATTTTAATAAAATAAACAATTAAATAATAATTTACTTGTGTGTTCGCACGGTGCAATATTATCGTAAACTAGAAATAAATATAGTATAATGATGGTTAATAAATGAATTTAAAAGATATACAAATTAAGTAGTATTTGTCCGTTGAAAATGTATATTTTAGAAGAAAACTAAATAAATAAGTTAAGTATTCTTCGACCAAAATGTTTGCACAAATCACACAATTTCGTTATAAATAGTAAATAAATATAGTATAGTGATAGTTAAGAAATATATATATATATATATATATATATATATATATATATATATATATATATATATATATATATATATATATATATATATATATATATATATATATATATATATATATATATATATATATATATATATATATATATATATATGAAAGATACATCAATTTAAAGTGGACAAATTTGGTGAAGATTGATATTTTTTTAAAACTATTTTAGATTGTCATTATAAACTTAAATTTGTATTTAAAACACAATTTGGTAAATGAATAAAGTTTTGTTTTAATGATGGATTCAATTTTTCTTTTAAATTCAAATATTATTATAATTAATTCAATCATGACTTGTGACAATCTAGAAATGTTAAAAAGTTTGAGAAATATAAACTTTAATCCCAAGTTAAAGAGTATTTTGAGGACAAATATTGTAATGTATCATGAGAATATTGAGTTTGGGGGAGAGAAATGGTCAAAGAACAAAACTTAGTGAGAAATAATTGATTCTACCTCAATTCATATAGTTGTTATTTATATATGAAATTTGGACCTTCTACGGATATTATTGTTCTTTCTCTCAATTAAATTAAGAAATTAATTCTTGAAGATCAAACTCAACATCCTCAAGAACTAGAGCATCAAATGTCATAAAGAATTGTTTAAAAAGAGAAATTATATTCGGTATGATTGAAGGACTCTATTATGATAGTTCTGAAATTTTTTACTTGTTATAATTTTGAAGCTTCATATGATGGATATCAATTTTTGGGAATCTTATGTATTATTTTATGTGTATGCATCCGAAATAAGCCGTATATATAATGAGGTCATTTGGCAGATGCAAAATTTCAAAACTTGAATTATTTGAGGAGGTCAAAGGTTTTGGAGAATTAGGGCTTATCATGCAGTAGTGGAGGCTCATCAATACCCAGGTTGTCTTGGATGTTGTCGTTGTTGAGGAAAGGAGATGCCTTTATGGTGAGAAGAGGAATTTTGCTTTATAATTGCTTTGGTACTTCTTAGTTAGTTATTAATTACTTTTTATCTATCTGCAGAATATATGGTGTCCATCAGGAGTAACTACGAAAGAAAGAAAGTTAGGGTAGTTGTTATTGATTTCCATACCCCTCCAGCTCTCCCAACCCCCACATTAGTGGAGGTTGCGTTGGATTAACCTCTTGTAACTACTATTATCGACCAGCCTCCCACTATCGCTGAGACTTTGCATGTCTCATAGGTGCGACCAGATACATCTGATAAAGGTGAAATAATAAGAAAAAGATCAAATGACTGTTAACCTTATATGACAAATGACAAGAAAAAATGGGGCCGAGACAAGAATGTTTTTAAATAAGGGGGACATAACAAAATGTCTAAATCATCTTGCTCTGACACTTCCTATATTTTATCTCAAAGTTTATAAGGTTATTCCTCTTAAGTTTGCAGTTGTTCTTCCTCCCCCGGGTGCCTCAGATATCTCAAGAGGCGCATACTTATTTCAATAAGCAGGATGCCGCTTACGTTCAAGGCCTTTATGACACTTAAAATATGGAACTGATGGTCGAGACTGCCTACCACATGTTCTATGGTGCTTCTCTGATTAGCCTTACAATTGTCGGTTGGGGAAAATATTTCGGCTCAAGTCTGGATTTTCTATATCTGTTTAATTGCAATTTTTGGCCGAGTTGATCCATGGCATTGGATTTAGCCTTCGAAAAACAATTGGAATTTTGGCGCGGAGTGTAGTTCTGTTTTACCGTTAATCCGATTTCTCTGTTGCTTTCTATTTTAATTTGTTCAAGGCCATTACTGACTCTATCATCAGGCGTGATTTAATTTGGGAATATATTGGAAGAATTGAAGTTTATATCAGTTATGTGGAGCAATACATGTTGGAATGAAAAGGTTGATTCGACTGACTTTTGGAATTTATTCATATTGAATTTGCATGGTGAAATTAAGCTTATTGTTCAAGTTTGATCGGATTAATTTTTTTTTAATCGTTGGAATTTATTCGAAGGTATTTGACCTGTGGGATTTAATTGGATACTTAAGGTGGAACGGTCGGTTGCGACAAAGTTAAATAACGGAAAGGGAATCGGAAAATGATCTTGATAGAAGAATATATTGAATTTTATTAATAATATTTCTATTATTATTATTATAATTTACAAAGAGGAAAATGATTTTTGAATAGAAATACTATTGAAAATTATTATTCATAAAGATTTTTCTATTACAAAAGGAAAATAAAAAATATACACTTTTATCCTAAATTATATTTTCCTAAGAGTGGTCTTCGTCTTCATGCTCGAGTATTTCTTCCCGACTTTTTCTCCTTACATGCACGACAAGAAAAACAAATAACAGAGCAAAAAAGATTAATGTTAGAAATTGTTCGACACCCTTGGAGAAATTTCATCATCGGGTGTCGGGAGGGCAATGACAAATGCCGAAGCCAACTCCCAAACCGATTCCCGACCTCGGTACCGATAGGCAACTCCTGTTCTATTTTTCGGGACAGCCGGAAGAAGAGAAAAAGAAGTGTTTTCGGCCAAAAAGTGATTATTTGGATAAGCGCTTTTGAAAAAATGATTTTTTAGCCAAACAAATTTCAATCCATATCCAGTTTCTATCAGGTAAATCCCTAGATATCTAATCAAGCAAATCCGGATCAACTGCCAAACCAAATCCAAACCAGATCCAAAAGATGAATTCATCTGAAAATCCAAACCAAATCCAAATCAGGTCTGAAAAAGAAGCTATCAGAAAACAAAATCTGAGTCCAATCAAATCTACATGAAACAAATCACAAAATCAAATCTCAGATTTTTCAATCAAATAATAACGTAAGACAAATCCAAGCCCACATAGGGACATAAAATGTGAAGCAAAAGAGATCGAAAAAGACGACGAAACCCTACTCACAAAACGCGACCGAAAATCACCACAAGAGGCTGTGAAATCCAGAACCCTAACAAGAACGAACCACAAAAACGGCAGCCGAAAAATCACCACAGAGGACCAAAACGCTCAGGAACCACCAAACGGCGGAAACACAGTCGAAACGGGTTCAGAGAATCCTTTCAGATTCATCATCATCACCCCAAAGGAGAAAGCAGAAAAAAGCGGTGAAGAGAGTTCATCACAAAGGAGTTCTTTTCGTCACCGTAAACAAGGAGGAGGCTCAGATAAACCGAAGTTTATCATCATCGTCAAAGCGAAACCGTTATCACCTTCTGTCGAAGAGGAAAAGAGAGCGAAGCAAACGAGCCTGAAAAATCATCCGGCCTCAGAACCTTTCCTCACCGGCCAGAGAACCGATCGGAGCAACCACCATCAAAACCCGCAAAAACGTCACCAATCGGAGCGTGATAGGTAAAGCCACGATTTGATTGTTGTTTTTGTTCATTTTTTGTGCAGGGCAGAGGAAGAAGGAGGCATGCAAAGGACAGAAAAAGAGAAAAGCTTTGATAGCCCCAACCATGGCCGGCGCCGACGCCGCGAGAAAGAGAAGAAGACAAAGGGATCTCACCATGGAACCCTAACAAAGCCCAGATAGCCCTTTCTAATCTGATTCTGTGTTGTTTACCCATTATATTTTTTACTCCCTTTTTTATTATGTTAATATATTAATCATTTTCATTTGTTTAAATAATTAACAATTCGTAGAAGTTTTAATAAACATAGGATAAGTAAACAAATCAGTAGAGATTTTATGTTCTTCTAATGTAGTTTTATTATAGCTAAAGAAAACTGTTTTTATAAAAATCTTTTACGTAGCTAATAATCAATTTTTTTATGTAACTGTTAATAAAAAAAACTATTTTTACTTCTAATTAGTAAAACTTTCAATTAATAAGATCCTTGTTTTAAAACTTAAATTAACATTTATTTTATAATAATTTTTCTTTTATTAATCACAAATTCAAAATTAAAATTAATTAGGCTTTGAAATAAATTTTAAAAAGGGATATATCTAAATTAAACTCTTTTCTTTCTCCTCTTAAAATTAACATCTAACTTTTCTTTTAAAATTTTGATTCTAACTAAAAAAATTTTAAAATTAAATTATAACTCATTTTTTAAAACTCTAAAATCATTTTTAATAACAAATTTTTACATCTTTTTTTTTAATTAAATTAACTTTTTATGTTAAAATTCTAACTTTTTCTCTTTTTTTTTTCTAAATAACAAACACACACTTTATTTATTCAAAATTTAAACTCTTCTTTTCTCTCAAAAATCTCCTAAAACCATGTCTCGGTTAATGCCAATTTCGGTCTAATTTTCACTTAATTCTTAACATCATTCTTGATTATCCATGAATTTGTTACTAACCTTTTTATTTTTATTTTTGTATTTATTTTTATTTGTACATTCTCTAACATTATTGTTGTTAGTTACATTTCATTCCTATCACTTGTACATCATTCTATGTTTCAATATCATTGCTTATTAAATTTCACCATTTATTATTTCTACCATAATTCTCCTTTCGAAGGATTAGGTCTAGCCGTTTGACCGCCGAGTCAATAACCCTAACCTTTGACGTTTTCAAAAACCCTAATAGCCTAGGTGTCCCGCTGTGGACAAAAATACCCTTTACCCTAGCGTTAGGTCAAAGAGTCGTCGTACTTGGTTTTAAGGTTTCCCGCTGCGGAATCCCTAATTTAACCCTATTTTAATTAACAATTTCAACGTAGAGATGGGAGTCTCCGCACTCCACGTAAGCGTGTCCTTAAGAAACTTTTATTCCCTATTGAAACCTTGACCACAGTCAAGACGTTTCTAACCTCCCTTTCGAGGGGAGCTACAATTACTCTGATTTCATTCCCTATCCAGGATACGTAGGCACAAGATGGGAATCTTGCCGAGTAAACTTAGGACTAACCCTTAGGTCTTTTCAGTCATTCTTTAACCCCTTGTATATCCCTAAAGCAAATAATTGAAGTAAATAGTAAAATAAAGAAAAGGTTCTTGTAGAGTACTACAGAAGTTTAGGATGCTAATACCTTTCATAAGCTTAACTAACCCATTACCTATATTTTCTTCCCGCATTGTCTTTACGATGCAAAATTAGGTTTTTCCTCTTTTGACCTTTTCCTTCGGATAAATCAAAGAGTGGTTGTGAAATAAAGATGCGATTCAAATTAATTAATAATTTGATATCCTATTTCCACCACAACAGAAAATGGCGACTTCATTGGGGACCCTAACTTTTGAGGGTTATTCCTAATTTGTTCATGTTTATTATTTTTGCTTGACTATTCACTTGTATATATATATTATACCTTGATTAGGGATTGTTCCATGTGTTGTGAGATAAGTCCTACACCCGGACTTGAGTGACATTATTATAGGATGATATATTCAACGAGGCTTATATGGAGTGAGTCCCGACCAAGCTGACTTGAGAATCACCGCTCAGTTGAGACACTTTTAAAAATGATTCGGTTGAACGAGTGTAGTCGTGAAAACTTTTACTATTTTCGATTGGTGTCTATGATATTGAGGACCGTAGTACCTTAACACCACCTTGGCCTTATTTAGGACGTAGTGTGGGAACTATGTGGGAATAGTCCTACAGTGGTTGCTACGTGATACTACACTCGAAGGAGGTTCTCTTGAGAATATTATCGGCCCCCGAGTCATTCGGAAGGTTGATAATATCCGAAAGATGGTCTGATGATTTTGGGCACTTCTTTAGAACCTTGTTCTGCGGGTACAACTACCCTATAGTACATACCTTTTGGGAAGGGTAGACCTTAACTCCATTCATTATTCCTCTAACCTAGGATCTTTTGTTGTTTGTGGTTGTGCATTGCATCCATAAAGCATCATATCATTCCTAGTTTTCAAGGAATTCAACTGTTCTTTGCAAATTCAAAAAGTCGTACATTTTAAAATTCTAAAAACTTTTCTAGCTTTCCTAAAAAGGGAATATTTGCAATCGACCGTTGAAATTCTTGAAACCATTGCATGGCATTAGCATCACATTTTTGCATTGTTTTTTTCCCGGTTTCTCATTCTTGGTTCTCTCGTCTTCCAGTGTCTCTTTTAGTCGTCAAGCTGATTCCTCGACACAGATATCAGACCAGAGCTAACTATAGACGCAAGATGGCAGAACAAGAAGCATATAATGCAGAAATCCGAATGGAGATTGATGAGTTAAAATCAGGCATGACCAAGCTCACCGAGATGCTTCAAGTACTGATTGCCAAAGGAGAGCCACCTCAGAGGACCGTTATTCAGGAAGTTTCATGTGCTGATCCACCTCCTATTCAGATGCCACCATCTACTTGGCCAGAGTTTGGTTTACCTCCTAACTACTCTCCACCTATTGCATCTACTGCTGTGATTGGTTAGACTGTCGGACCGATTTTTCAAGCTCCTGTCCTTACCGAGCCCAGACCTGTGGTCCACACTGTTAGCCAGACTGTCCGAGCTCCCTTTGAGAATCCTCTATATGAGCATAATGCTGCCAGTGTTCGAGGGGAAGACCATGAAGATTTTGTTGAGCTTGAGATTACCCGTGAACAGTTTTAGATTATCGATAAGAGACTCAAGGCATTCGAGGGTGTTGCACCCTAAAATTTGACCAACCGGTGCCACTTTCGGTTTATGCTTCGACGCATTTTTCGCATTCGCATTTGCATACTGCATATAGTGCATTTCCTCAATCATGGTGATTTTATCGGGATTACAGCCCTACTGTCGCATTTCAGGTGTCTCAGACCGGTTCGGGTAATCGGAGTTTATTTTGAGAAGTCGCGCGCTTCCTGGGTGTTTTCAGTTCGCAGTGATTTTTGAGATTTTTGGTGTCCGGGTTACTGTTTTGCTTCGATCTGGTCTCGCGCTCTCTTTTATGTTGGTTATTTGCCTTTGTTTGCATTTTTTAGAATTTAATAGCCTTTTGTAGATTTTAAATAGGCTTTGTAGATTTTTCAGAATTTAAACAGATTTTTTTTTAATATTTTTAATAGCTTTAAATCATTTTTAGAAATTTATAGAGTTTTTTTATAGGTTTTAATAGTTTTTTATTAGTTTTAAATAGAATTTTAATAGATTAGTAGAATAATAGTTAATAGATATTATAGGATTTAATAGTTTTTAGATATAGAATAAATAGAGTTTATTTTTAATATAGATTTAATCTTGTGTTAGATATTAATTTCTTTTATTAGGTTTAATATAGGTTAATAGTTTTTTTTTATATATAGATATTAATAGATATTAGTTTTAGTTTAATATAGAATTTAATTAGATGTTAATTCTCCTTATTAGGGTTAATTAGGACTTAATAGAGGTTAATTAGGATTTAATCTTTTGTTTAGATTTTAATTAGAGTTAATGGAGTCTTCATTTAGTTAATTGAGTCTGATTAGGATTAATTAGATCAGTTTAATTGTCATTTTAGCATCTAATTGTAGTTTTAATTAGGTTAAGTCTTTGATTAGCTTTTAATTGGGTTTAATCTTTTTTTAATTCAGAATTTCCAGTCCAATTGGCCATTTTCGTGGGCCCAGAAGAGTTATTTGGAGGCCCAGTTTATCATTTCTCAGTCCATTTTTTGTCCTTTTTTTGTCCAAAACGCCACATGTCCACTATATAATCGTCCACGCGTGCAAATCAATAGGGTCCACCTCATTTTTCACTTCAGCCAGAACTCTGACACCTCATAACTCCACTATCATTCACCACCCACACGTGGCCATCATGCACGCTCTCTCTCCACCTCCACTGCCACTTGTCCTCTCCCTAACCCTCGCCTGAGCTCCACCGGTTGCATGGCCGGCGGCCATGCAACCACCGCACCTGATTCCTTCCGGCCACCGTTAACCAACTCCGGTAACCCCTAACCAACCTCCAACTTCTTCCGCCCTCCGCCCTCCGCCGTAAACTTCGCCGGAAACCTAATTTTTGCCCAGAAATCCGTGAATCTTCATCTTTCTCCTCTCGTCTCCGTCCTCTCCGATTCACTAATCATCATCAACAGATCAACTTCAGCGTTCGTCCGAGTTTTTTCCAGAAATCATCAATATGTTCATACGTTCATCCTCCAATCACAAGATCTTGAACTCCATGCGTTCATTCTTCTTCAGATTCAACAATAAACATCAAGAAATCATCAGAATCTTAGCGTCTTCATCAACTCCAACTCCGATAATCATCCGATCATCACCAATGATCTTCTCAAACCTGCTCGCATGAAGAATATTCATCATTAAATCTCCAGATCCTTCATGACGCTCCCAGAACTCATCAACAACTCAGCAAACCTGCAAAGCCTTTCATCACCGTGTTCATCTTTTTTCCAGCACTTCAAGATCTTCGTCGTTCTTCAACGTTTCCAGAACTTCCTTCAAGAACGTCCTCACGACAATCTTCGTCATCGATCTCCAGAACGCTCATCATGTTCATCAAACAAGAAACCCCAACGAACTTCATCAGAAAACTTCGAAGATCTAGCAAGATTTGGTCCAAATCTTTGAACATTCAATCAACGGCTTAAGAACCTAACAAGATTCGCAACGATCTGCTCATCAATCTTCAAAGATTTGTCGTCTCCTTCATCAAAGGCCTTCATCTGATCTTTGCCATCGTTCAAGATCTTCAGATTCGTCAGATGCTTCACGAGTAGATTCAAGCCATGGATTGGATTGTATGGATTACAGCGTATTGTTTTCTCGTTGGTGATTAAAAGCTTCATCGTGTTTGATTCAAGTTTTGGAGGAGTATTGTTTGAGAGAGAGATGAGAAAGAATCTGAGGGAGAGAAGTGAAACGGCGCATGGTGATTGTTGTGAACAGTGAACGGCCAGGTAGAAAGAACTAGGGTTTCGGTTTGGTATGCTGAAGGGGACGCTGGGTCATGTGGGCCATTCCTAAAGCCCAATGAACATTCTAATCGCACCCCCCGTTTTTGGACATCCACCCTCTGTTTCATTGTTTTTTTGGATGGACTATGGGCTGGGCCCAATGGCATTTCCTGGCCTACACCCTCCGTTTCAATTTCTGCACCCCCCTTCTCCATTTTTCCTGGTTTGGCTGAAGTAATGGGCTGGGCCCTTAATGCTGCTTTGTTTATTTTGCTGCAGATTGTATACACCCCTGTAATGACTACACACCCCCTCCCTTTATATTTTCTTTTCTATTTTCTTTTATATGGTTTTTGGTGCTTTGTATAGAAATATGAGAATAAAAAATATGTGAAAAAAAGGGAATATTGAAAAAGAATATGAAAAATATTTTGAAAAAAGAAAAAGAATAGTGAAAAATATTGAAAAAGAATATGAAAAATATTTTGAAAAAAGAAAAAGAATAGTGAAAAATATAGAAAAGAATATGACAAAAATATGTGGAAAAAGTATGTGGAATGTAAGGAAAAAGAATAAAGGATATTGAGAAGAAATAAAAAAAATGTGAAAAGAAATATTGAGAAAAAGAAGATAAAAATATTCAGCTTCACTTCAATTCTTTTAGGACATTTTTTCATAGAGTTTATTTTACCTTTTAGAGGTAGTTTTAGAAGTCCATTTGTTAGGGGACTTTTTACATTTTTAGAGATAGTTTTTTAAAGGTCCACTTGTTAGGGGACTATTTTCCATTTGATTTTTCATAGGATAGGTTTTCTAGGAGTTTATCTTTCCGTATTCAATCTTTGTAATCATTTTCAGAATATCAATAAAACGAGATTCGAGCTGTGGTCCCGAAGTAGCTGAACTACAGCTGCTCTGATTTCTTGTACCAGACAAGAATATGTAGGCATGGGATGCGATATCCTAGCGAGCACACTAACAACTAACCTTTTGTTCTCTCGCTGCTGTGCGATCGAGACTTTCCCGCTGACGACTGAGGTTATCCCTTTCTCTTGCCCGAGTGCATTTGAGACCAGACCGTAGCTTTAGTTCCCATAGATTCCCGTACCTTTAAAACCAGTTTAATTTCTCACTCCTGTGTGAGAACACCCAGCCTAGCCGTAGTTAGCCTGAACTACGTAAGCTCTGATCTTCCATGCTGTGTGAAAGTACGTAGGCACAAGACGCGAGGTCTTGGCGAGCCAATTCCCTGTAGTTTTCCGAACTACGTTGACTCTGACTTTCTCTCTTGAGAATACGTAGGCATAGAGTGCGACGCTCTATCGATTCAATTCCCTTCTGTTTAGATTTAGTAGCCGTAGATAGATTGTTTTGCATCCTTTAGACAAACCAAGCAAGCGTGGATCCCGTCGAGTACGACGGACGTGAGGGGTGCTAATACCTTCCCCTTGCGTAACCGACTCCCGAATCCAGGTTTTGGTTGCGATGACCATACCTTTCCCGTTTTTTGCGAGGTTTAATTCGAGCGTTTCCTTTCCCTCCTTTGGGATAAATAACGCACGGTGGCGACTCTTCTGTCAGCCGGCGCCGATTTTCGCAGTAGCGACAGCTGGCGACTCTGCTGGGGATCCAACATCCCCTGGCTGCTAAGGACTGCGATAGTTCCTTATGCATGTGGGATCCAACATCCCCTAAGAGAGTCAATCCTAGCGCTTGTTTGCTTGTCTTTTGGGTGTTTATTTTTTTCATCGCTATTATCTGTTGCCGTTGTGCTGGGGAGGGTGATATTTTGAGTGATAGCCGGACCTGGGCTGCTTGAGTATGCATTTAAACGTAGTTGTGGAGATTAGTGGGCGAACCTGTTTGCTGAGCAGACACGAGTTCCGCACGAAATTCACGCTCAGACGAGGTTCTCTCCGAGGTGCTTCTTTCCGGTCCTGAGGATCTGAGAGGAGTCCAGACGTGAGGATTGTCGACTCTGGGGACCGATCAATTGGAAGTCAGCTAAGTGAGGCCTCTTCATGAGATGACGGTGCCACTCCTTCTGGGAATCGTATCATTCCTCATGAAAGTCTGTGACGCTGATGACCGCATAGGATGTCGTGCCTTAGGTCCATACCCGTGAGTGGGGGGTTTTTTGCGCGAATCTTGACTTCCAGCCTACCCGCTATCTTGGTGTTCTCTTTTAGAGAGAACGTACCCCGTCAGCTGTGCAGCAGCATTTAGAGCGTGTTGTGGGGGCTGTGATCCCGTGTTTGCTGCATTGCATTGCATTTGCATAAGCATCTTTGCATCATATTGCATAGCATTTCTCCAGTTAGCCAGAGTTCTGATCCAACCTTTGATTCCTAAAGGTGAGTACCCGGAGTTTGGATTGAGCAACTGTTGATTGTCAGAAGACGACCAAGGGGTTGGAACAGACTTGAGCAGATTTGAGAATCAAGCAGTGTAGTCAGTTAAAGGTAATTGATAGCTATATCTGAAGGCAATTTCCAGTCTCCTAACACCTTGACAGGGTTTACTATGACGTCCAACCCTCGGTATGTTTCTATGGAAGACTTCCCGCAAGCGAACAACGTTACTGCATACCAAGTTGTACAGCCTACTGTTGAGAACCGAGATCGACATGAGCAGTTTGTTGCCCGAAATGAACGTCCTCCTCCTGTTAACAATCAAGGTGTTGTTTTCCCTGAGAGGAATCCACGCAGAGATATCCCGGTAGCCAGGACTGTAAACTCAAGAGCTCTTGAAGGTGATAGAAGGCTCCGAGTATTGGAAGAAAGAGTTAAAGCTTTGGAGGCGAAAGATGCTGTTAACCTGAATGCTGCAGACATGTGTTTGGTCCCTGACCTGGTGTTGCCTTATAAGTTCAAAGTGCCTAAATTTGAAAAGTACACGGGAGATAACTGTCCGAAGCAACATTTGATGATGTTCTGTCGAAAAATGACTTCGTTTGTGCAAGATGACAAGTTGATGATCCATTGCTTTCAGTATAGTCTGACTGGGGCATCTTTGAGGTGGTATACGCAGTTGGAGAGTAATCAGATTCGATCATGGGTGGATTTAGCCAGAGCTTTCCTGAAGCAGTACGATTACAACCTAGATAGGGCTCCTAGTCTCGTGCATCTGCAAGAATTATCTCGAGCGGAGAATGAATCATTCAGAGGGTATGTGCAAAGATGGAAAGAATTGGCTGCTAGTGTTCAACCACCGCTTCGGGAAAGAGAAATGGTTGACCTCTTCTTGGGTACTCTGAAAGGCCATTATTATGACAAATTGTTCGGTTGTACAAGCTTTGTGGGCCTGATGAGAATAGGGGAGCTTGTTGAGAGGGGACTCAAGAGTGGAAAGCTTCGAGATGCTCCTTATATCCCAGTTGATAAGAATGAGTCAGTTGTCAGTTCTCAAGAAGAGTGGGAAGAAGGAAATGACGTCGTCTCAGAATCTCTAGCATCTCAGGATCGGTTTTCAGACACTTCAAGTCAACGGTCATCCTGTCGTCGATCGCGTCAGTACGCCCAACGAAGACCAAGGAAACCTGAAAGGCAGTTTACTCAGCTACCGGTGTCGTACAGTCAGTTGTTGCCAGATCTGGTCAGAAGTGGATTGATAGTGCCAAAAGAGACTAATCCAATGATTCCACCATATCCTCCAGGTTTTGATGCCAGCGCCCGCTATGAGTACCATGTTGGGGCACAGGGCCATTCAACAAATGATTGTAAGGTGCTTAGAAGCCGGGTTCAGGATCTGTTAGACTCCAACCGGATTTTCATCGCGCCCCAGGGTTTTGTTCAGATTAACGATTCTCCGTCATCCAGTTGTGGGGGTTCGTCAGTTAATGTCATGGAAGACTCCACGGGAAGTGCGTGTTCTGAAGAATGTCAAACGGAGAGTTCAGTTGAATATGGGAGAAGTTTCTAGAGGTTTCTGTGCCGGGTGTCGCATCTGTTTCCTTTGCTGACCCGTTTAGCTTCTGTGCATTAGTGCTTGTTGACCATCACCAGGATTGTTGGCTGGGGTCATCGTATTCGTACTCATTTGTGCTTACGTGCTGCTTTTGTTGGTTGTACATGTGTGGGCGGTGTTCGTCTGGGTGCTTATAGCTTGAGTTTCTCTTTGTCTTGTCTTGAATATGTGTTTGCTTTCTGCATTGCATTATAATTTAACAGGTACATCAGAACCGTGGGTCTTATTTCCTCATCGTCCAGTGTGTTGCAGGAGTTCTTTCAGAGATATGGAACAGAATCATGTTGAATTGATTGAAGTCCGAAGCCAGCTGGGGCAGATGATGAGAGACATGCAAGAGATGCGTCTGGAGCAGAAGATCCTCAAAGAGGAAAATAGTCAGCTGAAGACCCAAATGAGCTTGATCATGGAAGTAGTCAAGAATGTGCTTAGGAAAGAGGATGATCAGCTATTTGAAGCCGCAGTGAAGAAGCTCGTGCCACCTGCGCCTGTGGAACCTGAGCAAGTACAACAAAGGATACATCCGGCTCAACAGAGGATTCAGGAGGGGAGGCCAAAGAGGGTATTTGAGGCGCCACCTTCAACGTATGCTGAGCTCTTTCAGACTTTATTGAAGTTTAAAATGGTTGAAAAAAGAATAATGGAACCGCCCAAGGGAACGATACCGCCTTATGAGTACGATACCAGTAAGCAATGTGAATTTCATTCTGGGGCACTCGGACACGACATTGAGGGTTGTCATGCTTTTAAGCACAATGTTCAAGACCTGATTGACTCAAAAGATATTGAATTCACGCCAAGCGGTGTAGCTGTACGTATCGCTCCTATCCCAGTTGATGCTAAGATGATGGATGTTTCTAAAGCTGCAGTAGGTCAGAAACGTATCCTGGACTCCATGGTGTCAGAATCTCCATGCCCACAACTGTTGCCTATTCCTGGGGCATATCTGAGAAAGAAAATGGCTAAGCATAAGGAGTGCCTTAATCAGTACGGTGAAAGTCAAGAAACCGATGTTGTAATTGCTACGAAGGTTGTTCAACAGTCAACCCGGTACCAGCGACGACAGCAACGATCTCAACAGCAGCAAAGGCAACAACATCCCAATCAGCGAAGAGCTCAAAATCAGAGGCCGATGAGGGTATTTAATGTGCCTCCGATGCCATATGCCAAACTTCTTCAGGTGTTGCTACGATTGCAGTTGGTTGAGAAGAGGAAGTTAGCCCCACTGACAGGTACGCCTCCAGCAGGGTATGATATCAATGAGCACTGTGATTTCCATTCAGGAGCACTGGGGCACAACATTGAAGATTGCCTGGCCTTCAAGCACAAGGTGCAGGACCTACTTGATAGTGCAGCAATCAACTTCGGGCAGGAAGGGCCCAAAATCATCTGAATGAGGAGGAGGAGCTCTATAATTTGGTTGGGTCGCTGAAAGCAGATCGGGACAATATTGAGTTGCCTCTAATAATTGATTGTGAAGATGGCTGGTTCAGCAGCAGGACAGATGTGAAAGCCCGGTTCTCGAAAGCTGGCATTTTTCTTTGTTTTATCTTGTCATTTCTTTACGTTTGTAGTTTCTTTCCTGTTTAAATTGCAATCTTGTTCGTAAAACTTGTTGTTTTCATTCAATTGATGATAATGAAATAAATATGCATGTTTTGATTAAATCCAGTCGTGTTCACTAATTGTTTTTGCAAATGTCCAATGCTTGGTTAAGAAAGATCTGAGGAGGATGACGAAAATGAACGACATGCAACTTCCGATATTGTATGCTTTTGAAATAAAACCTGCTGATGATGTACAGGCATTGTTTCAAATCCCTAAACACCGGTGACATAAGGAAGATAATCCCTTGCCAACCCCTTTGAGCCTAGTAGTAGGAGTTCTTTCTGAAAACGAAAAACCCTCCATCTTTAACCTGGGGCAGGGTAGGTGTTAGCTAATTTGGCCGAGCGTTCAAGTTGCTAAAGGAGTGTCCGTTCGAGGATCAATCACACCTCTAGAGGTCGTGCCTAAAAAACCACAATGGATAAATCAAGAGTGAGACAGTCACATTATTCCCCAATGAGTCAGGCAACCAGTGTCACACGACTTGTTCGAAAAAAGAATCAAAAGCCCGCTAAGTCAAAACTTCAAAACAAATGACTTAGGCAAAAGTGAGGGCATCCCGCTGGACTTAAAAGATCAAAAGAAACTCCAAAGAGTCAGTCCAGGCAAAAGTTAGGGATATGAAAAGAAAAAAGATGAAAGGATTAAAAAAAGAAAAATCCTCAAATGAAATACGAGTCGTGTGACCCTAAGTGTCAAAGACGAAGAGTGAGTAACTGTCACTCCAAAAACTCATGGTTTCTCGAACTATCACTCCTATCTTTCAACCTCTGAGAGGTGAGCGCTAAGGTCGAATTAGCTGAACGTAGGATGGGAGAACATCAAGGAGAATGGGTGGGTTAAAATAAACTTTGAGCCTTTATCCTTTCCTTCAAAACCGTGAACCTGACCACGTTATAACCTTCAAAAGTCCTAATTGAAGCAGGTTGTTTCGAAAGCATACTTCGGTAAAGATTGCGTCGAAACTGACTCCTAAAAGGGTTCCTCTTACCATGTTGGTACTGATGTTGATATTCTTGATAAATGTTTTGTGCATTATATGCCATAAACTGTTTTTTCCTTTTCCCAGTGAACAGATTGGATGTCAAAACTATCATATGCGTTGCATTAATATGTCTTTTACGCAGAACAACTTGTTTTACTTGCGAGTAAGCGCTTGACAGCAGGAAAGTTTTCTACAATGGAAGGTATGGTCAGGATAGAATACAGAACGCCCGAATGCTCCGCAAGCCAGGGCAAGCTGCATCCAGTGATCCCCAGTCAGGTCAGCCTTTCGAAGTCAGTTATCCTGGGGAAATCAGGTTGAGATTCGGTAAATATCTCGTTGTCAGGGGCACTACTCTGAATCAGATAATCAGGGGCAAAGTCATTGCAGTCAGGGGCAGGCCATCTTAAGAGCGCAGAAGTTATTCTTTACTCGAGAAGCATTTGATGTGAAGTATCTTTCCGAAGCTCAGAATGCTGGGGCATTTCGTATCAGACCATCAGGGTACAGATTTTCAAATTTCCTTTTGAGAAGCATCACCACAGAGGTCCCGCAGGCTGGGGAATGTCAGAAGCGAAGGGATTGTTCTTCTCCGTATCATCAGAGTTATTCAGAGCTATTCGAGCAGATTCGGCCAATTTTCGAGTGCGAGGCGAATGTCGGGAAGTCGTGTTACTATCCCTTGACTCTTCAACCAGAAAACTGTGTATTCAGAAAGAATGTTTTCCAGCGTCAGTTGTACCTGACCCATCACAGATAGCCTAAAAGCCCAAATCCATGTTGGTGGTCACTGTGAGGCCCATCCATGTTGGCGCATCAGTTTCCAAATCCAATCTTCGCCAGTACGCAAGACGACTCCGTCTATTTTCTCCAGCAAAAGTCCAATTTTTTCATTGGCACGGGTAAGCTATCCCCAGAGAAGTCCAATCATACTTGGCACATCTGTCGTTCCCCAGCGGAGTTGATTTCACTCTTCCAGCATTTATTTTGCTGGAATGATTCTATGATATCCGGTTTATCCCCAACGGAGTTGGCTTCGTCTTCAGCATTTATTTTGCTGAAGTGGTTTTCTATACCCGATTTTCTCCAGCAGCCCGAGCCTGCATTAGCATATTGCACATATCATCATATTTGCATCACACTTGCATTTCATTTTCAAAATGCGTAGCATTTCCATCCTAAATGGAGCATTACGCCCTAGAAAGAGTCAAACATACGCATGTGCATGCGAAGCATAAGCCAGGTTTTCTATCAGCCTCATATGGCGCGTGAATTACTCTGTGATCAGTTCAGGGGAATTCATCCAGCAGCAGTGTTCAGGCAATTCGGCAGTTTATTCGTATTTCAAATCATACAACAGTTATGCTTTGATCAATCAGTCATCTGGTATCGACAGACTTTTCTTCCCGTCAATTCATATTGACGATGTGTTCCTCCAATAAGTGGATTTCTCCGTCTATCATTAGACGTCTTGAGTTCGAATATGGCTTTCTTCCCGTCTATCATTAGACGATGTGAAGTTTCGGGTGATTTTTTCAGTGGGGTTTCAAGATGGGGTTTCTCTAGCAAGTGGTTTTCTTTCCGTCTATCATTAGACGATGTGAAGTTTCGGGTGATTTTTTTTTAGTGGGGTTTCAAGATGGGGTTTCTCTAGCAAGTGGTGTTCTTTCCGTCTATCAGTAGACGATGTGAAGTTTCAGGTGATTTTTCAGCGGGTTTCTTATCGTCAGATCATATGGATGATGTGTTTCCCCAGCGAGCCTTCTCCGGCTATCTTTAGATGTTGAGGGGTTTCAAAGCGATCTTTCGGATAGTGGTTTTCTTTCTGTTTATTGGATGAGATGACATTTCAAGAGGGATTTTATGACCGTCGATCCTTATTGACGTCGAGGCTCTTTGAAGAATGTTCGGTTTCCCTGATTGTCGATTCTTATTGACGACATGGCTTTTCGAAGGTGGTTTTCTTCCTGTCGGTCCTTACTGATGATGTGGCCCCTTTAAGGATATTGTTCTTTCCATCAGTCCCGTAGGCGAAAGGATTCTGATTTGAGGGATGGTGTTGAATTGATTATGGGTGTCTTTCCGTCTATCCTTAGACGACGTGAGTATTGATTTTTCCTTCGGGATAGGTGTCTTTCCGTCTATCCTTAGACGATGTGAGTATTGAAATTTTTCCTTCGGGGCGGGTGTCTTTCCGTCTATCCTTAGACGACGTGAGTATTAATTTTTCCTTCGGGACGGGTGTCTTTCCGTCTATCCTTAGACGACGTGAGTATTGATTTTTCCTTCGGGATGGGTGTCTTTCCGTCTATCCTTAGACGATGTGAGTATTGAAGTTTTCCTTCGGGATGGGTGTCTTTCCGTCTATCCTTAGACGATGTGAGTATTGAAGTTTTCCTTGGATTTTGGGTGTCTTTCCGTCTATCCTTAGACGATGTGAGTATTGAAATTTTTCCTTCGGGACGGGTGTCTTTCCGTCTATCCTTAGACGATGTGAGTATTGAAATTTTTCCCTCGGGATGGGTGTATTTCCGTCTATCCTTAGACGATGTGAGTATTGAATTTTTTCCTTCGGGATTATGGGTGTCTTTCCGTCTATCCTTAGACGATGTGAGTATGGATTTTGGGTGTCTTTCCGTCTATCCTTAGACGATGTGAGTATGGATTTAGGGTGTCTTTCCGTCTATCCATAGACGATGTGAGTATTGAATTTTTCCTTCGGGATGGGTGTCTTTCCGTCTATCCTTAGACGATGTGAGTATGGATTTTGGGTGCCTTTCCGTCTATCCTTAGACGATGTGAGTATGGATTTCGGGTGTCTTTCCGTCTATCCTTAGACGACGTGAGTATTGATTTTTCCTTCGGGATGGGTGCCTTTCCGTCTATCCTTAGACGATGTGAGTATGGATTTCGGGTGTCTTTCCGTCTATCCTTAGACGACGTGAGTATTGATTTTTCCTTCGGGATGGGTGTCTTTCCGTCTATCCTTAGACGATGTGAGTATTGAAGTTTTCCTTGGATTTTGGGTGTCTTTCCGTCTATCCTTAAATGATGTGAGTATTGAAATTTTTCCTTCGGGACGGGTGTCTTTCCGTCTATCCTTAGACGACGTGAGTATTGATTTTTCCTTCGGGATGGGTGTCATTCCGTCTATCCTTAGACGATGTGAGTATTGAAGTTTTCCTTCGGGATGGGTGTCTTTCCGTCTATCCTTAGACGATGTGAGTATGGATTTTAGGTGTCTTTCCGTCTATCCTTAGATGATGTGAGTATGGATTTTGGGTGTCTTTCCGTCTATCCTTGGACGATGTGAGTATATTTCTCTTCCTGTCTATCAGTAGACGATGTGAGAGGATCAGGTGTTTTGTTGCAACCCTCGAGTTTGTTATCTGTGGTATCATGCGGGTAACGAGCGTTAAAATCAGGAGTTCTTTACCAGATGATTGATCAGTTTGTTGCCGTGACGACTGGGTTCGGTTCTGGATTTCGTTCCCCAAGCAGTTTCGCAATTTATTATTTTGCGGTTGGCAAATTTTCGGGTTTATTGGTATTCAACCGTCTCGTACCTCTGAATGTTTGAAGGCTGCGCGCTCTTCAACTCTTCAGGTCCAAGCCGCTTGAATAGGGGCAGCTGTTGCACCCTAAAATTTGACCAACCGGTGCCACTTTCGGTTTATGCTTCGACGCATTTTTCGCATTCGCATTTGCATACTGCATATAGTGCATTTCCTCAATCATGGTGATTTTATCGGGATTACAGCCCTACTGTCGCATTTCAGGTGTCTCAGACCGGTTCGGGTAATCGGAGTTTATTTTGAGAAGTCGCGCGCTTCCTGGGTGTTTTCAGTTCGCAGTGATTTTTGAGATTTTTGGTGTCCGGGTTACTGTTTTGCTTCGATCTGGTCTCGCGCTCTCTTTTATGTTGGTTATTTGCCTTTGTTTGTATTTTTTAGAATTTAATAGCCTTTTGTAGATTTTAAATAGGCTTTGTAGATTTTTCAGAATTTAAATAGATTTTTTTTAATATTTTTAATAGCTTTAAATCATTTTTAGAAATTTATAGAGTTTTTTATTAGTTTTAAATAGAATTTTAATAGATTAGTAGAATAATAGTTAATAGATATTATAGGATTTAATAGTTTTTAGATATAGAATAAATAGAGTTTATTTTTAATATAGATTTAATCTTTTGTTAGATATTAATTTCTTTTATTAGGTTTAATATAGGTTAATAGTTTTTTTTTTATATATAGATATTAATAGATATTAGTTTTAGTTTAATATAGAATTTAATTAGATGTTAATTCTCCTTATTAGGGTTAATTAGGACTTAATAGAGGTTAATTAGGATTTAATCTTTTGTTTAGATTTTAATTAGAGTTAATGGAGTCTTCATTTAGTTAATTGAGTCTGATTAGGATTAATTAGATCAGTTTAATTGTCATTTTAGCATCTAATTGTAGTTTTAATTAGGTTAAGTCTTTGATTAGCTTTTAATTGGGTTTAATCTTTTTTTAATTCAGAATTTCCAGTCCAATTGGCCATTTTCATGGGCCCAGAAGAGTTATTTGGAGGCCCAGTTTATCATTTCTCAGTCCATTTTTTGTCCTTTTTTTGTCCAAAACGCCACATGTCCACTATATAATCGTCCACGCGTGCAAATCAATAGGGTCCACCTCATTTTTCACTTCATCCAGAACTCTGACACCTCATAACTCCACTACCATTCACCACCCACACGTGGCCATCATGCACGCTCTCTCTCCACCTCCACTGCCACTTGTCCTCTCCCTAACCCTCGCCTGAGCTCCACCGGTTGCATGGCCGGCGGCCATGCAACCACCGCACCTGATTCCTTCCGGCCACCGTTAACCAACTCCGGTAACCCCTAACCAACCTCCAACTTCTTCCGACCACCGCCCTCCGCCGTAAACTTCGCCGGAAACCTAATTTTTGCCCAGAAATCCGTGAATCTTCATCTTTCTCCTCTCGTCTCCGTCCTCTCCGATTCACTAATCATCATCAACAGATCAACTTCAGCGTTCGTCCGAGTTTTTTCCAGAAATCATCAATATGTTCATACGTTCATCCTCCAATCGCAAGATCTTAAACTCCATGCGTTCATTCTTCTTCAGATTCAACAATAAACATCAAGAAATCATCAGAATCTTAGCGTCTTCATCAACTCCAACTCCGATAATCATCCGATCATCACTAATGATCTTCTCAAACCTGCTCGCATGAAGAATATTCATCATTAAATCTCCAGATCCTTCATGACGCTCCCAGAACTCATCAACAACTCAGCAAACCTGCAAAGCCTTTCATCACCGTGTTCATCTTTTTTCCAGCACTTCAAGATCTTCGTCGTTCTTCAATGTTTCCAAAACTTCCTTCAAGAACGTCCTCACGACAATCTTCGTCATCGATCTCCAGAACGCTCATCATGTTCATCAAACAAGAAACCCCAACGAACTTCATCAGAAAACTTCGAAGATCTAGCAAGATTTGGTCCAGATCTTTGAACATTCAATCAACGGCTTAAGAACCTAACAAGATTCGCAACGATCCACTCAGAAATCTTCAAAGATTTGTCGTCTCCTTCATCAAAGGCCTTCATCCGATCTTTGCCATCATTCAAGATCTTCAGATTCGTCAGATGCTTCACGAGTAGATTCAAGCCATGGATTAGATTGTATGGATTACAGCGTATTGTTTTCTCGTTGGTGATTAAAAGCTTCATCGTGTTTGATTCAAGTTTTGGAGGAGTATTGTTTGAGAGAGAGATGAGAAAGAATCTGAGGGAGAGAAGTGAAACGGCGCATGGTGATTGTTGTGAACAGTGAACGGCCAGGTAGAAAGAACTAGGGTTTCGGTTTGGTATGCTGAAGGGGACGCTGGGTCATGTGGGCCTTTCCTAAAGCCCAACGAACATTCTAATCGCACCCCCCGTTTTTGGACATCCACCCTCCGTTTCATTGTTTTTTTGGATGGACTATGGGCTGGGCCCAATGGAATTTCCTGGCCTACACCCTCCGTTTCAATTTCTGCACCCCCCTTCTCCATTTTTCCTGGTTTGGCTGAAGTAATGGGTTGGGCCCTTAATGCTGCTTTGTTTATTTTGCTGCAGATTGTATACACCCCTGTAATGACTACACACCCCCTCCCTTTATATTTTCTTTTCTATTTTCTTTTATATGGTTTTTGGTGCTTTGTATAGAAATATGAGAATAAAAAAATATGTGAAAAAAAGGGAATATTGAAAAAGAATATGAAAAATATTTTGAAAAAAGAAAAAGAATAGTGAAAAATATTGAAAAAGAATATGAAAAATATTTTGAAAAAAGAAAAAGAATAGTGAAAAATATAGAAAAGAATATGACAAAAATATGTGGAAAAAGTATGTGGAATGTAAGGAAAAAGAATAAAGGATATTGAGAAGAAATAAAAAAAATGTGAAAAGAAATATTGAGAAAAAGAAGATAAAAATATTCAGCTTCACTTCAATTCTTTTAGGACATTTTTTCATAAAGTTTATTTTACCTTTTAGAGGTAGTTTTAGAAGTCCATTTGTTAGGGGACTTTTTACATTTTTAGAGATAGTTTTTTAAAGGTCCACTTGTTAGGGGACTATTTTCCATTTGATATTTCATAGGATAGGTTTTCTAGGAGTTTATCTTTCCGTATTCAATCTTTGTAATCATTTTCAGAATATCAATAAAACGAGATTCGAGCTGTGGTCCCGAAGTAGCTGAACTACAGCTGCTCTGATTTCTTGTACCAGACAAGAATATGTAGGCATGGGATGCGATATCCTAGCGAGCACACTAACAACTAACTTTTTGTTCTCTCGCTGCTGTGCGATCGAGACTTTCCTGCTGACGACTGAGGTTATCCCTTTCTCTTGCCCGAGTGCATTTGAGACCAGACCGTAGCTTTAGTTCCCATAGATTCCCGTACCTTTAAAACCAGTTTAATTTCTCACTCCTGTGTGAGAACACCCAGCCTAGCCGTAGTTAGCCTGAACTACATAAGCTCTGATCTTCCATGCTGTGTGGAAGTACGTAGGCACAAGACGCGAGGTCTCGGCGAGCCAATTCCCTGTAGTTTCCCGAACTACGTTGACTCAGACTTTCTCTCTTGAGAATACGTAGGCATAGAGTGCGACGCTCAATCGAGTCAATTCCCTTCCGTTTAGATTTAGCAGCTGTAGATAGATTGTTTTGCATCCTTTAGACAAACCAAGCAAGCGTGGATCCCGTCGAGTACGACGGACGTGAGGGGTGCTAATACCTTCCCCTTGCGTAACCGACTCCCGAATCCAGGTTTTGGTTGCGATGACCATACCTTTCCCGTTTTTTGCGAGGTTTACTTCGAGCGTTTCCTTTCCCTCCTTTGGGATAAATAACGCACGGTGGCGACTCTTCTGTCAGCCGACGCCGATTTTCGCAGTAGCGATAGAGGGTAATGACTTCTTCAACGTTGATGCAGATAATATGTGCCTAGTTTCTAGTCTTGTTATGCCCGCCAAATTCAAGACTCCCGAGTTCGTGAAATATAAGGGTCATTCATGTTCAAGAGGTCATTTAGTTATGTACTTCCGAAAGATGACATCTTACACCAACAATCAGAAGCTGCTCATCCATTGCTTTTAGGATAGTTTGAGTGGTGCTTATCTAAAATGGTATATGAACTTAGAGCATAACAGCGTCCATTGCTTCCAGGATCTGGCCAATGCTTTTATGAAATAGTACAAATACAATTTGGATATGGCTCCTGATCATCGTCAGCTTCAGAGTATGTCACAAAAGGAAAAAGAGTCGTTCAAGGAATATGCTCAGCGCTGGAGAGAGTTAGCTTCCCAAGTTGAACCCCCTATAGTAGAGAAGGAACTAACAGGAATGTTCATGGATACTTTGTCTCCATTCTATTGGGAAAAAATGATCAGAAGTTTCTCTTCAAGCTTTACAGATCTGGTAACTATCGGCCAAAGGTTAGAAGAAGGTTTGAAAAATGGTAAGGTGTCCAAAGCCGCCGAATCTTCTAATGGGGCAAAGAAATCCTATGGGAATTTCCAGAAGAAGAAGGATGAGCAGATCAATGATGTTACGTCTGAATCAAGAAAGTCTCGCCAGGGATCTCAACCTGTTGTTGCTCCACAGCCAACTCAGACTTCTCAACGTCCAGTTATTAGACCAAACCAGTCTCGAAATCAGAACCAATTTGATCCTATTCCCATGACTTACACAGAACTTTATCCTGACCTGGTTCGACAAGGGCTGATCACTAAAAAGCCTTTGCCACCTCCTCCTAATCCTCCCCCAGCTGGATTTAGGGCTGATCTCCATTGTGATTTTCATGAGGGTGCCCTGGGCCACGACTTGGAGCATTGTTTTGCACTGAAAGCCAGAGTGCGTGGGTTGATTCGAGATGGAATACTTGATTTTACGGATAATCCTCCAAATGTCCAGAAGAATCCCTTGCCAGAGCATCAGAAGTGAAGTTTCAGCCGATTCTGATTTAGTCACTAGGCTTTTGTTTCTCGTTGTTTGTACTTTTCATATTTTATTAGTTGTTTGCTTTCAGAACTATGTTTGTACTTTTACATTAATGAACTAGGCATTGCAACTTTTAATTTAATTCATTTTATCTATTATTTGCATCTTTATACTTTATCTTTCAAATATTTACTTCTTGTCCAATTTTTTTTGATATGCAAAGTTGGAGGGAGGATGACAAAAACGTTATACCCATAACTGCTGTCAGTATGCTTTCAATCAAACTTTGTTGACGATGTAAGGCATTGTTTCAATTCCCAAACACTGGAGAAATAAGGAAGTTATCCCCTTGTCACCCCCTTCGAGCCTAGAAGTTGGAGTTTTCTTTCTTTACAAAAAAAACCCGCAATCTTAACCGTGGGATGGGTAGTTCTCAGTTAACTTGGTTGTGTGTTCCTGTAATACACCTTTCATATAAAGTTTGCTTTCACAAATTTTCCTTCGCGCACAACAAGTAAGTGTCGGAGATGTTTTCCAATGTCAAAACTTCAACGATGGTTCACCGTGATCATTAAAGCTAGGCAGTCACTTCCTTCAAAAAAAAAAATTTCAAAATAAAAAAATAAAAGCCCGCTAAGTCAAAACCTACGAAGGAGACTTAGGTAAAACTGGGGCATCTCGCTGACTGTGTGCTTTAAAGAAACAGTTCAGGCAAAAGTTAGGGATAATAAAAAGAGGAGATCTTTAAATACTTACCTTGAAAATCCTTAATATTAAAACAAACGAATAGTATAGGGAAGTAGTGGCTGCCTTTTCATAGGTCCCTTGACTTCTGAAACCTCATTGCTACCATCAGTGCAATTCCTAACCTATAGAATCCTGAATGCATAATACGAGTTAACTGAGCATATGACTGAAGATTATCACGTAGATGGGGTGGGTAAAAATAAATTTTGAGCCTTTATCCTTTGTTTCATAAACCGTGAACCAGGCCACGTTACAACCCTCAAAAGACCTAACTAAAACAAGGTTATTTTGAAAGCATACTACAACAAGGTTGTGTAACCTGACTCCAAAAGGTCTTTGTGAATCATTTATTTTGGCAATACACTTTTGTTTTAAACTTTGAGCGTCTTGAACCACCGTGTTCTGACAGACGACTCATTTATTTTTCATCTTTCAAAAATAATTTTGATTTCAAAAGTTGCATGAACTTTGCATTACCATGTTTGTATGAATATTTTGTTTGTAAACTAGATTTCCTCTAAGGAATTTTCAAACAATCGAGAAACTTGGTCAAGTGATCCTATCAGAGGCAAGTTCATTTTACATCCCGTCTAAGAATCAGTTCAAGATTTATTCAAGGCAGGTTTTCTTAGAGTTTGTTTATCCAAAAGATATTCAAGACTCAGACTGGGGCAAGCCTTTCGAGGGTACAGTAAAACAGTCATTTTCAGAATCGAACAAGCTGAAGCAATTATCAGTTCATCTACAACACCAATTTAATATGGGGCAATTTAATTGAAGGATTCCCAGCAGTGGCGTCTTTAGTCCCCGAGCAAATAACCTCGATCTCCGTGTTGAGGAATCAGTCTTCCAGTCTTTTAATCTTACTAGAGGAGTCGAGCCTTGTCGTCGACATCTGCATTTGCATTTGATCATATATCATAACATAATTCATATACATATACATATTACATATGCATATCATGAGCTTCATCCTCCTTTGCATTTCTCCCAAGGTCGTGTTTTATCCACGTCTTACCTTGTGGTCAAAGTCCAACTTACTTGGCACCTACCAAACAATTTTGTGTCATGTCTATCTGATGTTCTTCCAGGTATGACATTTCCTATCCGATGGTTTTCCGAATATGTAACTCTTTCTGATGGTTTTCCAGATTGAGTCTTTATCTGATGGTCTTCCAGATAATTCTCTGTGATTTTGACGGTTTTCCAGGATCTCATCCGATGTTTTTCTGGATCTATCTCTTTCTGATGTTTTCCCAGACTGAGTTTTTGTTCTGACGTTCTTCCAGAACTCCTTTGTTGCTTATCTGACGTTCTTCCAGATATGTCTTCAACTTGTCCCGTACATTTATTGATTTACTAAATGTTTCGGGTTTAACTTTAGAGACTTGTCTTCATCTCATGCTCCTATAGATGTTGTTCTTTTGTTTCTGGATGCAGCCCAGAGTTATTCGATGGTTTTCCGAGTATCTCTGGCATGTTTCAGAGTTCATTCGATGTTCTTCCGGATGTCCCTGCAATTGGTTTCTTTGTCCCAAAGTTTATTCAATGGTTTTCCGAGTATCACTGGTATGTTTCAAAGTTCATTCGATGTTCTTCCGAATGTTCCTGAAATGTGTTTCCTTGTCCCCGAGTTTATTCGATGTTTTTCCGAATATCTCTGGTGTGTTTCAGAGTTCATTCGATGTTCTTCCGGATGTTTCTGATGTTTGTTTCTCCTTGTATATTTTCCGACCATTCCTGAAAATCCCGCTCGATCTCTTCATTTAAAGGAATGTTCTGAAAACTCCAGCACTTGTCGTTTACTTGATCCTACCGCCGGGTGGATCCTGTGTTATCGTTTCATCCTAAAGTGATAGTTGATCGTGCCTGCACCGGTTGACCCCTCACTCTAGAATTCCCCAATTGTCGCGCTGTTCCACCAGTGCATCGTATTACCCAGTACAATTGCTCGTCACATCCGTCCCCTGTGTCGTCGTGTCGTCTGCATTCTTGCATTTATCATTCTCATCATACGCATCATATTAAATTCATGGCATTGTCAGCATTATAGTCCGTTTCATTTTGTCCATAACATTACATATCACTGCGTCTAAGGGAAAAAATTTTGGTTATCTGTATTTAAATCCCTCCACCGTGATTCCTCGAGTCTCCGTCGCTCAAATCATCCGGTGAAGCTATTTAAATAGGGGCAACTATAATACCCCAAGTTTTACCCTTTGGATTAATCGATTCATGTCGCATGACATCTCATTTTTGCATCAGCTAACTACTAACGGGTTACGTAGTATGTTTGTTTTACAGGAACTGGATCTGGTACACTTTAGCTGTTAAAGGGCAAAATTGTCATTTATAAGTTGTTTGCTGACAGTTTTTTGAAGATGTGCTGTTGCAAGTGGATTTCTGAGACATTTATTTTGTCACATGGGTTTGATTATGTCGAGATATCAATTTGGTTTGGTTCAGGTCAGGGCAAGAATCTGTTCTATGGATTTGGTTTCAACAGACATTTATTTTTCTTCTTCTTCTGCTACCTGCCATTTAAATGCTTAAAAGGAAAGTGTTGCACCCCAAAATTTGACCAACCTTTTCTTAACTTGGTTTATGCTTCATTTCATTTTCTTCTAGCATTTGCATTTCATATCATTTTTCATTGAACAGGGGATCAAGAGATTATGCATAGCAAGAGGAGGTTACTCAGAGTGTTGAGCCTAAGCAAGGGGTGTTACTCAAGCATGAATGGTCACCAGGTCACCTGGAAGTGGTCAAAGTCTTGTGAAAGGGTTGATGGCTGTATGTGGGTCAGCTCCTAACTTGGAGGTCAGTTGAAGATCATCAGAGGGTTGTGAATTCATGATTATGGATATGGGATGTTGAAAGAGCTCATTGAGTGCTTTGAGAGCCATGTTGGAGCTTATTCAAGTTGTTGTGTGATGTGGAAGAAGCCACAGTCAAGAATGTTGCATCTAGGGTTTTCATCTGGTTAATCCTCAGTTAACTGTGAAATTGAAGGAGATTAAAACTCAATTCAAAGTCTCTTTGGTCATGGGATGTTGTGTTGAGATGTCTAATATATCATTTCAAGATCAATTCATCAAGAATCAAGAGTGTGAAGTTACTAAATTAGGGTTCTCAGTGAAAAATCCCCTGTTTAGTACCCAACTTCAAGACCACCTATCTCAAGATAGAAGTCTCATCTCATCTTGACCCCAACATGAAACTTGTAGAGCATGTTCTTAGATTTATTTTAAGTACTAGAAGTCATTCATCTGATTTATAGAACTCAAGTTATGATGCTAACAAGTTACAGGTCCTCAGATGAATGTGATTTTGGTCAACAAAAGTCAACCAACTCCCAAGCCATTTTGACCTAGAAGGATGTTTCTCCTCACCTTGACCAAAACATGAAAGTTGTTCCTCATGATCTTAGATTTCCAAAGAGTACTTAAAGTCCTTCATCTGATTTGTAGAACTAAAGTTATGAGGCTTGCAAGTCAGGGGTATTTTGGGAAAGTAAGATTACAGGCCATTTTATTTTATAGGTCCATTTCACTATCTTGCACACTTCAAATGAAAATCTTTCCAACATGAAACTTGCTCCAAATGGGGTAATTTACCCAACCAAACATCAAGGGAACATGGATTTGGCTTGGATTGGAGAATTGAGGTGTAACTTTTTCATGAAGAAAGTTTAAAATCACAAAATGGAATTAATTCATTTCTAACCATTTCAAGGCATATTTATGCATTTTTTAAATGGCAAGGATGTACCAAACAAGATTCCAATTTTGGATTTCATATTTGGTGACATTTTCATGTGTTTTTCAAAGGCATTTTCAAGTGAAATTTCAATAATGCAATACCAACCATTTGATCAAATTAAGGAGTGATTTCAATCCACATGATCAGAATGAAGTCCCAACAAGCTTTTTGAGTAAAAAATAAGGTGAATTGGGGCTGTTTGCACGTGTGTATGAGCATGAAAAGTGAGGATTGGGAAATTTCACAATTGGCACAATTGAGCCACAATTGGGCATCAATAAGTTGCTATATCCATCATATATAAGTATTTGGTCATTTTTGGATGAAGGAGAGGTCATTTTCGTGGAGATTGGCAAAAAGCACAGTTGGAGAAGAGAGGAGAATTTTCAAAATCGTGAAATACAATTGGAGTAGTTTCAGAGCAATTCAAAGCTACAACTACCTTCCTTGAAGTTTATTGAACGTTTCTAGATCATTTCAGCAAGTTTAAGCACTGGTAGAAGGTCCAACGGAGCTATTCCATTAGGTAACTTCTAAATCCAAATTTCTCATTATTTATGCCTTTATCTTGCGCCATTGTTGGTTAATGCTGAAGTTCTATGTTCATAGGCAAATTCTGGTGCATATTTGTTCATGTTTGTGATGATTTCAGTGTGATGTGTGTTTTCTTTTTCTCTTCGATTTGCCTGATTTACGCATGATTTTTGAAAATGGATGGCATATTTGTAATCTACGTGAGATGTAGATACTTTTTGACCTAAAATTTGTGAGATTTGGTTCAGTGTAGCCCCACCTGCGTTTTGGCTCGCTGGAGAAGGTGACCGGAGCCACCGTGCTCCGACCACCTGCTTTTTCCTTTTGTTTTTCTTGTTTAATTGAAGAAGATGACTGCGTGTCTTGCTGTGAATCATTGGATTTGATTACCTTTCCATTGCATGGCCTAGATTAAGATGCACCGTGTTCCACATTTGACCACACACACCACATCACATTTAAAATTCATTTAAATACGTGTCTTGCTGTGATCCATGTGATTTGCTTACCTCTTAATCCAACAGCCGAGATTGTATTCCACAATGCACACTCGTTGACTACACTACACCAGATCATCATGAGTCTAATGTTTTGGTTTGGACTGGGCCTTTTGTTGCTATTGACACCCCTTGCTTGAGCCCAGACTGATTTTCAATGTGAGATGTTTGCTTTTTACACCAAGATTTTTATTATTTTAGTTTTATTTTCTTTTTGTTTTTGTTTTGGATCTGTTTAGAATTAATTCAAATTAAAATAGTTCTCTAATTAGTAAAATTCCCCCAAAATATTTTCTGGACAATTTGAAATGCTCTTTTATTTTTAGAATTTTTATTTTTATTTTTTGGATTATTTTTCATTTAAAAAAGGAATTATTAATTGGAGATGTTTTGTTTGACTTAATTTTTGACTTGTTTTGATTCTTGATTTTGTTTCTCTCATTTCCTTTTGGTCCAATGACCCAAAATTCATCCTCATATCCATGATGAGTTGATGAATTTTTGAGGACCATTTTGCCCCTGTTGGTTGACTTTTGAGTTGACTTTTGATGCATTTCATTTGACCCTCGACAATCCTCATTCACAATGGAACACCCTTGTGAATCAATTTCTTTGGTGGTGTTGTGAATTGATTTTGATTGTAATCTTTTGGCTTTTGTTAGCCAACATGTTTAAATACCTTGTGCATTTTATTTGGCCATTTTTGAATCATTTTCCTAATTTTGAGGTAACTTGCAAGTCAAGTTACCTCCAAGGGAGGTTCATACATATATCTTGACCTAGTTTGACTTGGATATGGCATTTTTGGATCCTTTGAGCTCTCAATGCCTTTTTTTCATGTTACTAACATGTTAAGGATGATGTTTTTTCAATTTTAGGTCATGACATTGTTTCTTCTTTGTTCATTTGAGTGTTCCTTTTGATGATTTCAATTAGGGGTTCGATATGAAGTATGCTTGCATTCCTTTGTGTTTTTGCTTGCATTTCCTTTTGATATGATTTGCTTTTGCTTTTTATCTTTCTTCTCCATCTTTATCTTCTTTCCAATGACCTTGGAATATCACTTAAGGTGTCTTGGTCCCTCCTTTGGAGGTATTTGAAGCACACCTAAAGTGATGAATCCATGAGGATGCTTTTGTGCTTTTCTTTACATATTATTGTGATGCTTATGGTTGAGTGCATGGTATGAGGTCCTTGCTGCCCTCATATAGCCTCCCATCCTCACTTTTATGTTGAGCTCCCTTTCCTTTTCATTTGGTTTAGTTTTGGTGTTGTGGTTGATGTTGTTTGACTTAGGTCATTTCATCCCACTTTTGGTGCATTTTTGTGTGGTTTGTTCTTATTTGTTTGACTTCTTCTTGTGCATTTCTTTTTCTCTTCTTTTCTTACATTCCCATATGCATGCTTGGTTGAGATGAGCTTGTGGAGGCTACTGCCCCACACTATTTTCCTCCCACTTTCATTCTACTTGTGCATCTTATGTTTGCATTTTCATTTGCATGTTCTTTCTTTTTCTTCTTCTTTTGCTTTTCTTTGCCATGTTCCCCATAAGTTCTCTAACCTCTTGAGGTTATGATAGACATTAGGTTCCTAACCATGCATGATAATATTAGGTAGTTCCCTTTTGTATCCCAACTTTAAGTCCACTTTGCATGATAACTTTTAGGATTGATTAGTCTCCCATTAGTGTCCTTTCTTCTCTTTTCATCTTCAAACACTCATAAAACATCTAATAAAGAATGACAGATGTCCTACGCTACGAGCCTTAAGCTACTTGAGAAATGGTGATTGGGGGGCTTCCTCTCAATGACCTAGAGTGTTTAGTGTACACCCTTTGGGTGATATACGACGCATTCGCTCTTAGGTCATAGTCTCTAGTGCAACATGAGTTACAAATTAAGTTCAAAAAACACTTCTTCTCTAAAAAACACAAAAACACAAAAACCTTTTTCATCCTTCAGGATCTTAATCAGGAAAATATTTTCAGATAAAAGAGTGTTGTTAA